>JASCZW010001323.1:0-45994 GCA_034211315.2 Aedes japonicus | reverse complement strand
CGAGAATTTTTGAACAGCAAAACCTCCGGACTTCGGTCTTTATATGTTATGGCCTCATAACAATCATAACAACCGTTGTGTTGCCCTTAAATCATACCAACATTCTAACGAAACGTCCCATTCCTGGGCCGCCAAATGATTGCTAATGAACGAACCATAGAATTTTCTGGAAGTCTTGTGCAATATACTACTGATTTTTTTAAAATGCACATATTCTATATTCAGTTACAAAACTTATTCTTCGTTGTCTCGTTACAGTTTCAAATTATCCTACCATACGTCTTATGATGAAATTTAGGTTAGCTGGCTCGATACGCTGGAAGTTATTGTGGGAGACCTAAACTAAAATTTACTATCAAATCAAGAAGCAATTTTAATTCTTGAAACAGATAATGGTTACATTAATTTCTAGAAACTTTCTAACAAACCCTGATTGAGTTAAAAAAAACAAAGCGAAATCCCACAAACACAAACCGTTGTCCTTGGCAACCACTTAACAGTGTAAGTCGTCTTCCTGACATTTGGCATCGCAACTGTGCACACACAAAAAAAACCTTCCGTGACATGCGTGTTACCCTACATTACTCCATTCGTAATCCATTCCTTATCCCGTTGACCATCGCTGATGACGATGAAGTTTTCGAAATCGCGTGAAAACGATTGATTATCCTTTCGATTAAAATCGCAATGTGCTATAATCTGCGCCCGTCGTCGCCGTTGTGTGAATCGCGTGAAACGCGGAACGCGTGGAAATTAAAGACAAAAAGCGAGTAAAACGCATTGCTGCTGCCGGTTGGTTGGTCGCAAGGTGGCTGGCCCAGGCAGGTGATAATTTATTATTCTTTTTCAGGCGGTACCAAAAAAGGTGCGAAAATTAGCACTTGATACACTTGACGAATCAGATGGCGACGGTGGTGTGTGAGGGCGAACGCACACCGCCAACATCATCATCATCGGAACGGAAGAGGGAAGGCTGAAGGCCGGAAAGCCCATCCGCATGTCCGTGATGGGGCTGACGGATCGTTTGTCGATTTATGGACCCGGTGGAATTAGAGGCTGAAAAGGTGTTGAAACGAGCTCAGGATTGTGGTGGTTGATATCGCCCGTAAGTGGCGTGACAGCTGGATGGTGGGAAAATGCCTTGCGAAGACGGTTTTCGGTTTGCCTTCGGTTGGATTGATGCCATCCTCCTCGTTACGTTGAATGATTTTGATCTATTTGTGAAAAGGCTGTAGACAGTTATGAGGATGATTTAAGCATTATTGTATGCTGTCATTCACTAGTTGAGGCGGAGTTATTGACTCCTTTTTTCCTCAGATAGCGAAATGTTAAGGTAGATCATGGAGATCATTAAACAAATTGACGGAACCTCTGATTATCAAAGTTCCCACAATTTGACCACACTCATTTCGCATCGCCTTATTAACTTTTACCGGTGACATTTAGATTAATAATCGTTTCGCACGGTACACAAGATTTACGATGATTGCCACTCGTTGGATTCGCCTTTGAAATTGCTCGTATCTCCAGATCTGCATGTCCACTTATCATAACCATCTTAAACCTTAAATCCTGACCTCACCCCGATGACAGGGGCGGCGGTTGACAAAGATAACAATCGAAACTCACGCACGGCGGCTTCGGCGGCGACGACGAGCACGGCCATACTAATTAATGCTACTTATTAAATTCACCTTAACAATGATCATCATTCCGACGGACTTTACGGCACACATTTACACTGGGAAAAATTTTCAATTTAATTTTATGACCAGTCTCTTAACCTCAATCACCACCGTTATTCAACTACCGTGGTGCGTGAAACCTTTAGCACTGACTGCCACCGCAAATACCGCCATTGCCTCTGTCTGTAACGATGGTTATGATTCGTGCGGTTCTTCATTCGGGCCCGCACATAAAACATAAAATAATATTAAATGATAGTAGATTTTTCGCATGAACATCATTCTCTACCAAAAATAGCAGTCAGTCAGTGGGAGCAAGTGACCAAAAATGTTACCATATGCTTAATCTTCAACCGTAGGTTGGTTCAGGTGAAATGTCGCCCGCTTGCTGCCGTGGTGGCCAAATATGCCATTAATTTGTAATTAGTTTCATCGGGGTATTCTTATCCTGCGGGGGTTTTGTTTTCGCCCACTGCCGTACGACCCGGCTGGATTAATTAAACGATTATACAGTAATTTATGTTCGAACCCTTGTTAATTTATCCATTCTCCTTTCGTTTCAGGTGAGCTGGTCGTTTTTCAACTGCGAAATCGTACGGCAATGGAACGGTGAGATGAAACTGATGGCGGGTCGCGTTACGCTACAGTGAGATAATAAATTTACAAAATTAAGCGATATCGCGGGATGTTTTGAATACTTGTGATGTCCCACTATACTATGTAGAAGATTTGGTGGGAAAAGGATTAAGTATTCATGTAGTTATATAAAAAGATGTGTTGTGTTTCCTCAATCAAAACTCAGTGCACAAAAGTGAAACCTCCCTAAACGTTGGTATCGAAATGAGTCAACAAACAACAGAGTCAGACGCGCTTAAGTAAATGTTCCTGAAAACCAGTTCCTGGACACACACTTAGTAAAGATCACGTAAATTTAAACCTGCTTTGATACCCATAAAGGTAGCACGCGTAAATTTACAGTTTTTTCTAAACATTACATGACCATTAAAACTCAGTTCGATAGCTTACATGCATGTAGGCTGTGAACCATAAAACTAGAGTTTTGAATTGCTCTTAAGGGTATTGTAACCCTAGATGCTTCATTATGCTATTATTGACGTTAAGAGCATCCGTATCGGGCGCAACTTTCTGGGCGACTAAAATACTAGCGTATTGAGCAGTCATTTTAGTTTAGTCACTCAATCTCACACCGGTCGCTACTATATTTTGTTACCGTGTTTTGTATCGGTCGCTGCTAAACTAGTTCTCCATCATCAGTTTGACTGATTCGGTGATCTGCATAAACATAGTCAATTGCGATGGCTCTTTCTTCGTGATTTCTCTTGGAAAGACGTTCGGTTGGCATAAAAGAACCATTGGTTACAGTGGTCTAATAAATGTCCTTTCCTATAAATTTCGCCAAGTCACCCCAAAGGTTTTCGTAGAGGCCATTGTGATAAATTAATCTTTTCGTGCCTACCGAAGAACTCTTCAGGTGAAATCAGAAAGAAAGAGCTGTCGCACGACGTGGTTTGAGCAAAACACAAATGTCCCTCCGACGAAATTAAAAAATGCATCTACCGTTTTGAATCTGCGTTTAATTTATAAATTTTCAGTGCAGTCTTCAAAATGGCATCAGATTCGCCACGTTAGAAGTTTTGGCAAAAATTTAGTTTTTAAATAATTTAAAATTGTAAAGTTTTACAAGATTTTTTTGAATTTTGTAAATAAAATAAATGTTTTAAAAGTTCTCTAAGATGGTGGATCAGATGTAATTTTTAAAAGTGTGTTTCAAAATTTATAGTTTATAGTTACACAGTTTCAAATTTAGTTGTTAAACGTTGGCCTACAACGCACATTTTTTGCAGTATGGTGCTTCACTAGATGGAGTACCATACTGCAAAAAATGCGCGTTATAGGTTAGCGTTAACCCTGTGCTTGGAATAGGGTCCCGGGGTGCTTAAGTCGTTACCTACCCTATATGCTTCAAAATTAACTATCAAAATAATCCCTTCAAACATTCAATATTTGATCGACACAAGGGAAACAAAATACAATCATGCAAATGCACAGAGTGCCACCAAATTACCCGCTACTTGCATTTATACAAAGTATGTGATAACCCTGATTTTATCGCAAACAACAAATGCTCTGGCCATATTCTCGTTGAAAGTACAATAAACACTCCAGTATACTTGAACATACCTAGCCAATAACATATCAGTTTCTTTCCGAGATTCTTAGCACTCAAAATCAATCAAATTCTTAGCACTCAAAATCAAAATCTATCAAACAAATCATAATTGCTGGAGTAAGATTAGCCTTGATGAGTCATTAGTTTCATCAAACAAAATCTTTTTCAATGCTTTTAAACTCCAACATATTCTTCAGTTTTATTTTATTTTTTAAATTTCATTAACGAGACCTTTGCCTTCTTGTCTCATAAGCAAATTTGTGCTCACGTAGGTTCAAAATAATTAAAATCAAAGAATAAGAAACGTGAAGAAGTTTGTAGGTACCGTAAGTGCGCTATATTTTGCGCATTTAAGAAATTATAAATTTGATATCATTATCAAAGAGGCTTAGAAAGAGTTACACGATTCTTAACTTGCTCTTATTACGTTGTGTCAAGTCTATTAAAGAGCGCAATGCAGTACATCTCGTAACTGATCAGAAATTTATTAAAAAAATAATTTTTTGGATTGATGTATGTGTTCCTAATTATGCGCACTAAAATTAAGATATTCCAAATTTTGCGCACCATAATAAACTAATAAATACTTATGCAAACATTGAAACAATTTGAGTGGTATAGTTTAGCGGTATAAATGAATTTTGATAGTAAAGTAGGGTAAGTCTACTAATTTGCGACCTAGCTAGAAATCGATTTATGTTTAAAAGTGATAGTTAGAAAAATTTTCATTTGTGTTTCTCAGAGACTTCTATTCATTTGTGAACACATCAGTATCATGTGGAATTTTCCATGGATTTTTGCCAAAAATATGTGTGGATTATTTGTCGTGCAGGTTGACAAGATATCGGTTTCCAGTTTATCTTTGCCTTATAAGGTTGAATATCGGGTAAACGGAACGCTTTTTCAAAAACATCCTCTTCAACAGCATTGGTGTTCTGTCCCGCGGTTTCATGTGAACAACTTGTAGTGTCGTGGTGGGTGTTGGCCAAATTTGGATTTTTCAGATATAATCCTAAATAGGTTGCAGAGTATTTTTCATACATCTAGTAACCTCACGTCCGTGCTCCATCACATTATTTTCTATTGTGATGTGTCCAACTCAATGGGTAAATTGAAGTGAAGGTAAGTTTGAAAGAAGGGGAACTTGGAGTTGAGCACACGTACCCACTGGTTGACCCTAAATATTGGCCAACGTGCTTTTGCACATTTGTTTGAAGATTTGTTGAGCGACACAAATTTCCAAATACAAAATTCGAATACCGTACTGCATCAGTGCCCTGACTTTTGTTAATGAATCTGGACACTTTTCAAACCACAAGCTAGCATGCAGTTATGAGCTTGTAAATTTATAATAGCATATTAGCGTTAAATTTGAGAGGATTCATCGATTTCTTTTACAATTTTTTCAAGTTGTAACATTACGCTCACTTGTATGTTAGGCGGTGGGAATTTCGGTAGATTTACAGTTAGGTTATAAAGAGCAGCTGAGCCGAAGAGATAAATAGAGGTGAACTTTCAGATGATTTGTTTATAGATCAAACCAATAAATAACCTTCAAACATTATATGTAATCAGTAACAATGAATTGTGACAGTGATAGTATAGACCAGTAAAACTTCAAGATTTAGGGGCTATTAAGTAGAACATCCGTCTGAGTTCATCTAATAGAGCTCGAATGGGCTTCAGCTTAATAAACAACTGGGTATTATAGTCATTTGTTCAGTTACTTTTTTTCACTATTCTCGTTCGAAGCTCATTTCAGCCAAAAGTATCCAGTACATAGTTATAATCAATCATCGACAGCCCGCAACAATAACTCTTAGTATCTTTGTAGTTTCAGAGCAATGACTTAGCTTTTCAACCAGTGGAAGGATTCTACTTATATCTTTGTTCTCAATTATGTTTCTTGTTAGGACAAATAATTTATTTCTGCCAAATTTTGAGGACAATATCTTAGATCCTGTTTTATTTTGTCTATTTTGTTTTGTTTGGTTTTTGTTATGCTTGTCTCTTGGCAGTCACAATTCAAGGTAACTCCTTCTCACTAAATTTTCCATATCAATCTCCACCTATCCTTAACCATCTAGGTGCAGATCGGCTAATCAATAACAATTTTTTTTTTTTTTTTTATTTTTTTTTCAGCAGAAACGTTTGGGTTTGATGAAGTGTTGGGTTTGGATGGTTAAGGGAATGCTTGAGAGAGAATTTATTGTTGGCCAATGCAGGGCACCTTCTACGTTTTCATTTGGTTGGAATAAACATTTAATAAGTTGGGTTTATATGGGGTTTTCAAACTAACTTAAATTAAAACGGTATAAACTTGGACATGTTAATCGGTCCCATTATGAAAAGTTTCTAATGTTTATAATATTTTGAAGAACTCGGTTCAAAGTTTTCAAATTATTATGGCCAATTGAGTGCTATACAAATTACTACTGGCTAGCCGTTTTACACACGGCTTTCTCAAAACTGTTTTTGTAATAAGTACTTTAGTTAGGCAAAGATGAATTAATGTACCAGAAACTGGACGGACACTTGCGCCTACCCAGTGGAGGACCCGGATACGACCACCCATGTGAGTCTAGAGTATCGCACGAGCTGACGAGTGCAACGGGAAGGACTATAGGTGTATAGACCTGGGGGTGAGTCCCCGGATACGCAATCTTAGCAGGAAAGCACGGACTATACACTGAACAATTACACAGTTTCAAATTTAGTTACTTTTGAGCTACTGCCAAAATTTCAGCTCAATGCATCCTTTGAGAGCTGACATAGGAAATGTCAAATAAGAAAATTTTGTATAAAAAACTATAGATGTATATCATATTTCCGCCACCAATAACCCAAAATAGCCAACACCAATAACGCCGAAATAGAACCTCTGGATTGAAAATCAAAACCTTTAAAGAAATCTTAAGAATAAATGTTAAACAACTTTTATAAGAAGTGTGATGGGAATTTTGATAAAAATTCCAAGGAAATATTGAGAAGCGTTTAATAAAAATCATCAGAACTCTGTCTCTACTAAGTGAATGCAGATGGGAACACACTGTTTTTATAAGCGGTATATTTCGAATTTAATTCATATAGTTTAATTCTTAGATAAATATAAAGAGAAATGGCCTTTGGGAAATGGTCTCTGGGAAACTACCTCTGGGAAATTACCTCTAGGAAATTATCTCTGGAAAGTAGCCTCTGGAGAATGGACTTTGGGAAATAACATCTGGAAAATACGGAAAAGCAATAATTTCCCGGAAACAAAATTAGGACAAGAAAACATAATTACCGGGAAATTACCTCTGGGAAAAGAATTCCTGGAAATGGCGTCTGAGAAATAGCATTTGAAAAATAGTTCCCGGAAAATAATCAACTTCTTGAAAAAAGAAGGACAGATATCCACACTGAAAAATTAGTCATTCCGGAAAATGACTTCTGGGAAATGGTTCCCGGGAAACGACCTCTGGGAAAAGGCCCCTGGAAAATGATCTCAGTAGAGAATACATTTCCCGAAAAAACGAGGAAAGAGATCTGTTTTGGAAAATTATTTATTTCGGGAAGTTGCCTCTGGGAAATGGCCTCTAGAAAATGGGCTTAGGAAAAGGAATTCCGGAAAATGCTTTTCAACGAAATAGTGCAAAGCTAAATACCGAAATGCAATCGATTGGAATTTGGATAATGTATATAGACCGGGAATCGATGACCAACACTGTTTTGAAATCCAAGATGGCGGCTTCCGGTTCCCATACCCCCCTAATTTAAATCCTGACTACGCCCATGCCTAGATAATGTCTAGTTCTGATATGCGGCGATTGAGTATATTTATCATTCTAAATCAACAAATTGTTGACTTATAAACTTCATTTAACCGATCGTTCGTTATTGAACAGCACGAAAAAAACTAACTTTTAACAGATGCAAACTCTCGAGCAATGTGGACGTATTGTTTATGTATCGGAATTCTCGTAAATCTAATTGTCGTTAACTATGGTTTTTATCGATATACCAACTTTACATCCTATATGGTACAGTGGAGTAGATGAAAAGTGTGGTAAAGAGGGTATACGCACTTTACTCCTTCAGAAATAGTTACTCGTTCAAACTATTTCAATTTATTTCCTACAATTCGGTAGAGATTATGAATAGTGTTTCATTTCAAATTAGAAATATTTTCGGGAAAAATCCTGGGGGGGGGGCTACTGAATTCTGGAGGGGGCCTGGCCCCCTAGGCACCTCCAGTAGTTAGGCCAATGGTTGTGTCATCCAAACCGAATTGTTTTGTTAAAACGATAACGATTTTCTAACCATTACCCGGATAGAAATAACGATACAATTACAATTTAATAATATACAATAACAAAAAAAATGATGTTGAAGGAGATGTTCGCTCATCACCATGAGGCACCAAGAGTGAACAACAATGTTTTTGGCTAGAATTGAAAGATATGAAGAGAAAGTTTTGATAGTTCCGCTAGTGTGCGGCAGGATTGGAAATGTAACAGATGTTTTTTATGAAAATTGAGCGAAAAGGGCATGTATACGGTGGTACTCGAACCAACGAAATTTTTGCCTAACATCCAACAAAAAAAAAAAAAAAAAAAATGCATTGCTGACCATGAACCTTACTGTTTATGTATCAGACCAATCCCAAATGCACAATGTCATTACAATAGATCTACAATACACCCCATATGTATGAGTGTTAGTATGCTGAGAGGGTTACGATTGTGCAGGCTATAGTGATTGTGTTGATATGATCTATCAGATGGAGACGATTATCATTACCGCGTTATACAAGGTGTTCGATTCCTTAGTGCAAATAATTTAAGGGGTGATAGAAGATAATATTTGAAGAAAAAAATTGTTTAACTCAAATCTCAACAATCACTGAGTTGTTAACCTTTTTTTTGTTTTGGTCTATGCTTGCCAGAAATTGTATCTAACTCTAAAACTAAGCCATTAAACACAAAACTGTTACCTTCATCGGATAGCTTGGTGAATTTCCTAATTAATAGTGTCCTTTTCAATTTAAGTAAGTTGCATTTAGACACATTTTAGGGGTAAACAAGTCTAAAACTTGTGTTATTCTACCGATTTTCCCTTATTATTTAAAAAAAACGTAATAAAGTTTATTGTTTTGTCTAACCAAAAGATGTTCCTTAAACTACTCTACAATTCTCTTTTTGACACCAACTTCCTATCTTGTTTAGTTTTGTCGCAATTTCGTACTAAACACATCTGGTTAAATAAAGGGTTGCGTAAAACACGAATTCAACCCCACCGTACGTTGCTGTTGACGTCTGTTTGCAGCGCACATAGCACACTTGATCGCCACAAGGTTAATATTATTCATTTTCTCTTGTATCTTTCGGGTAGCAATAAAAATTCGGTCAATTAGCTGTTCGCGAGTATTGATTGTCACCAAATACACCTTTTCCTTCATGCACCCCCATAAAAAAAGTCAATGGGAGTCAAATCCGGATTCCTTGGGGGCCAAGCAATCGGCCCATTCTGTCCAATCCACGGTTCCCTATAGCTATGTATATGGAAGTATATGGAATGCAACATATGACTTAATCTCATAAAATATTTCATGGAAATTTAAGCCAGATGACGACTAAATCAGGTCTTTTTTATGAAACATTTCAAACAACGTCTTTGTTCACGCTGGCTTGGGCTAACAATTGGATGAGAGGAAATTATATGCGTACATTAAAATTCATTCTCTTTTGTCGTCATTACTGGTCTTGACCGTACCTCTCTATCGTTGCGGTTCAAAATTGCAATCCATGGCATCTAGATGTAAGATTGACTACATCTAGATTGACATCTAGACCAAAATTGATGACTATGTATGTCAATGGAAATGCTTGTTTGCTGGCCAGTCTATACCCTTGGTAAACCAGCTATCGTTCATAAACACAGATAAAAAGAAACATTGAATTTTTTGCGTTAGCTAATGAACATAAAGGGAATGCTAGATATGCCAGAAAATAATGGAATATTTTATGTAAATTTAAGCCAGATAACGCCTGAATCCAGCTTGTTGTATGAAAGATTGCTATTATTGTTGTATGAAACATGAAAAGTTGCAAACAATTTCGTTGTTTACGTCTCCTTTAGCTTGGATTTAAATGAGAAGATATTTTACACGCTTGTTAAAATTAATTTTTTTTTTCTGTGAAGTATTGAAACATGGATCGGCCGTGATTAATCATATCTTTGTTCAAATCGGTCAACTATCTGAAAATGCTCAAGAGGCGAGAAGGTTGGAAGAGGTATATGCATTTTATACTGATACCAACGAATAAATTTATAAAACTTTATTTTTTCAACAGACATCGAGAGTTCAATACCCGTTTCTAGTATCATCAGATCCATTGATTTCAAGCATTTGTGGTTGGCCCAAAAAGCATGAGAAACCATTGCCTGGCGATGCTAAACAGCTGCTAACAAAAGACGCGGTTGCAAATAAAAACGCATTGAAAATAAATGTTTTATAAATAAATAATAATAATTGAAGTAAAACTCGGATGAAATCGGATGGATAGTAACATTTAATGAATAAAAATATTGACAAAAACAATATGCACAATTAAGCTACAAATGATGACTTTGAAGGTGTGGTTACCATGACAACGTTACCATTGTTTTGAGCATAACTTCTCACTAGACGGTTGTGGACGGACAAACTAACCACTTGAAAGTTCTTTTGATGTACTATTAGATATAGCTTACTCTATCTTCTCCTACTTGCTCATAAGTATGGTACAGCCTTCGAAAATACGACGAAAAAAACGGAAAAAATTTCAATTACTCATCTCACTGAAATAATGCAGGTAAAGTATATTCTAGAAAGCTTAAAACTAAAAACAAAATGTTTCAATAAAAATGTGTTTTTGGAGGTAAGCTCTTAAAAAAGCTTGGTGGTGACAGATACAATTTTATGTCTTCAGCAAAGTTGTTTTTATTGACTTCTTCTACAATTTTGCTCAAGACATTAACTCTCTATCTCAAAATCCAAAAAACGTTGAATTTTTATCTCACTTTAAGGGGGATTGATCACAAAAGTCATGCCGTCAAAATTTGAAGCTTGTCATATCTAGCAACTTTGCTCAAGATGCCATCGCTCTAGCTCCTTTATTTAGGAAGCTATGAGTTAAGAGCGTTATAATCGACTTTTTGACCACTGTGCAGTGCTTTGCAACCCATTTGACTTTTGTTTATTATGTATATTAATGACATGCGACATGTTTTACGATTTTGTGACATTAATCTGTTTGCAGATGACACTGTGTTGTTCATTGCAGCTAAAGATTTAAATGAAGCCGTTGCCCATTTGAACGAAGATTTGCGTTTTCTAAGTAGATGGTTGAAATGTAAGCAATTGAAATTGAATATAAGTAAAACTAAATTTATGGTAATTTCACAGAATCGAGTAAATGAGAATGTCTCAGTTACGATTGATGATGAGGCAATTGATCGCGTTCGGGAGATTAAATATTTTGGCGTGATTATTGATGACAAGCTACCCGAGCAAAGGATTATACCAAATTGATAACAAGTTCTATTACCAGGTTATTATTTTTTGATCACTGATTATGTTATCATTCAGGCTGAATAAACAGCAAAAATAACAGAATGAATAACAAAAAAATACTCGTTGAATATCATAATAATAACTTATTTTGTTATCACTGCGAACAACTTGATAACAAATCCTATTATTGTAAGCAAATTTATTGAAAGAGTATCAAATTCTGTTATCAATTTGAAATCAAATTCTCATGCTGATAACTGAAAAAAATATTTTGATTAAAAGCAAAATTTCTTGTTCAAATATGCTGGTAATATTCATAGTTTTATTATTCAACTAATAACGTTTATAATAAATAGTGTGTTCAAAATGATAACATATGATAACAAAATTTGCCAATAGTGATAACTAAATTAGTTATGTGATAAGGGGTGATTCAAAAATGACGTCCATCAAATTTCAGGTTTTTCAACCCCCCTCCCCCCCCTCTGTCACACTTTGTCACAAATATGATTACCCCCCCCCCCCCCCCCCTTGGACGTCACACTTCTGAAAAAAGAATATATGCATATTGGTTTTATCGATTTCAATAATAACGTGTATTTTAGTTCAAATTGAATCATTTACATAATTACATGTGTTAAGTCCTTCTGTCTACGGATAAGGGCAATGTGTTTTGATGGAAATAACTGGCAGAGATAAATCAAGATATTCGTAAAAGATGGACAAAATTTATCATATGACATTTTTTCTTCTGCAAAAAACGTAGTTTTTTTAATATTTTTTTTTAAACTGCACTCACTTAAGATACATTTTAGTTTTGAATTTAAATAATCTTAGTTAAAAAGTAGAAGAAAAATTTGACTGATTATGATTCAGAAATGCCTATTCAAGTAATAATTTCATTGTATATTTTTATTACTCTTGATAAATATTAAAGTTGCGATAGTTTTTGAAGATTCAAAAACAAAGCTTTATTAAAATATGGTGATTCGTAGATTTTTCTCTAGACCACATCGGTATGAGTGGCTACATTAACATCTTTACAACCATCGAACTAACTAGATTACAATGGATAAAATTTAAGAAATGGGGAGTTTTAGTTGAGTTTATATCATTTTTAGATTTTCCAATAATACTTACTTTAAAAATTCATAACTCATGAACCACACTCCTGCACTTACACATCTACAGTGACGGACAAAACAATAAGACCACAGCATAGAGCAATTTTCATGCATGCGTCCTAACCGCCAATTTGAATTAAACGTATGCGACACCAAGTGGCGAGCACATATACTAACTTGACATGAGATTCCACAAGCTTTTCAGCCTCGGAAATAAACATTCCAAGCCAGACGCATCGAAAGCTGCTAAAGGACCAAAAAACGTGCGACAAAAGTATAAGATCACTTCCACATTTCATCTGATTTTGTAGCAAATACCGTCGTTCCTCTGAAGTAAGTTTGTTTATCGATGAGTCGTATTATTCTTCATCATATTGTTCATCTAACAAGACATCATATTTCGTCAGTTCTAGGAAAAATTCAGCAAAAATGGGCCGAAGCTATCACTGCACAGAGAATCAAAGGATTCATATCCGGCAAATGGCGAAAGAAGGAAAAACTCAACGAGAAATTGCTGCATTCTTAGGACGGTCCAATACATTTGTTTGCAATGCTCTCCGTGAACCGAAACCACGAGTGGGAACTGGACGTCCCCGGAAAACTACCTCTAAGGACGACGGCCACATCAAACGACTTTCTAGCATTGATCCATTCAAGTCAGCAACGAAGATCAAAGAAGAGCTGAACTTATCCGTGAGTTCCAGGACAGTTCAGCGAAGGCTTGTTGAGAAGAATCTGATTGAAAGAAGTCCTAGGAAAGTTCCAATGCTCACACGGAAGCATCTCCAGGCCCGTCTAAAATTTGCTAGAGAACATCTGGACTGGATCGGACCCGAAAATGGTAAGAAATGGCGGAACATCCTTTGGTCAGATGAAACAAAAGTGAATTTAATCGGATCTAATGGAAAACGCTGGGTTCGCCGACCTGTTAATTCAGCTTTCAAACCACAGTACACAACAAAAACATTTAAACATGGAGGAGGTAATATCATGGTCTGGGGATGCTTCTCCTGGTACGGTGTTGGTCCACTCTTTTGGATAAAAAAGATAATGGACCAGTACGTTTACGCTGAGATCATGGAGAATGTAATGCTACCACATGCTGACTGGGAAATGCCATTGAAATGGCAATTTATGCAAGATAATGATCCTAAGCATACTGCCCGTACTGTGAAGCAATGGTTTGAGGATCACAAAATTGATGTTATGCAATGGCCGGCACAATCCTCGGATCTCAATCCGATAGAAAATCTTTGGCAGATAGTCAAAAAGTCGGTGAATCCTTTAAAATCGAAAAATAAGGAAGAACTATGGAGCAAAATTCAGGAAGCATGGTATGCCATCCTTGCCAGCACATGTCGAAACCTCGTGGAGTCAATGCCGAAGAGAGTGCGAGAAGTGATCCGGAATAATGGTTATACCACTAAATACTAATGATCAAAGCTGATGGAAACAATTTTTTGAATGAATTAACGAGTGGTCTTATTTTATTGTCGCATCATTTTCTTACTTTTCTATGCTGGAAGGGCAGTTTTTTTTCTTTATTGTTTTTATTACTTTCAAACCATTTTGTTTTGTTGAGTTATTAAATAAACTATTATTTTTAATTGAAATCATTAAATGTTTTGCTTTATTGATTGAGCCCTGCAACTGCATCTTTAACAATGAGCGGTGGTCTTATTGTTTTGTCCGTCACTGTATGAGATAACCCCGGGTCTAATGTGGAAACCGGTGTTTTTTCCTCACTTTTGTGCATAAGTAACAGATTTTTGAGCAAAAGTTACCGCATAATCGGGCAAAATCTGGCTAAAGCACCATTGACTGATCTCAGTTCAGCTCTGGTGAATAATTTAAGTTTGCAGTGCAAACTTTGTAAAACATCAATTGAGTTTTAAAAAGTGCTTGTTTTTCTAATCAATCAAATTTTCTAATCAATATTCAGGAAAGATATTTTACACAACATTATTTCACGGTTCAGGAAAATTGTTCGGAACAACCAGAAAAACACCGTTTGTATGGCGAAAAAAATCAAACCAACTTTTATGCGATTGCAAATTTTGATATATCGATGTTGATCTCGAGATATAGAAAATTATATGGCAACATACATAATTTTTCTTGTAGAGAAAACGCGCAAAACATTATGACTCGTAGAAAAAAGTACTGAAAAATCTTGAAATTACTCAAAAGTCCGAAAAAGAATATGATCAGAAAATGAAAAAGAAATGAAATCATGAATATTCCAACAGAAATAATTGTTTTTGATTGCAAAATTTGATTTTTAGAACAATACAATTTGAAAGCGGTGAGTTTTTTGTTTTTGATATATATCGAGGATTTTCGTGATTTACAATGAACAGTCTAGGAAATTCCACTGATATTTCATACTGGGAGATCAAGAAATGATCGCACCTTGACAAGGGTTTCAAAAAATCAATATTTCAATTTTGTGGGCAATTTTGGTATAGACGATGTTATTTTTCGATTTTCCTGAGCCCTAGAAACTTTTTGTGTAAAAAATTTGCCATTGCATAATTTTTCAGCTTGCTGAGATAATTTAAAGCACTTTCCACCACAAGAATGTTTTTCTAAGACAATCAGTTATCGAATTTCATAATTTTACCCTATTTTGAAATTTCCATACAGGACTGAAATCATTATTTATTGTTGATAATAAATTGATTGATTTTTTTTCGCAAAGGATGGTGTTTTATTCAAAGTTCCCGACAGTTTCTCTCAACGTTGAAATTGTGTGCAACACTTAATCTAGATCATATTTTTTATTGCCAAGAAAATTTCAAGCACTTTTCGGTTCCTTAATTATAAACTTTTTTAAAGTAGCAGGTTCTTCCTGACAGAAATCTCCCCCATCCTTAAGCACTGTCCCATATTCTATAAAATCAAGATTTAAAGATTTATGATATTTTTGTTACTTTCAAAATAGAATATGCTAACTGAAAAGATCGCGTACGTATTTATTTTTAACAATGCTGTTGTTGCTATAAAAAATGTACATGTTACTCCAAATTCATAGCCTCACCTCTCTGCACAGCTGACGCTCCATGCTGACCAAGATCAACCAACATCTTCAGCAACTAACGACTATTCCAGAAAGTATAAGCACACATTATTTTAACGGTCATTTTGAATATAATGAAATATTTCAACATGTTTTGGCTACGTCCTATTGTTTGCACATTCTCAAGGTGTTGATTTTCGATTTGAAAAGTTCTTCACAATAGGATTTGTTTTTTATATCTTGCCAGTATTCACACACCACGGTTGGCTTGTTAATTACACAGCGGGTATGCACGACAAAATACAACACAATAGGATTTTCAACAAAATCAAACTTCGACGAAGTTTCAGAATGAAGCACAGCTCATGCGGTTCGTGCTCATTGACGATAAGAACATGTATGACAACAGTAAATAAATTTTATGCACTCACACAACTAAGTAAAATGTGTATTTTCATTTACCGTACACCCAAAACTTTTAGACGCCTTTGTTTTCGTATTAACGCTAACAAATTTAGATTACCAAATGCAAAATTGTTGGATGTCACATTTTTATAACCCCCCTCCCCCCCCCCCCCTGTCACATATTGTCACAAATTTGATACCCCCCTCCCCCCCCCTAAAGAGTGGACGTCATTTTTGAATCACCCCTTGTGCAAAATGTTCTCGCACACTTGCTGTTCCTTCGAATCCATTTTCGAAACTGCGACACATTTCACAATGAAACTCAAGCAGTGTTAACAATACACGCTGAAGTGATTTCACCTAAAATTTCGTTGAAATCAACCCAAAGGGTGAAATGTTACAGCTTATTGAAAGTGATGCAATTTAACTGTGGACACCCTTTACTATAAGTACTTGAAGGATAAGGAAATGTCTTCTTTGTTTTCTGATAGGTATAAACAAACATATTTTTCCTAGTATAGATGGATTTCAAGTGCTGATAATAACGGCAAATGCTATGATAACGAAATCACATTTTTTTTCAAGTTCGGTTTCACCATAATAACTTACTGCACGGACTGTCAGCCACTCAGTACCAATTAGATTAGCAAATCGGCTGCATACGAATGATTGTAGGGTAAGACAACCTTCTAGCTTCTATTTTTGTTTTGTTTTTTTTCGAGTGAATAAACCCGCGAGCATAGTCATAACGGTGTAACCATATTGAGCTGATTCTCTCCAAACATCTCAGGACAGTGAACACGGACAGCTTAGTAAGTTTAGGAACAGTTTGAACATAAGTTTGACTGCAGAAATCAGCTGAAACCAACCATTGTGCTATTGTGCGGGTGTATGAAGTTCTATTGTGAGAAGTCGAATGACGAACAAAGTTAGCTGAAATGAAGGCCATCAAGAATCAGGTCTTAATGATGAAGATGGTGTTTTAAATGGAATGCATTGAAGAGACGTTATTGTTGTTGCTGTTTCGTATTAACGTGGCTTTTAGTCCGAGGCTGGTTAGTGCCGCATATCCAAGAGACTGTCGTATTTACTGTGGCTGGCCGATACAAAATGGTCTTTTAAATAGGGCTTAAGTGTATTTTTTATTGTCCGTACATCACACCACAGCAAATCTGATATTATTTCTGACGGAAATAAGTATTACAGGCTTTAGTACAGAACTAGTAGTTCGCAATGAACTTTATTAGCAAGGGAAAGCTTCTCATCTGATCATTTGAAACACAGCAGTTCCACTTCGATGTTCTTGCAGATGATTGCCGTCCTCAGCTCACAAAACTCATTTTCGATGGCCTGTTTCTCAACACTTTCAAAGAAAATCTGATCGAGTAGAACTCCTTCAAAGTGTGCAGCATCTCGGGGTCCTAAGCTAAATGCAATAGTCAGAACTGGGTTCGTTCAGCTGAAAGCGCTTAATGAACTCGGTATAGGAAGCACAGACAAGTAAGCCTTCTTTCTGGTATCATCGAGCGTTCCTGATCCAAGCACTTCTCGTGGTATATAAAGACTGTATTCGATGAAATTTGGACACACGCAATTGTTCGTAACTTTTTAGCGTGTGGGTAAAAATTATTGAAATTTTAAACTGAATGTATTTCATTGTGTTGTGTCAATTGTGTAATGAGTTTCGTGAAAATCGGTCGAGTGATTTCAGTGATGGCTTCGAATGAAGAAATAGTGCGCCAACAAATTTTGGGCACTCACTTCGAAAACCCAAACGCTTCTCTCGATGGATCGGAAAACAGCTCGGAATCACACATTCAACCGTATCTCTTGTGAATAAAACGTTCAAGGACCGTAAGACAACCAAGCGGAAAAATGGTAGTGGCAAAAAACGTGGCAGTCATGAATTCAAGAATAAGCAAAAATTTACCGTGAACTAAATCATGTGAATCTGAATTAAATAACGTTTAAACAGAAAAATGACGAAAACGTGAACTAGTTCACGGTCCGTTTTCATTTTCGGGATCTCTTTTTTTTCTGTGTATATTTCCAACTTCTTACGATGTTTCTCTAAATCTGAATCTCCAAAATTCATTCGGTGTGTACTGTAATCATCCTCACAAATATTTGCAAGGATGAACAAAAACACTGGCCAGACTGAGCATTTATAACGTGTTATAAGCCTATCTTGCTGACGAATATCTTGTTGAAATTACTTTATGGTTTGCCCACAACTGATACGTTGCGGATGCGTTTGCGGGAATTTGACAGTTTCCCTACGGGTTTTCTGTCATATTAACGTCAACGCATCCGCAACGTATCAATTGTGGGTGACCCTTTACGCTCATAAGTCGGCCAACTCGTAAACCGATAAGATTCTATCGTCGGATTGAAATGGTATCACTCAGTGCAGGGGATTTTTCATTGTTCATCTACCTACGTGTGGCTCAGAGTCGATTGAGTGACCTAATACAGTACAATAAAGCTGGTCCAGAAAATGCACCGGAATAATCAACCATTTTAAATCAAAATAATCTGAAGGATACATGACGTTAGTCGCATTTCAAAAATCAAATTGAAATCTGTACAATTAACTGCGAATCTCACATTCTCAATGAATCAAGTAAAATTATTCCCGAAATTTGTTTTTTTCGATATAAATCAGGCATTAAATGGCCAATATTATATATTTATTTATTATATGTCAAAAAAAAGTGTTGTTTTAAAATGAACGTACGTCGAAACAAACAGGATTCATTTACATCCGAAAAACAATTTAACAATCAAAACCAATCAATTGGTAAGCCATGAATAAATTTAATGAAATTGAAGTGACTTTTCAGTGAAGTAGGTATAGCCAGATTTGGATTCGTGATACTGATCGAATCGCCCAAAGTGTTTGGCAAGCATGGAGCTGTAGCATATCTGTACATGTTAAGTTTCCATAGATTCTGCAAACATCGGAAATGGGTGATCTTAAAATTTCCATCTGATCGTTTCTCCTTGAAATCGGAGCTTAACAGATCATCGGACACTCATCCCATGTGGTGAAGTAATTCGAAAGATGAGAAATTTCAACATCTCAAAAGACATGGTTTTACATTCGCAAGAATTACAACCTAGACTACCCGAGCAAAGGATTATACCAAATTGATAACAAGTTCTATTACCAGGTTATCATTTTTTGATCACTGAATATGTTATCATTCAGGCTGAATAAACAGCCAAAATAACAGAATGAATAACAAAAAAATACTCGTTGAATATCATAATATTAACATATTGTGTTATCACTGCGAACAACTTGATAACAAATTTTGTATTGTAACAAATTTATTGAAATAGTATCAAATTATGTTATCAATTTGAAATCAAATTCTCATGCTAATAACAGGTAAAAATATTTTGATTAAAAGCAAAATTTCTTGTTCAAATATGCTGAAAATATTTATAGTTTTACAATTCAACTCATAAGGTTCATATAAAATAGTGTGTTCAAAATGATAACATATGATAACAAAATTTGCCAATAGTGATAACTAAATTTGTTACGCGATAACAGCCGAAATCAAAACAATAACTGAGATAACAGAACTTGTTACTTATATGATATCACTGTTATTTTCCTTGCTAGTAAAGTTCAACGCTCACATTGACAATGTCATCAAGAAAATTGCCAAGGGAATGTCCATTAATTACGTCACGCAGTATGGGGAGGGGTTTGGGAAAACGTGACGATCCATACAAAAAAATTTTTAAAGGTCCATACAAAAACGTGACAATAAAAGTTAATTTTGGCGTGACGTAATTAATGGACGTTCCCCAAGAAGTATGGAATTCTATGTCGATTAAACAACGATTTAACTACTTGCAGTAAAATACAGCTATACAAATCAATCATCTCCTCATTTAGAGTTTCTTCCTTCCATTTTATTCTTGGCCACCCAAACAAAAATATTGAGGTTACAGCGTTTGCAGAATAAAATACTATTGATTTTAAGATGTAACAGATTCACTTCTCGACTTTTATGTTAGATTTGCCTTACAATGGCTATCAGTGAAGCAAAGATTTGTGTATTTAACTATGGTGTTCATTTTTAAAGTAGTTACTTGTTTGCTTCCTCGATATTTGTGTGATCGAATTGAAAGAGGAAGTGATTATAGATATAATACTAGAAACGCGGATGAAATAAGAACACCGAATTTTTTGACATGTGCTTCACAAAACTCATTATATTTTAAAGCGAATAAATGTTTTCAATTCGATGCCAAGACACATTAAACGTGCACCAACACTTTCAGAATTTAAAAGACTATGTATTTCACACGTTGAAACTGTATTCTGAGCAGCAAGTTTAAATTTTTTTTTCAATATTTATGAAGATTGTACCTGACGATGTTTTATTATTTTTTAAACAGATTATTTTGTGAAGACCATTTCTTGTACATTTATGTTGCTTTTTTTGTAAAAATGAAGAATGTATCTGACGAAGTTGTTTACAAACGGATTATAATGAGTTGGCTATTCCCATTTTTTAATTTTATTTACACATTTACAATACTACAATACTCACTGTTTTGTTCGTCACAGTGATGATGATGGAAATTTGTATAATGTTGTGTTAGTTTAAAAAATAAAAAATAAAGAATGTAGTCTACAAGCGAGGCTCAAGCGCGTATACAGATATGATGGACTTCTTTTTTAAATTCGTTAAAAAAAACGGTATTTGATGCTTTAGATGGTACTATGAAATAGTAGCGTGTTGTCTGGCTGAATGGGGAATTCTTCGTCAATTTTGTGGTTGAAAGTAAAAGTTTGAATTAATGCCGGTCCGGATTTTTTCGGTTTGGAAATTTTCTCGATCTCCCTGATTGGGGATATCCTTGGTCAGCCCAAAACTAAGGTGATGGTTCCATTAGTGCTGGAACCTCTGACTCTGTAGCGGCAGGATCGGATATTGGCTTGTCTTTTGATAATGTCCTTTACTGGATTCCCAGATCTGAATTGCAACAGAATTTCCTGATCGCTGGGAATACTTGCGAACTTTGTGGTTAACCTCAAAGCTTTTCACAATTATGTCGCTGTGAAGCAAATGGATACTTTTGAAGAAATTTATATCTGTAGATGAATCGTTTTTTTTTTTGCAAACTGGTTTGAATTATTACCAAATTAATTATCTTAGAGATAAAATCGTCTAGCTCAAACCTTTGTAGGGGTAAGGACGGGACCATGATCATCATCATTTCTGTTTCAAAGCAACCTTTATCATCTGAATCAAACTTGTGGACACAATCACTAACCATTTCGTTCAAAATATAATCAAACCACGTCTCAGTTAGCAAAAATAAACCTACCGAATAAATTAGGATGCCATCCATTGCAAGCACATGCAAATCCTGAATAACTTCGGAAACGCTCCATTGATGTTCATTTTGAAGACTTAAAGTAATATTGTCGACGTGCCCATTGACGATCTGTGTTACGTGCAATCTATTCCTGTGTTTCTTCAAATGTCTAGTATAAGAGTAATCCTTGGTGTTTTTTTTTCATTTATTGGTTTGTGTTTGTTTCCCAGACACATCAGAGAAGTCTCATAGTCGCCCAATGGCAACCATAACCGGCCGAACACCAAAACGGAGCCCTGGCTATATCGCACAAAAATTAAAGTACTAGCGACAACTATCAGATGAGACAACAAAATCCCATTGCTATGTTCCTTCCCCAATCCATCCCCAAAAAAGTCACCTTTTTTAACCTCCGGTAAATCACGAGTAAACGACCCAAGTCCAACTAATATAAGTATTGAGTAAATTTGTTACCAAAATAACAACGAAATGTTGGCTCTGTTAAGCTAACGCAATTGAGCCTACCAAATAAACTAATTAAAATAACATATTTTGAACAAACATTGAATCAAAGGCATTATGAAACACAATCATTTTTCGAAATCTTATTGTAATGGCCAAACTTCACCTTCCTGGGAAGTGATAACAACAATCAATTGAATTGATCTCTCAAACACTAATCTGATTTGTATTACTTTCATTCAATTTGTACACTAGCTCCTCTGATATAAAATTTTCTTCGAATAGCGTATGTTCACTTTAATAGCATCTCTCCTTAATTTGAAAACAGAAAAAACGAGGCTAAACTACTAAAGATTGCAGTGATTTACCGCTCGGGCCAACTCTGCCCGATAGACCTTCTGCCCGTCGTCGTTGCTATTTCTCCTACTGCCATTGCTGTTGTCTTCCTTGCTGAAGCTCACCGCACATATTCGATAGGTGTACTTATAGACTCACCCCGGACAGCTCGGTCAACCTGTTGTAATTTAGCAGAGTGCACTTGCTATACCTATAGTCACATTGCATTGCACTGACTGAATAACCACCGACATCCGACATACCTTTCGAACAAGATGATAGAGGTTGTGAGATTACGCTTGGTAAGTATCAGACCATTTTCTCCTTTCTGCCAGCAACGGCAGCAGCAGGTCGTAAAGCAGCTGGAGAAATGTTTGTGCCATTAGCTGCCAGAGAGCAGTCAGAGGGAGGGAAGGTAAAATGTATCACGTTTCAAAAAATAAAACAGTTTCTCCTCGCCATCCTATTGGCAACGGTCTCGATGGCAACCAACACCCGCCTCTTTTCCTGCTCTATACAAGTGTGTAGGAACGCTGTGGAAGCATAGAGTACACGTAAATTATCGCCAATTTCGATCTGCCGAACGAGAAACACACTCGGCAACAACAAACCCGAAGCACTCCATAGAGCATTCAGCGCAGAAAGCCAACAACGTCGACTATCTTCCCCCAGAGAGAAAGAGCTCCGTTGTATCCACCGCGTGTTGAGATATGTACTCGGGTAGCGCGATAATAAGGTGCACGAATATCGTTCAATCAACCGCCAGTTTACTAACGCCAATTTTTCGTGTTCTCACCCAACGCAGAAAATTTTGCTTGACGGCAGTACCAACCGGCATTTGATCGAGCAACATTTTTGCCATAGCTGGAAGTGTCGCACTAATATGTGCTATATTTTGACGCGAACGAATTCTTCTGACCGTGTGATTGAGCTTGTTCGCTTGTTCTTCCCCACCGGTCGGAGGGCATAAGCGAGACAATGAACATATCTTGAAAAATAATCAGCTTGCCTACCGTGATGTTGGTTGCGTTACGTCGTTCGTGTTATCATTTAGCTTGCTTCATTTACGACCGAGCGGATGAAACGCAACCAATCCGTGTTTTCAGTTGGAATTCATCAGCCTCTTAGCTTCAGAGCGCTGGTCTCGTAAACCAGCGGTCGTGAGTTCAACTTCACAGGAGGCAGTTTGGCGATCCGAGCTTTTTTTATTTTCCTCCAGAGAGTTGACGGCACAGAAAACAACTCAATCCGCACCATATTAATAGCCATGTAACCTTCCGTTGGGCCTGATGGTGCCGTTTAAGCCACGCCATGTAACAATGTGCGGAACTTGGTTCAAATACCTAAATCGATATGGTCGTAATTAAACCGAAAATAATTAACACTGGCCAACAAACATTTCTATCGACATCTGCTCGAGACCGTGGAGAGGGAAGCTCCTCGGCTGCCAAAGGTGGATGGTAAAGCTGCATTCCCCACGACACGCCACGATCACCAATGACAAACGACCGACGACCTGACGGTAGCTAAACCGAACAGCAGAAGAAGGCAATTAAATGAAGTTGTTAACACGGTCCAATGAATGCTGTTATTTGAATCGCTGCAATTCTTCTCTATCTCGGGAGGTTTGATGCTGTTGTCACATTTTAGTGCGCGGTTGCAGTAAGTAGCTCGCCATTTGAAATGAAGCATCAGGATCGATGGGTTTCAAATGGACGGGACAAGACTTGGGGCCAGTATCTGTTCGCGGATTGATTTCATCCTGATTGCACACGGAAAGTTTTACGAAATGAAAGTGGCAAATCTGAGGAACTTATATTGAAATCCGAAACGCTTTTTCGAAAAGAACAAAAACACCGAACTTAGTTATTTATGTCAATAATTCCTACAATTTCTTAGAACATATTTAAATCATCAAATTTGAACAGAGAACTAATTATCTAAAAATAAACGGTTTTAAGGAAGTGCTGAAAGAAAACCAATTATATCTCTTTAACGTTAGGCTCTGAAAACTTTATGTCTTCAGTCTGGCGAACTAGGCCCAGGGTGGCTAAAAGCCACTCTAATAAAGAAATAAAAAATAAACAAAAAATGTCTTCTGTGTAATTTTTCAAAATTATTTGCCTACAACTTTGTGCAAGACAATAACCCGTTATCTCTGTAGTTGAAAAGATAGAATTTGAAAGTGTAGTTTAGGTTAGGCGTATATTTTTCACAAAGTCACACTTTCAGCAATCCCTTCTGAAGACACCTCGTCGATAAAGTTATGACAAAAGGGTGAAAATGTTTTTGACCGTCTTTTTTCAGAATTGTACCAACAGGAAGCGGTGTGATTGCTAACTTTTGGTGAGGAAAGGTGTAAGTGACGCTGTCAATGGCCAGTTTGTAGAGTATGTAATTAGAAGCAACTTGGCACTAAACAACATTTATCTTGCTATTTATTTGGAGTAGGGTGTCCTTGTAAAAAGATAGAGAATTTGCCTTCAGCTTGCTTTAAATGGTCCGAAAAAGTCGATTTGATGTGAGCTGTAGAGAAAACAGTGAGGTATGAATCATAATACAAAAGTTAAGTTTAAATTAAGGAAATTCCGGATGATCCAGATTATCCAGACTATTAAATAACCTGATTTCGCTGAAAAGCTATCAGCCCACCAAACTTTCCTGAGATGCGATCGATCAAACGACGCTGGGCAATCGTCAAGCGGAAATTCAAAATACAGTGGCTCGCTAACACAAATCCGATTTCAAGAAAAACTGGTCATTAGCGCCAGAGACAAAGCCACTGTACAAAACATGATGAACGGTATAAAGGCGATAACATTACCAAAATCCGCAATCTGAATTATTTGTTAGTGTAATTTAATTTTAGTTGAACTTAATACTTGTTGCTAAAATTTAAGATGTTCTCAGTTTTGCCTCAATTTTTAACGTTGTGAAACCGCTTGTAAAACCACTGGTAAAACTAATTTATATTCATTTGAAACCAAAGAAAAAGTTTATTGCTTTGGCCATACCATGCATCCTCGGAGAAGTGATACATCCAATTTCCGGGTTTCCCTGGTGGCTAATTTAAAACATTGCTGAATTTCATCATTTAAATTACTGGGACCGGATGGAGTCCCTCCTTGTTTATGAAGACTCAACAGCTGAGCCATTCATTGTTTTGGCTTTTTAATATGTCACTGGAATCCGGAGACTTTCCAAAATAATGGAAGAGCTCATTTCTAGTGCCTATTTTTAAGTCCGGTAAAAATCTGATATCTGTAAATTATTTCGCTAAACCTGATCTCTTGCATTCCAAAACTTTTTGAGGCAATTGTGAATGAAAAATTATTTAACCAAATCAAAAATAGAATAACTACTAATCAGCATGGATTTTATAAAGGTCGTTCGACAACCACAAATTTACTAGAATTCGTTAATTATTCTCTGGAAGCAATGGATAACGGAAACCATGTAGATATTTTGTACACCGATTTTAGTAAAGCATTTGACCGTGTCGATATACCTATGCTTATATTTAAATTGCAAAAAATGGGAATTCAGCCCAAACTCCTCAAATGGCTTAATTCATACCTTAAGGTGATCAACCGTGATCAAGTTGTAAGATTTAAAGGGAACCAATCAACACCTATTCATACCACTTCGGGAGTCCCACTAGGCTCTCATCTAGGACCACTTTTATTCATTCTACTTGTAAATGACTTATCTTTTATTCTTAAGAAACTAACATTTTTAATTTACGCAGACGACATGAAACTTTATTTAGAAATAAAAAATGCAGAGGACATCAACGCGTTTAAGAATGAGATATTGTTGTTCCATACCTGGTGTAACAAAAGTCTGCTACAACTGAATGTTAAAAAATGTAACTTAATTACCTTCAGTCGAAAACGAAACACACCTAATATACAAATAACTTTAGGCAATCAGAATGTAGAGAAGTGCGATAGAGTAAGGGAATTAGGTATTGTCCTAGACTCTAAACTTACGTTCATTGATCATTATAACACAATTATAAACAGAGCTAAAAACATGCTAGGATTTATTACAAGTTTTTGCTATGGCTTTCATGACCCGTACACGATAAAAACACTATACATTGCCTATGTCAGGTCAAAACTATATTTTTTGTAGCAGCTTTTGAAGTAGCTAATAAAGCAATTATTCTTCTTCCTAACGATTCGAATCTTGTTTGAACAATGAACTCACGCAATCTTCTCCTATTGTTTAACAGTGAAATTATTTATTGTATCCAGTACAGCCAGTAATGCTCGATCAAACTAGCTTCTGGATACGGTACTGCTCTAGTCGGTTGAAGTTTGCTGCAAAAGGTGACGTTTGATATTGTAGAAATAAATACAATTTGCATTTTTATTAAAAAAAAAAACTTCCCTCCTTACTCCACCAGTCCGAAACAAATTAACAGCTAAATTGATCATTGAAATTCTTCACTACTTTGCCAATGATTGTTTTGTTTTAGTTCTCTATTGTCCCGTTTTCATGTATTCTTTTCGTCTTCTTCAACTGGCTGTCAGTTTCCAGGGGTTCAGCGATTACACCCGGTGTGAACAGCGTTGAACATAACTTGTGTGATTGAATTCCCAACAAACATCGGTGTTGAATTATAGCTTGTTCATACAAATTTGGAGAAGCTATTCAGCTATTCTAGAAGAAACAGCTGAATAGCTTCTCCAAGTGTGCTTGAATAAGCTCTAATTCAACACCTATGTTTGTTGGGAATTCAATCACACAAGTTCCACAGCCAAAAATCAGAAATCTCATACATGCATATGGATGTGTTCATTTGATTCTCTTCTTCTTTAAGCATTTCAAGTGTATTGCATTCACAATTCGCTTTTTGCTTGCTCTCAACATAGTGTTCTAAATGCACTTTTACAGTCATTAATTGAGCTAATTGGGAGCTTTCGGTGCCAGGTACCATTTTTACATTAGTATGATTGTGTGGCAAGTACAATCATACCCTATATGCCCCACCCGGGAGTCGAGAAATGTTCCTTAACGAAAAATTTCTAGACCAGACTGAACCCAGTCACCTCCAGCATGGTATTGCTTTGTAATTGCGCCTTTACCTACTGAGCTAAGTACCCGTTCATGTGTTTATGTAATAGTGAAGTTCAATGACCCCCTCCTGAAGAAAAAGTCGATAATAATTGCGACACTTTCAAACTTGCCTAACTCTTTTCATACTTGATCGAATGCAACCTCATTTTGCCCAGATTACCTTTCGAGTATATTGTGAACATCCGCTCAGTTGTACAGTTGTCAGTGAGATTCCGGTCAACAGCAAACCGTTCAGGAAAGAACTTTGTTCACAAACTTGCAAAATGGAGGGTCACGCTTTTAGAAAACTGTTGAAAATATGTACATCATTCGACCGTCTCAAGGGCCAATGTGCATGCAACGAGAGTTCTTAATTTTGCCGTGGAAAAACGGCATTTCCGATCAATGTAACGGGTGGCAACTAAAATTTTGGAATTTCTTTCTCAAGCTGTCAAAAAAAAACAAACATAGTTGAAGAAGATCTGATTTATTCAAATAAAAGATACATTGTCCATTGTTGAAAAAAAAATAGTGAACATTTGAAAACGGTCCGTAATCGGATGTTCGGCGAAGCTTCCGTTTGATGTCGGAACAGGAGCATTGTACGGCCTCCATGTCAACTTTGCGAATGCATCTCTTGATTCTACCAATCAACTGTTTGCAATTCGTGGCTCTCCAGTTATTTTTGTGCACCAAGGAACTCAAAACCCCGAAGAAATCTTCGATTGGGCGACACTGAGACAGATTTGTCGGGTTCTGGTTTTTGGGTACAAATGGGATCGAATGGGTATTCAGGAACGATTGTGTTTTTATGGCGTAATGCGATGACGCTTTATCCGGCCAAAACACGTATTGTCCATCAGCATGATGTTTTTGTAGAAACGGGATCAAAATTTTCTTCAAACTTTCGTTCTGGTACACATCTTGATTGATTGTCAAACCAGAGGGCATGAACCATGGCTTAGAAATGCCTTTCTCGGAAATGGCAATGTACAGCATCACTTTCTGTTCAAACTTATGTTTAAACTTATATTTTATGTTCGGAGGTGTAGTAGAACTATCCGTTGAATAGTATCGATCGTTTCTGGGAATCTGCGTCTTCGAAAGAGAGAAGTAGCTTTCGTCGTCCAAAACAAAACTTTTTCCGGAATAATTTTTAATCAACCAACGGCATTGGGATTTCAGCGTTGAAATCTGTGCATCAGTATATTCCGGGGCTCGTGTATTCTTTCGGTACTTTATTCCGACTCTTTTCAATGTTTTGCAGATGTACTGATGAGAACAGTTGAACTTTTTTGCGGCATCCCGTTGGCTCAGTGAATCCTTGTTGTTGAAGGCACGAGAAAGAGAACGAAGTCCTTTTGCGTCCATAATTTTGGCTGGTCTTCCACTACCTTGCTTGCGAGCAGTTGTTGAGGATCTTAGGATATGGTAAACAGTCGAAGTCGCAACATTTTTGCTTTTAAAATGTTGTACCGTATACGTTTTGCCGAGATTTCTGTGCAGTTCGTAGAACTGTACAACGCGCTCGCGAAATACTTCTTGTTTCGACGGCATTTTGAGCAAAACTGAGCAAGCATAAACAAAACAGAAAATACTAGCAGAAAGAGGAGAGAAAGAGCTGTTGTTGTTGAGCGTAGAGGCCTCGAAAAAATTCCAAAATTTTAATTGCCACCCGTTACATCGCGAGAGATTTAGATATGTAGGTATAAAACTTTGACAAAAAATAACTAGAAGTGGATTATATCAGGGATATAACCGCAACGTAAGACCGCGTTGGTGTAGAAATAATGGTATCATCTAATCTATAAATATCATAATAAAAACCTCGACCATCTCGAAACGAACGCTAGTCACAATCTTCGTGGAAGACCGGTCCCCTGCCAGTAGTTGCCGTCAGGGGTCAGATATGTCTCATCGTCCATCACCACCAGCACATCTCACTTCGACAGAAAAATCTCTTCGAACATTGCCTCAGGCCAAGGCCAGGGTGGCCTCTGCTGTATACAGAAGTTGTCTCCATCTTAATTAAGTCCATGACTGCACTTCGCCAGCCTCGCAATTTGCGAAGGGTCCGCAGGTCGTGTTTTTCTTAACCAATCCAGCTCGCTCGTTGCGCGCCTCTTCTTCTTGTGTCATATGGATAATTATCGAGAATCTGTTGGGTTGTCGTTCGAAATACTTACGGCATGCCCAGTCCACCTCAGTCGACCGATTTTAGCGGTGTGAACGGTGTGAGGTTCTCCGATGAAGCAATTCGTGATTCCTCCTCCACGTTCCGAATTCCGTTTGCACTCCACTGAAAATCGTACGCAATACCTTGCGTTCAAAGGCACCAAGGGCGTATTGATCCTCCATGAGCAATGTCTGCATTTCGTGTTTTGTAGTAGTTACTGCGAATTTTGTTCGATCTTAGTCCAAAGTGGCAACAACCGACAGCCATAATGCGCATTTTTATCTTTCTGCTGGTGTTGTTATCAGCGGTCACCAATGAGCACAGATACACGAGTTGACCTACCGCCTTGATTTCATCACCGTCGATCTGACCTCGTATTGGGAGGTTGTCTTCTCGGGAGCATTTCCCCTTATGTATTTTGTTTTTAATGCACTAATAGGGAACCCAGTCCTACTTCCCACTCAAAATTGCGTGCTATGATGTCAATTGCATCGATAAAGACAAAAACTTCCGACAGACTTCCTAAAAATCATACCAATCGTGTCTATTCCCACTGTTCATGTTACACCCTCAAGATAATCCATCACCTTGCCGTAACCTTCTCCAAGACTAGAAGGGACTCGAGACTGTCTCGGAGACTTTGACGATACTTAACACTCGATTCATCGTTGCTTTGACCAACCGCGTCAGTTTTTCTTTAAATCCATATTCGTGAATGATCTGCAAAAGATGAACTCGATCGATGCTGTGTAAGCAAATTTAAAATCGATGATGTGTGGGCACGTTATGTTTGCAAAATTTAAGCAGCAGTTGCCTAGTCCGTAGTAGTGCGAACACCCATGAATCCAACTTGGCACTGCTCATAGAACTGCTTTTCAATTGCCTTCATCCACTACTTCTAAATTTGACGGCCGGCTTAGATCTGCGCTCCTGTATGACGATGTCTAAGAACTGGACATACTTTTTGACCGTTTTTCCGGTTGCATCGACTTCTGGGCCCAAGGCGTGGAAAGATCAAATAGAAGGACGTTACCTTTGCCGAACATCCCACTGCGGGGTAGGTCGAGGCACGGACGAATCCGCCACCTCAACAGGCAAAAGTAACGTGTTGGTACGCGCTCATGTACTACTGATAGCTTTGTGATAGTTTCTAGTTGTAGAGCACTTTGTTTTGATGCGCACATGGGATAGCAACTCTCGCCTTTTTGGGTTTAATTTGATTCGCAACGTCTGAGATCACTCAATTTTTTATATGTTTTTTTTGTTTTGTAATTTCTAGAATAGTATTGATCTTTACCCAGACAACCAAAATGCACGTATATTGAAAGTTGTTTTTATGATATACAAACATATATGTAAGTTAACAAATCGTATAGAATGCAAAAATATGGCTTATAGGTGAAAAGTGAAGACCATATACGTGCAAATTCCATTGTTTTCTTAAACGAGTTGATTTGATATCGTTTACGATTAAATATGTAATAACAAATTTGATTTAAAAAGGTTAGCGATGTATATCCGATTTAGATTGTGACGCAGTACGATTAATAAATGACAAATCGTCTAGAAGTCGAAAATTTGCACTCTTTTTGATGTAACTTGAACATAATGCGATAAAAGCCACAATTAATTGCGATTTTGACTAACAATATAGGAATAGACGATACTATTTGAACACTGCTATACGATTTGTGGTTGTCTGGGTAATTTTACACTGTTGCACTAAGGAGCATAATTTCGCAACTAACAAACTCCGCATCAATTGCTAAATTTGCGAAAAAGAGCTGCTGACTTTTCTTTTTGTTGGGGTCATAACCATACTAGGACACATGTTCACAACTTAGTTCTCTGTTTACAGGATAGGCCCAAATAACTGACACAGTTTTTGCTTCAGTGTACAATCCGTCTAGATTATGTGACTGACATCTGGTTGTCATCATTTGAAAGAGGGTAATTAAAAAACAAATTGATGTTCCAATTTGGACAGGAGTAATCTGCTAATTTGCTGTTAAAACGGGCAGAGTTATTATTTCAGTAATTATACAAGAAATAAAAAAAAGTCACGGGCTCATTTAATCGCCCTCATATTTTGCAAATCTTAACCAAATGTGTTATAGCCTCAGTGCTACTGAAACATTCGGTGATAAGACTCAGCAGCCTAGCGATATTTTGGGTTAAATGAAATAGAACTCAACTGAAAATAAATACATACAAACGTGTTCCAAGTATGTCTCGCCTCATTTCCAATCATTATTCTTTGAACGCTCATTTATACCGGGTTGGGCTGACCGACAGCTATCTCTGTGACAAGGCTATCAGGACGCAGATCACGTTATTTGGTCTTGTGCTGAGCATCGTGGAGTCAGATCGGAGCTTTATGATTCCCTTCGGACTCGAGGTAGACAACCCAATCTGCCAATTCGAGATATTTTGGCTGTCCGTGACCTGGAGCACATGAAACTCATTTATGTGTTTTTGACTAACATTAGCCTTAGATTGTAGTTAGTTTAACGTGTATGTTTACTATAAAAAAAATTTATCTGTTTATGCGTGTGTTTTTTTTCTTTTTCAAAAAATGTTCAAGTCAAAAGATAACCATAAATTGTATAGTTATAAGTGTTCAGATAATTAAGAATTTAAATTTAATGTGTTATGTAAACCATACTTTTAATTCCCACCCTCTTTTCCATCCGTAATTTGTAGTTCCTATTAACCTCGAGACAGCGGCGAGTAATCGGCTCTATCCTCCTAACTTTAGTTTTAAGATAAATGATGTATAAAAATATAAAAATTTGGCTCTGTAAAGTTGATTCGATTGAGCCACACACAAATAAATGATTATTAAAAAAAAAAATTCAAAGCCTGCCGTTGCCCTATACGGAACTATCAATACACACTTTCTCTTCATGTCTATTCGTTCTAGCAACAAAGTTACTGTCCACTTCGCATGGAGATGAGAAATCATCTGATTCTGCAAACTTCATCAAAGATCGTTCCTTCCGCGCTGGGGAGAATACAAAAAATAACAATCAAAAGTGTATCAGGAATCCACAGAATATTCTCCGAAGATTAAGTTTTGCAAAATCATGAAGTTTGATATGTCGCAAGTTAGGTTTTGGAACATATTTGAATATGGCCATTTTCCCGGAGAAAACTGGATTAAACAGGGCCTTTCTAAGTGGACACCCTCAGACCAGCCATGTCCAAACACTACACTGCACGCAGAGCTTCTTTCCACCACGCTAGCGCGTGCATTATATTCGCCACTTTGACTCCATGCATCCAGACTAACACCCAACACCGGTGGGTACAACAGCAATGTCAGTGCTCGTGGTTTGGCTTTGGACACCGTGACTGATGCTTCGGCAAACACCACAGCCGAGTGTTTCCGATTGTGACCGATTGAGAATACACGCGTGGTTTATTTATTTTCTTTCTAACCGAGCTGTGCTTGTTAAACTCAATCAACTTATGCGCCCGTCACTCAATAGCCAAGAAAACAAACCAATAAGCTAATTATCAAATTTTAAGAATCATCCAACTAGCATTGCTCTATCCGTGGCAACCAGTGTCATACTGAGTGTATGTTGAGAGCTTTCTTGTGATCGTAGCCACTCGGCTCGTGTATTTTTCCAAAAATCAGACCCGGTGTCAGAAGCAATACACGAGCGTGTACACTCGTGTCGCGTGCACTGCGTTGCGGTTTCATCTGTAAGCACGAAACTGAAGTGGCGAATTTCAGCCACTGAGTGGTGTGTTTGCAGTCAAGTTCTGCTCTCGTGCAGAACGGTCGGGTGTTTTTACCAAGGCTGCCTCAGACTGTCCTCCATTCTTTGAACGGAGTTGCTTCACTGTTTTTGCTATCATGGTTAGAGTTCGACTGATAGAGCTGTCAAATGTTGTATGCTGACTCATGGGTTACTATGATTGATGGTGCATGGGTAGTTTCGACAGTGCGCGTGAAGGTAAACCCATGAAAAATCGGCAATGCAAACGTTTTGTTCGATGAACGCAAATGCGTGTTCCAGCATAATTCCGTCCCGTCCCATGGAGCCACGATTACTGAAACGTGGTGCACCAAGAATTTGCCACAGTTTATACCTAAGTAATTAAAGCCTGCTTCTTTAGAAATTACGGAATCCAGTTGTAAAAACCTTAAATCAATACGTCATTCAAGGCATACAGATGGGAGTAAATCTTAGAAAATACAGGCGGCACTGTAATGCTTTTAGAGAGCACTTAGAGCGATCATCAACGCGAAAGACGATCGAATCAATACATAAATATGTATATATAAAGTATTAAATATAAGAAACCGAACACAAATATAACCAATAACATCGATTGTTTTTCATGGGGGATCCGATTCGGGCCTACCTTATTGTCACGGCAACACTTCCCGAGACAGCGACGCAGTCGATATTCATCGAATCGCTTTAAAGCAGGCCACAAGTTATCCATATGTCATTGATGACAAACGCTGTCGAGAAACGTCGGAACAATAGGGATCTGATAATTCCGAGACGATACAAAAGGACCATTGTGTGCAATTCGATGGTGCCACACGTTCGCAGTTATTATTCGAATATTCTAAATTAAAAGCTACTTAGTCTACCACAGGACAATTAAAACACCGTAAAACTTGTGAAATTTAAAATTAAACCTATTGTAAGTAACAAATAAGAACCCTTTGAATTCTAAATCTAAATCAAAAATACAAACTTATAGCCAAGCTTACAGCTAACCTACAAAGTGGACGCAATACGATTCGTCTTGATTATTTGACTGTTGATTCCTACACTAAAATTTTATGTCAGGTATATTAAAGACACTTTATAAGATAGATAAATACATCTCTAACTTTAGCTTGAAGCTAACATCATCGAAAAGTTGTTTGCTGTCGAGATTTTTTGACAACCCCACACTTATAAACTCCCAACTTGTTTCGCTGCACAAGACTTGATTATTTATACTTGGTTCACCGTGTATTAAAATAGCTTAAAATTTTGCTGAACGTTCAGCTGCCCAGATTTTGGTAAAAACTACCGAAACCGGGAGTAATTTCTGAATATTTACGACTGAGGAAATGTAGAACACACGTTTACTGAAGGAATAGAAATAAATCCAAAATTACGGAACAAAAAACACAACTATATCTAATAGGCAGAGTAGATGCATAAGGTACTCTTAACTCCTTAAAAGAAGGACCTTAAATCTACACAGAAAAAAAAACCGGAATTACCATTGTGATGTAACTATTGATGCCTGTAAAATTGCATTTCATTCTACACGAAAAAGCAACTTTCAGGAAATATAGCTAGAAACATACAACATTTTGAATAATGTGCCAAAAATGCCACTCTTTCATTACTTCAAAGTCGTTTTATGAGCATGAGAATGATTATGATTGACCACCCAACGTTGCTACTCCGTTATTGACAGATGAGCTGTAATTCCACAGAGAAACAACAGATGATGGTTGGGACTAGCATACATCCTCAATGTGTAAAAACTGGTGATCCCAAACTAAGGCAAAAGGGAACGGGTAGAAATATGTTGACGTTATACTCGCTTTGGAGGAAGTCGAGAAATCCCCTGCACTTCCACGAGAAATCCCTGGAATGTTAGATAAAACGGTTGGGTTTGCAGCAGGATTCGTTTTGGTAAACTGTGTGCTTAATTCAACTGACGTCGGAAGTGAATAAGACATTTAACTATGTTCCCGGTTAATTATCTGTACAGAGATTTAGATTACCGTTATCGAAATTTTGGCACCGATTCAAACCAACAGTAAGGATGCTGTTACGACCACTCACAAGAATAAAATTTTTATATGAATATGTATGTATGTATGTATGTAGGAAGCCACCATCGTAGCGTGGGTCTTGCCCTGCATGCGGTTCCACTTAAAAGAAAGATCATGCTTTGTTACCATTCTAGATTCAACATACTGCTGTTTGAAGGGCCAAAAAGGGTTGGACAGGCCCGTAAGCAGAGACACTTACGCGAAACCTGCGGGAATAAGAGAATCTCCTTCCAGCAGTATGATCCAATAAAACGAATAACAAAATACGCAATTCAGTTAAGCTTTCCACTAGATGGTTTGTTTGAGAAAGGCGCGTCAAATTCACTACAATTGTTGGAGTGGAATGTACCAATCATAAATGATAGACACATCCCCTCCTTGACTCCGGTTGGCCATCCACTCCATTGTCCAATTGCAATTTCAAAGATGCCCTGATGCACCCTCCCATCCCAGTATGTAAATGTTTGAAATCAATGAAATATAATACGGTTCATAAAATATATCAAATATGGAATATGTAAAGGAAATAAGTACATAGGTATATATAAAGTGTATGTAGTGTGATACGACAAAATGGGTGGCCTGTTCTGGATGATTTTGAAATCGTGTACCTTGCATTTCAAAATTTTCTTTCTGCTGGTTCTAGGGAGCAATAACTTGTAACAGTTGCTGTCAGAAACTTCAAACATAATACAATCAAAAGCACTCTTTATAAATAGTTAATATTGAATTGCTGGTCAATGCTGTTTGCTGAAATTATTAAAATTGGTAACTTTCACTGTTGAGGCTGTGAAGAATAATTATAAACCAACAAGTATACTCAATCGAATTTTCTGTAACAAATACGAATGTTTGCCGCAGATTCAGTCAAAGACTCATGTATGTATTAAAGTTACTATATACATCTAAATAAGAGGAAACATTTAGAAAATATTAAGGGATGATTGGACATACAAAATTATATAAATTATCTTTAAATTAAAGTAACTGCAATAAAATTATAACAACAGTAATGATTAAGTAATGCGCGGCATGAGTCAGGGCAGCTCATATTTGGTAGAAAGTCATTTGTGTAGCAAAAAAATAAAAATTCATTCCGTAATATTTAAGTGCAAAAGTGTAACGCAGATTAAGTTGCAGCTTCTTGTAGTCAAGCACAAGACACTTCCTAATCGTAAGAGGAGGAAAAAAGGATAGGAAAGATCGTTGAACATACAAATACAATAATTAATAGTTTATATAATTTTTTATTTAATAAATGCAATTGAAAATTATCTTACAAAACTTGGGAATTCCATGGATGATCTGAAATTGAATGTCATATCCGGAAAAGATTATCTGAATTTTCGATGAGCTGTTCCGTTTCTTTGCACCGCAATAACCTTTTGTAGTGGATCTCATGTGTTCTATCCTGATTACAATTGATGAGATGAATTTAAATGCAATAATATATTATCAAACCATTAAGGGAAATACAAAAAAAAATACCTAGTTAAATAATAATATGAGAATGATAGTTCACGATGATAGACTTTAAATCGGTAACTAGGCTGATCACCAGCTCATCGAAAGACTTCATCTAGATATTAAAATGATATTAGTTAAAAAAAAAACCCTAACTCAGCAACAATCAGCAACAAAATACTTTCCATACAGCGTATGTTAGGTGGGCTAAAACTTATAAATACGCTCAAATGCAAAGCTTGAGGTACACCCAAAAAATAATGGGTTAAAACACCACGCTACATCACAACCGACTTATACCACTTATTTTTGTCTGCTGGTTTTGTCCCGCAACATCGTGAGTCAGGTGTGATCCACCCTATTATGCAATCACTCGCGCCACCAAACAATAGCCAATCGAAACAATAGCTAGCTGCTATACCCGATATCACAATGAGAATAAAATTTTTATATGAATAGACTATAAAATTATGTTAAAAAAATTTCGTTTGAGGACCGATTTCAACCAACACTAGGGATGCTGTTGGGGCCACTCTTTCGTTGTTTTCACGTGAAATTTCACGTAACTTCCACCCGAACACGTAACCAAATTTTCTTCAGTAAAATCAGGTAAATATTACGTACCAGTGAATTTTACGTGAAAAATCACGTAACATTTACGTGATTTTCACGTAGAACGTGAATTTACGTGGAAATCACGTAGCGCTTACTGGTTTTGGCAGTGGACGAAAATTATGTGCGTTTCAGGTGGATGTAACGTGTTGATTTTTTTGAGTGTACTTCAAAGTCCATGTTTTAAGTAAGTTTGCAAACATTTTGGGTTTTTTTTTCAAAACATTGTTATGTTACTATGCAAATAACCTTGGTAATATTTTTTCAGTGTCAAACCTCTGTGCTGTCTGCACCGTTTTATTTAATTTTCCTTTTCCAATGTTACCCCGAAGCTCGCACATAATTAGTCGACCGAGCCATACGACGGTCAATGGACCAAGCCCAGCCACCGCATGATAGTGTAACTATGCGGAGGAGTTACAACATGGTCGTCCTAGCGCTTGTCGGTACTTTCCATAGGTCACCCGATATCTCCGTGTCTCGTGACGCTGTAATTAACCACCATTTAACGTGATTTATCGAATGTTGCTACAATTTAAGTCCGCCACCCTGCGGGGGCTGCACATGATGAGCTCGGAGACAGGACCGCTTCGTCTGGTAGGCTAATTAATGGGATTTAATGCCCTGCCCCCTCCTCCCACCTCCATCTTCTTTCGATAGGTAGGTACACCAATTGCGCGAAAGTGCCATTCCACGCGCCATTTGATGTTGTATTTTCTCGCTATATGGTGGGCTTAATTAGCAAAATAAGCGATAACTAGCGGCTTATGGATCGGTATTTATAGGGTCTGGAATAAAAGTACGTTTGATGGCGCATACATAAATCGGTTCAATGCAATCATTTGTTAATTACAGATGCGGTGTGTGTACACCCAGAACTGAGATAAATGTCACCCCACGCCCTGCCCACGGGAAATTGGAAACTATTTTAGGGACAAACAATAGCTCAATGGATTCCAGTCGAGCGAAAATGAAACATTTTGAATAATTCGACACTGTACCTTAGAGGCATTCATCATGGGCTTGTTTGTCGTTCACAACACGGTGACATGAAGGCGGATTTGTTTGAACAGTTTGTCGTTTGCAGTGAATGAACGCAGTGTATGAACAGGGTGATTGATGATCGGCTGAACGTTCTATATAACTAGTTGTCAGATTCCGTCATTGTATTGACACAATGTCTGATGATAATGCACTTCGCATTATTCCGCATCTAATATATGGATACAGCCCATCGCGGTCGTGACCGTGACTCGAAATCTTAATCTCAAATCACCCGGCTTATTAGACCAATTAGCTTCCTAACGAGCGTCGTTCGGTTTGTCTTTTGGACAGCTTAATTCTCGAACGAAACAAATGAATGGCCGAGGTTATAACTTAATTCAGCCACACGGGCAAGCATCAATCCAGATCAAACTCGCCAACATTCCATGCTGAGCCGTCAATCCAAAGTTTGCTCACCTCAACCAACCCTCAACAATTCATTCATTCGGACCGGCTCAGGTGAAAAGATAATCACTATAATAACATCAATCCGATCTAACCGCAATCTGCGGGCACTGACCGCCGTGGCACGCTGACCGTTTCGGACCAGCCCAGCCCTCCAATAATTAACCTAGGTCTGCTTAATTCGTATCCCCAATGGTGCGCGCGCCGCCACTTCGAGGAAAACTATGCGTCCGGGCTTTGGCCGTCTCGGAGGAGAAATACATTTAATTATGATTGTTAAATTAAAAATACATTATCCTCTCACCCTGAAAACCGTCCCCTTGCACTCGGCTCCGGCGGGGGGTCCGAAATGAGATTGTTTAGATTTCGCTTCTGCGAATTACTAACCGTGGGGTAGTATATGGTAATTAAACTAACGATGAAGGAGTTTCAACACTTCAAAACGGACCTACGGCAGCGGCCGGAGCGGCTGCAATTAAGGCAATTGAATATTTGCCCTAATTCAATCAGCACCGATTCTCTGCACGTGTGGCACCAACTAAAGACGGACAAGGTGTGTGGGCTATGTGTTTGTAGTTAGGCTATGAGGAGAAAATTATATGCATGTCTGACAGGGCCGTCATAACCGTGGGACAGGGAGATTGCGGCGAGGCTTATGCGAAATCCGAAAGGCGGGATTTGCACATGGAAGAGTTTGAATCCATCTGACAGGCGAATATTGCCAATGAGTTGATATTGGCTCAACACCACCATCAATATTTTATCTTTTTTTTTGCGAGCATTTCTTTAAGTTTCTGCTCGTGTTTAATATTCTTCGCCATTATATCAAGCTTAAGTTCAACTTACGATTATTTTTTAGCCCAAAATGAATGTGCAAGAATAAAATAACGTAGGGGCCAATTAAAGAAGTCGAGTCGATCATAACTTTTTTGCTATTACAGTTTTCGACATCGACGAAAATTTGTCGAATTGGTCGACTCAATCGACCGCTCGAAAATGAGTGACTGATCTGTCATATTTTATCCAGTAGAGGCTCGAACGCTGCTGATAACGGCAGCGGAAGAGCCCAATCTGACTAAACCTGCTTGTCGGATAGAAATCTGATAAGATCCAAGTTGAATCCAATTGGACGTATCGACGTCATTTGCGACGGCTGTCAAACTTGTCAGTTTCCGTTCCGTTTCCGCCCACATTGCGTTTAGACCCTAACCGTCCAAACACAATGATAACGGAAACGGAACGGAAAAACGCAAATTTTGACAGTTGCTGCAAATGACTTCGATATGTCCAATTCGAATCGGCTTGAATCTAGCCTGTTTTCTTTTCGACAAGCAGGTATACTCAGATCGGGCTTTGCCGTTCCCGTTCCATTTCCGCCCACATTGCGTTTGGGCCCTAAGAGTTTGATTTGCTACACGTTTTTCATCGGTTAGTGGTTATTGGCTGAAAATAAGGTGGACATCGACAGAACCTTTTGTGGTGTGGAGCCAGCAAAGCTTATGTTAAGCAGAAGTGATTGGAAACTAACTGAGAGCTCGATTTATGAGGACCACCAATGCGCCTTGGGTCGGAATAACTCATTTGAATACTATCAAGCTGAACAATGCATTACGTACTCAGAGATTCTCTTCGTCGACATACCCTTTGGTTAAAAGATTGTCTATTAAACGACTCACTAATGTTTTCGACGTATTGGATCCTTAGTCACACTTTATACTAACTTACTGTATGTTGAAAATACTGGAACATGTTATAACATAGCCATTGAAATGCAAAGAGAAAGTCGACAAAGTGAGTCTCCCAATGTTACTTAGGACCTAATGCATTGTTTAGCTTGCTATTATTTGTAACATTCTAACATTGGCAAAATGATAAGCTTATGAAATTAATCTTAGAACTCTGATTGATTTCCAAAGTACTTCTAAATGCATAATTTTAGTACGTTTGCTCTAGGGATTTCAAAATTAAACCGTTTAAAATAAGAACTTGATTCCTAGAAGCACAGAAATAAACTACCAAAACTACCCAAAATCAAGGACACGTACTAGGAAGTTCATAAGCAGACTTCCCAGAGTTTCAGGAACTTTCTAGAAGTTCAGGAAAAGAATTCATCGAAAAAAAACTCCGAAGGTCAGGCAGACCCTTCTCAGACATAGTAGGAGCACTTCTTAGTAGTTAAAGCAGGAATATTCCAAAAAATCAGAACCAAACATCTCCGAAGCATAAGTTTAACTTTTCCAGAAGTTCAGGCGAGAAATTCCTCGAAAATCAGGAGAGAAATTCTCAGAGCTTCTGGAAGAAGTTAAGGGAACAGGACTTTTTAGAACTTTGGAACTTTCCAGAGGTTCTTGAGCTCTTCCCAAAAATTCAAGATGGAACTTCCCAGAAGGAAAAAGCTTCCCCGAATTTCAGGAAGAAACTTACCAGGGCACTATGGTACGAATGGACAAATTTCGCGACAAAAATCGATATAACTCGAAAACCATTAATTTTTGACAGATGATGTCTTCAGGAGATTAAATTTAAAAATAAGATCTATCTTTTGTTTGGGTGGGGACTAGGGTGATCCATTTCTGTTCATAATAAAAATTTCAGCTTTTTAGAGGATTTTTTGCTTCACAGAATTGTAGATATTTTAATTTAATGAAACTTTGCTGAAGAAATTTAGCTTCTATCTCATCTACGTATCGTTTTACAATAGATTTTCTGCCTTGCCCTACGGTGGAACTAAAAACACAGTTTATTTTGGTTTAACTTTTTTATTTCAATTTGAATATGCAACTTTGGCTTTTTGGGTATTAAATGAACCATTTTTTGAATATACAAGGTAGTTGCTAGTTATTATAGAAAAAAAAGTTGTAGGGGTTTATGTGTAAAAATAATACGTTTTTGCAAGATATCTTACACCCTTGTTTGCAAATATTTGCAAATACAAAGAAACTGAACTGAAAGTACAAGCTTCCATATACAAGATCTATGCAAAATTGTTTGTCACCTTTTGTCTCCTTTAGAGAAAAACTCGTTCTAAAATTGGTAGTTTTGGATTTTTTCCGCATAATTTTCGATCACCAGTATCAACAATTGTCATCAAAGAGCGGAACAACGCGAGTTTTTCATGAAAATGTTTATACTTTTATATTAACCCATCTCCGTTTATTTATTAACATTTATATTACAGACCAACAAACGTAACGTATCGAACATTTTGTAACACAAATCATCGTCATTTGGAAAAATTCTAACGCCATCTGTTGAGCACACTGTGATGGATGATAAAGCTCAACAGATGGCGGTGGTGTGCTAACTTTAAACGTAAGAAAATCGGCTATACGTATTACCTGTGGCGATACTACCAACTAAGAAACATTTGAATCAACCGTTTAATGGGTAATCGATGAAGAAACTGTAAGTGTTTTGTATGTTTGTGTATGTTAACATTTTTAAATTTGTTTGCTAACATTTATTTACATCATTATAGGTACACTTTTCTAGTTACGTAAACATATATAAATTTTCCAAAATACATTTACATTTATATATTTACGTATGCATATTAACATTTATATATTTACATTAGCATATTAACATATGTAAATAAACACATGCAAATAGCTGAATGTAGATAAATATATTGATGTAATTAAATAAATGTTAGTAAACAAATGTGAATATCTCAACACAGACAAGCAGACATAACACTTGCAGTTTCTTTAATTGATTAAGCATTTAACGATAAATTCAAATATTTTTTAGTTGGTAGTATCGCCACAGATACCGCGTATACTCGATTTTCTTACTTTTGACGTTAACACACTACTGCCATCTGTTCAGCTTTATCATCCACCACCGGGGGGTCGAAAGATGGGGCAGGTGTGTTAGTGACGATGATGTTTACTGCAAAATGTTCAATGAGTTATGTCTGTTTGTTTGTGATATAAATGTTAGTAAATAAACGAAAATGGATTAATACAAAAATATAAATATTTCCATAAAAAACTCGCGTTGTTACGCTTTTTGATGATAATTGTTGATGCTGCTGAACGAAAATTATGCGGAAAAAATGCAAAACTACCAATTTTAAAACCTGTTTTCCTCCTAGAGGGGACAAAAGGGGACAAAAGGGGACAAATAATCTTGCATAGATCTTGTAGATGGAAGTTTGTACTTTCAGTTCAGTTACTTTGTATTTGCAAATATTTGCAAACAAGGGAGTAAGATATCTTGCAAAAACGTATTATTTTTACACTTCAACTCCTACAATTTTTTTTCTACAATAACAAGCAACTATCTTGTATATTAAAATGTGCGTCATTTTATACCCCAAAAGTCACCTCTGCAAAGTTTTCAAATTAAATTGAAATAAAAAAGTTATAGCAACAAAATTGTTTTTTGTTTAGTTCCAACCTGAGGCAAGTTGGAATAACTGTTATAAAACGATATGTAGATGAGATAGAAGTTAAATTTCTTCAGCAACGTTTCATTAAAATAAAATATCTACAATTGATCTCCAATGCAGGAAAAAATCCTCTAAATCATAAGAATAAAATGCTGAAATTTTTATTATGAACAGAAATTGACCACCCTAGTCCCCACCCAAAACAAAAGATAGATCTTATTTTTTAAATTAAATCTCCCGAAAACATTATCGTCTTAGAAGTTCAGGAGAGAAATTTTCTGAATTTCAGGAAAGGACTTCCCAGAAGTTCCGGAAAAAACTTCCCAAAAGTTTATTTCGAACATTCCAGAAGTGCTAGAGCGCTTTCCCGAAGTTAAGAGGACAAAATTTCAGAATTCCAGAATCAGAATTTCTCGAAGTTCGGAAAGAAACCTCTCCAATGAAGGAAATTTTCTAGAAGCATTTGGGGTACTTTCTAAAAGTTTGAGTAAGAATTTCTCAGAAGTTCAGGATCAAACTTCCCCGAAGTAAAGAAGAAAACTTCCCAAAGTTCAGACGAAGACTTCTCAGAAGTTCAGGAAGAATCTTCCAACAAATTTAAGGTTATTTCCCTAGATATTTTTGAGTGGACTTTCTAAAAGTTTCAATACAATTTTCCTCGGACGGGACTTATCAGAAGTTTTGAGAGAATGAGCTCAGCAGAAAGCTTCCCCGAATTTCAAGAAAAAACTTACCGGAGGTAGAAAAAACTTCTTATAAATTCAGAAACATACTTCCCCAAAGTTCACAAGTATAATCCCTCAAGTTCAGAAGAGGATTTATCAGAGAAAGAAATTTCCAATAAATTTAAAAAGGTTTTCCAAAAAAATCTAGAGAGAGCTTTGTCAAAGTTTTGGACAAATTTTCCTCACAGTTCAGGATTGGACTTATTACCAGTTTAGAAAGTAACTAATTAGGCTTATTAAAAAAGGCCACGGGGTCACTTTCGTTCTCAAGGACATGAACCCCCCGAACGCACCGAAACTAAGGCCCATCGAAATATACTGGGTTATTATGAAGTAGGCACTGTAGAAGCATCCCAAGGAGTCAAATCTGAAGAAGACATGAAGAAAAAGTGGGTTTCCGTACAGACGAAGCTACAGAACCTAATGAGTCGAGTTAAAAGAAAGATACGGGCTTACGGTTATGGTTTTGCAGTTGAATAAAACATAAAAAAACACTTGCCAAAAGCTAATGAGTTATATTTTATTGTCTGAAAGTTTGAAAAGGATCGGCCACCTAGGTAATTTTCTACAGCGTTTATTTCGTGATAAATTTCGATGTGGGACACTCCTGTAAAAGTCTAAGACGTATTGAGGCTGAACAATGCATTAGGTACTAAGTCACATTAAGAGACTCCCTTCGTTGACTTTCTCTTTGCGTTCCTACTGCTATGTTAAAACATGTTCAAGTGTGCTGAACACACAATACGGTGATATAAAGTGTATTGAAGGATCCAATTCATCAAAAATATCAGCAAATCGTTTAATAAACAAACTATTAACGAAAGTGGAAGTTGACGAAGAGAATCTCTCAATGTTACTTAGGACCTAATGCATTATTTAGCTTGATTTTTCACTTCTAGGACAGATGCTATTGTCAATTAAAATCACAGATTTACTATATCATTTGGGTTGAGAAACAGTAGGCGTCTTTTTTTTCTACCACAGAAGTTCAAAAACATGTTCACACTCATTTGAATTGTCTGCTGAGAGCTGCTTGTCTTCTTTGATAAGTAGTTCACTAAGTACACTCAATACTTTACTCAACACTTGCTGTTCTACAACCAATTCCGCAGTTCGAAACCACCATTTTCGTGAATTGAGGGAAACTTGGGAAACTATGATTGCCTCCACAATACTTTCGTAGCTTTCTAGGAATCTTCATCATAGTGGTTCTGTGCTGATGTTCCTTCCGAAGTAGGAAGGTACAATTCTTTAAACTCCTCGGCGTTTTTATTTTTGACATATTGGGATGAGGCACTGAAACATATGTCACAACGTCCATGAGATGTCCGGATTACTGGAACGATCATTACTGAATAAGAATTGTTGCTAGTGGCGATCCTGTTTGCGCATGAATATTTTGCAGAACATCTCTTTAAAATCTGTCCAAATGCCCAGTGAGTTGAGAGAAGTTCCGTTAACTGCCGCTTAAGCTACTCAAATCATGCGAGTTTTCCTCGACCGTCGGGAATGTATCTCTTCTCCTAGAGGTAAATGCCGGGAGTCACGCAAAATTTATAGCCTTTGGGTTGGTAAAACATAACAATAAGTGAGTGCTAGTCTGATAATTGATTCTGCAAAGCTTACTCGAATGCTGGGCTTCGATCTATTTTCCACTCAAGCATTGAAGTCTTCATAGAGTCACTTTGAAGCTGTCTAAAATCTCATGCTTTCACATGATCATGCTTTCACAGAGGACCCATTTCATAGCAGGCGAAGGCCCCAAGTGTCGTTTCTTATCGTAAAAATTGCAGTTGAATGACTGGTTGCGTCCTTTCAAGGTCATGCAGAGATTTATGGGACGAGCAAAACCAGGAATCACAGTTGACCGATGTTGCCTATTCATTTACTCCTTCACGCACTTCGAACACTAATAAAAAGAGAAATTTGGACAAATTTATGGGAAAAAGAAAACTTCGAAAATGACAGATTTTCCATACATTATACATGAGAGCTTTTTTTCGTTTTAATCGAGTTATCCTTGACATGGATCGTAGATGACGTTGGTAATCCATATGTCATTGCGTTCTGCTGTTGGTACAGTTGATGCTGCATTCCATATACGGTTAGCCGTAAATATTAGACTTTAAATGAAGTGTTTTATTCGTGAATGGATCACTCAGTTGAAGCTCAGCGTGACTTCGATAATTTTCGATTT
>JASCZW010001322.1:0-124087 GCA_034211315.2 Aedes japonicus | reverse complement strand
TATTGAAACTCAATAATTGCGTAAATTCCAACGTGATAAAATGAAATAAAGTAAAACACCTGTAAGTCTAGCAGAATAGCGAAAATTTAAGCAAACAGTAATGCGAAATAAATTTCATACGAGTATGATGCACTACCAAAAAATAGAAGCTTAATCGACCCAAAAAAAAGACCTTCGCTCGATAACTCCTGTTTTCTAGTGGGCCACATAAACGATTCCATATGTCTGTGAAATAGAAAATTTAGAATCATGTTCGATGTTAGTTTTTGGATTGATGCTACTGGACGAATTAACTGTAGAATTTGTCGTACATGAAACTCTCTAAAAACGTTAAAAACTATCCTATCTTTTCAAATTCAAAACGTGACTTAGGGTTATAACGATGCAAATGCAGGAGCTGAAAATAGTTCAAAAAAATGTGCATAAAAGTAGTTAAATATAAAATACTTTTTTTTTTTTTTTTTTTTTTTTTTTTTAAAATAATATTAACATTTTTTATAAATTATGGATCAAAGTGAAAACTTCGCTGGATCATATCCACTTTGTTATGAATAATGACCAGAGTTCATGGGTCATTCATGTATTTTTTATGGAACAATTTTACCGTTCGTTAGTTTTATGCTGAAAAAGTGTGTTAGTCCACTTACACGTCTCAAAATTGTATAAACCGTCGTATTGCTTGTCATCAGCAAAATTCTTTCATTACACCCTATTCATAAAATGTACGAAATGAATTTCGTTCGAACCAGCCAATCGCTGCCCCGCTTCTATCGTGCCCGAATATGTTGGTGTTGCTGCTGTGATGGCAAAATGATTTGAATCCTAGACAGTGTGAACTGTTTGGTGGAATACCTGTAACTAGAAATGTGAAGAAAGGTTACTATTTTCCATTTAATTCCAACTACATTTATTGCTCTTTTGACAGATACGCGTATTTTGTCCACAATGTGCAGACTTTTTCAGTGTCGTGTACTATTAACTCAAGTCGAAGAGTTGTAGACGAAATACGCGTATCTGTCAAGATAAGTAATCAAAGGTAGGTGGAATTAAATGGAAAATACTAATCTTTCTTTCTTATTTCAAGTTCAAATAATTTTCACCTCTAAATAAAAATAAAAAGAAGTGCAACACACGCTTATTGGTCACCAAAACTTGAAGGGATGAACCACGGACTCAGTGGATTGGATCAATTTCCAAATCAGAAACATTATAAAGAAAAATGATTAAAACTGCATAAATTTTCCCACGTACTTTGAAAAACTACGAGCGATGTTATCAATGCTCTAACCGCGTACCTTTTTCTATCTTTCCAGGTAAGCCTCACTGCTTTTCATTCTATAGACGAAAACACCAATGACTCCAAGCTGAACTGTAAGTTCCATTAGCTTCTTTGGTTTGGCTAAGAAGTAGCGATGATATCTTCGTACGATATGATACACAAAACATATGCTTAAGGTGAAGCTCACTGGGATACTGAATAGAACTATAGTCGATTAACGATTGCCGTTTGCATTTTCAATGGCACAGCTCAAAGAAACTACACCAATATGACATGCCAAACTTTAATGACTATTTTGCTGCAGTGCAATTCGACCTTTGAAATCTATTCTTCCCTTAGATTTGTGTCTCCTCCTGGTCTTATTTTCGGATTCTATCAACCTTCACCTTAAACCGAAACATAATTCCAGCCTGTTGTTATTCAATTCCATCACCTCAGCCCGGGCTTGAGCGCGGACGCTTCTGTTGTTCTCTCGAGCCCGGGTTATTCGGTTTCGTGAATCCACCACACAAAGCGCATTTACTTCTTCCTACTACTCTCCTCTCCGCTGCCGTAACCAACCCACATCGCACGCACCGCTTCCGGGTCAAACATTTCCACAATCTATTCAATTTAAACTCTAAAACAACCCCCTGCAAACACTCATCCGATGCCTTCAAGTTTTTCGCTGCATATTCCACCACTCAAAAAACCGTAATCCTACTTTTTGAAAGCTTCTTCCTCCTCGTGATGCTGGGCGGAAACCGGAGGTTTTGAAGGCTTGCAACTTCTGCCGAGATCTAGGATAAAACATGTTCCCCTCTCTCTATGTGTTTGTGTATGTTTTTGCGGGTTTCCATTTGTATTTGTTAAGCTCTGCCAAGGTTCCTGTTCTCCCCCGAGACAGAAGCCAACCGACGACCAGCGTCCGATGTCGGTGAGCGGTTGCGGAGCGGAAAGTTTCGCAAAGATTTTATTAAAACACAACAGAAAATGAGCCAGTTTCGTCCAGTGGCGCAGCTCTTCTTCAAAGGCAGCATTTAGCACCCAAGCGCCGCTCTCGTCTGTCATACTTCGTACGCACTGACAATCGGAAAACATTGATCACAAGTTCGTGAGTGGGTGATTGAACAAGTTGGACCTGGCGTGCTGGAGCTTCAAGGCATTGCAGCCGGCACAGTAGACGGAACTAGATCCGGACTACGATTCACCAGTAAGAGTTTCTGTGCTTTTGTGGAGCGCTTTTGTTTCCTGTCTTATGTTGCCGCCATATATGACAGCAAAACTGGAGTTTCTTACCTTTACTGACTGCAGTTGTCCCCAGATTGTCCCAGCGGCTGATGGGCGGGGGAAGATTTCTACGGAGTGTAGTCTGACGGAAGGATCCAACTTGCGAAACCACGTATGCTCTCTGCGGTAAACGAGGTTGAGGGAAGATAAAGAGATGTGGCTGAAAGCTTCCCGAGCACACATGTCAGTTGCCACAAAATAAACAATAATCAAGCTGCAATTCATGGATTGCTGTGGTGTGACAGAGTATTTAGCAAATTTTGCTCGAGTTTTGTTCGCTTGAGCGAACCATTTCATCGAATGGTTCCTAATTATTATTTCTCTAAACTTTGATACAATTTTCAGAGCATTGCTCTAAATTGATTGATTGGAAGCTTTGAAGTCATACGCAAACCTTTGCCATGACCGATGAAAATATGTCAGACCTGTTCTCCAGCTCTTCCGTGGCCTTGGCAATCAGCTGCTCCTTCGTTTTATCAATGAAAGTATTGGATTTCCGATTCCGCACAGGAGTACTGCTTTGGCACAGGACCTTCCGTCCCATCTCACTTACCAGCTGTATGGCAAAGCTGCTCAAGCAGATTATCAGTCGACAACTGACCACGGAACTGGAGTTGAACGGGCGCCTCGACAAACGCTAATATGCCTCCATACAGGATACGGTACGAGCACATATTTCACCGAGCTGGAGAGTTCAGTTCTAAATCAGGGATGAAAGCATGGTCAGCGTGTTGCCTACATTATTTTGATATCGTTGACTTTGACGTTGACTTAGCCGTTCGAATACATGCAATCCAACAAGGAGTGCATTATCAAGATAAAGTTGAGTCAGAACGTTCAACAACAAGTTGTGTCCTTCGTAAACTGGGTAGATTGTAGTTTCCTAACATAAAGCCAGTTTGTCACCGTCCGCAGTGACCATAGAGATTGTTTCATGCAAAGGCGTCGTAAAGCTGAACGGTCACTTACCATATCTGTTATGCACAGCAATCCAGAACGTTGCTTGTTGCTCTGCAATGGATCGAGCTGACATCAATAGACCGTGTATCTCTCGTCAAACAGCATTCGGGACTCGCTAGCGTCATCTTGCCAGATTTGTGTGAGAATCAGTATGTCAAACGAAGACTCGTTCGCCGCAGTGTAGCAGTCGTCCAGTTTTGTGTGCAGCCTCCGTACATGTTGATAGTATATAGTGAGTCCCGTAATTCGGCCGGATACTGTGGAATGAGCGGGCGTAGATAACCTGCTAGGCAATTCAGTCAGAAAATTATTCAAAGCGAAAATACACTTGCCTGCATTAGGGGTTTGGAAGACCCCTCCTGCGTCCTCACACACAGGGCCAGGACGACTGTTGACCGCTGACAAGGAAGTACTAGACTATGGTGAAGGGACTTGGGGCTTCCTTACGGCTAGCAGGCTCACATCCCGGTGGTTGTCAATTCACATGAAATGGTTCATTCGTCGCTGATTGTCTAAGGGGTATAGTTTCATCAGGCCTGCGAACAATGGCTGTTAAACTCGTACTTGCCTGTGATGGCAGGCTGGAAGTCCCCTTTTCCTGATCCAAGCACAGGACTGGGAAGACTGATGAACACTGGCAGTAATGCCTCGACTGTGATGAAGAGATACGGGGCTGTCAACGTGAAAGTACTGCAAATACTAATTCTCAACTGAAATTCATGACCAAGGTTGCATATGGCGCTGTCTCTGGTTGAAGCAGTGATGTCATTGGTCTTTTGGGTTTCAATGGCATCCAAAAATTTTAGAACCATGGTCCACAAATTCCTGAACCGCAATCCCGCAGGACAAGCTGCTGGATCCAGTGCCGTGGATTTCAATGATTGATCTAATCCAATCTTGACGAACACGATAACGATCATACTCAACTTACTAATCAGACAAAGGCCGATGTGGCCTCTGCTATATACAGAAGTTGTCTCCATTCTATTTGGTCCATGACTGCACCTCGCTAGCCTTGCTGTTTGTGAAGGATCCCTTGTGGTCGCTTTCTACTTGATCGATCCATCTTGCTTCGTTGCGCACCCCTTCTTCTTTGTATACGGCGGTTCGTCATCGAGAATTTATTTCACGGAGCTGTCGTCTGGCATTCTTAAGATATGCTCAGCCCATCGTAGTCGACCGATTTTAGCTGTGTGTACGATGGGAGGTTCCGCCATCCATCTGCACTTCACCGTAGACCGTATTTTAATATCCCCAGGCGCGTTGGTCCTCCACTAGCAATGTCCATGTTTTGTGGGCGTAGAAAACTACCGGTCTAATTATGTCTTGTAGGTGGTCAGCTTTGTAGTTCTGCGAACTTTGTTTGATTTTAGCGTCCCGCAGAGGCTAAAAGAGGCACGATTGCCAGCTATAACGCATTTTGGTATTTCTCTGCTGGTGTCGTTATCGGCGGTCACTAATGAGCCCATATTTACGTATTTGCCTACAATCTCGATTTCATCACCTTTGATTTGAACTCGTGGTTGAAGGCTGACATTGTCTTCTCACAAAATTGATCATAATGATGTCCTTATCCTTAGGGATGAGTTTCATAACATCTAGATCAACGTTCAAACGGAGATTGGCTTTGACCATGCGACAGACTGCATCATTGGCAACATCTGGTCTTATCCACGACGGGGTTGTTCATTATCTCGGTCATTGATCGAGTAAGGGTCAACAGTTGTTTGCATGTGTCAAATGATACAGGTGCTGGTGCTGTTGGTTTCGCATTTTTTTATTTCTGTACGAAACTCGATAATGGCAGAAGAAAGTGTAGCAAGCGGAGACTGTCCATCAGCTCGAATTGAAATAGCGCGGAAAGGCGAATTCTCAAAAATTTCAGCGCACTAATGAGTATGATTGGCGCTAAACTTCCGCGTGGCAATTGTAAGTCACCACTCCAAATGGGCTCGGTATGGTGTGTATATTGCAAAAGGTGTGTGTGATGTTCTAAAATTCATAGAAGGCTTTCAGTACGTTGTTCAAAACTTCATTTACCGTATTGATTTTCAATATCTTACCTCTAGAATACTCGGGAGAGCCAAACATTATCTTACTGATCTTGTTACAAACATCATTTGATGTCATGTATGATTTAAGAAGGCCACCTTGAACTTTTTGAACTCTAAAAATTTTTAGAACACTGTTAAAGGCATCAATTGACATGTAGAACACCATAATCCTAGCTCCAGGATAGTTTGGATAGCACTTAATATCTCAATAAAGCCATTCGATGAGATGCATGTTGTCAAAAGACTGTCTTGAACTTCACGAACTCCTAAAAATTTTCTACTGTCTGATCAGGGCATTATTCAAGACTTGTTTGATTCTGTAGAGCTTCAAGATCTGAGCTCCTTAATACTTTGAAGAGTTGTGAGGGGGGGAGGGCAACCCCGGCGTAGTGGTTCCATACCTCCATACATCCATACCCCTCACAAGTCACATGAACACTCCAGACAAGTTTCTGAGTGACTACGACGGAGATGAACCAACCAGGGCTGAAAATCTCGATAATAAAGGAACAAAAAAATAGAGTTCTTAAAACTCCGTCGAATCGATTCAATGATGTGCATGATGCCAGAAGACTCCCATAAACTACCTGAACTCATGAAAGCTCTTGACTCAATCGAGGCAGTAGATCTTCATGGTCTTATCTCAAGAATACTTTGGAGAGCATTTAATATCTTATTGAAAAGATAACAATAAGTGCGTGTTTATAGTAACCAATCTCTCTGAATTTCAAATTTTTAGAATAAATAACTTTTAGAATGTTGGACACTATCATAGCAGTCGGACCACAAGCAACTACAATTACCGTTAACAGCCCTGGCAATGCGTAGCAACCAGTCAACAAACTGCCAATGTTTCATTTTGTTTTTAAGACTTCAAAGAAATAAAGAACTATTTGAAGAATTGTATCAAGTACAACATAGGACATTGTTCAAAACGTCATTGAGCTGGCAATTCCTTAATATATGAACTCCAAAATACGTTGGAGAGTCTTAACTGTCCTATTAAATCGATTAAATGATGCGCATGTTGTCAGGAGGCTTTTGTTAGCTTCCTTAACTAATATTAACTTTAAGAATATTGCTCGTGACTTAATTGAGTCTCTAAGTCTTGAATATCATATCTTCAGCATACTTTGGAGAGAATTAAATATCTGATTGAAACGATTCGACGATGAGCATGTTGTCAGAAGACTGTCTGAAACTTCACGCTCTCATTAAAACTTTCGGGGCATTATTCATGACTTCATTGAGTTTGTAGGTCGACAAAATTGGAACTCCAGAATTCTTTGGAGATGTTTAAATATTCTATTGACATCATTTCATGATATGAATGCTGTCAAATGCCTGTCTTCTTGAACATGTACATCCGTATTTACATCATGTGCTTCCATCACTGTTATTTTTTACGGCTGGCTTGTAGGGCCTGCACCAAACCCCCGTCTCCGGAGGACCATCGTACACAGCTCTGTTTAGAGTCCCACGCTGGCTCGAGGACGAGTATCGGCCGCCCCTAACATCGAGAACAGACGTCGTTTTGACTCGTCTGTGAAATGTGGAACAGACGCTCAGGTTGGTGAAGACCTGGAACCCTTATAGCGGGGTGACTTGCTTTGACAGGGTTCGGATGTTTGTGGGATTTTGAAGAAATTCAACTAAGTCCCGCAATTGCTAAGGCCCCCTCCCCCCACATCCTAGACAGCCCCCGCTGCCTGTCCGGGATGCTTATTTATGTCGCATCTAACCTCCATATCTGGAGGTCGTACATGATCCGAAACCTATGACCCGCCGGCTGGTTTGCAGCTCAGCTCCGTCAGTCTCCACCTACTGAACGGATAGCCCGAACATGTACATATTTTCAGAACATTTTTGAAACCTTATTGAGCCTTCAAAAGTCTAAGATCTTAGCTCCAGGATAGTTTGGAGAGCATTGAATATCTTATCGTCACCATTTTTAGACGCAGAAGTATCAAACGTATCAAACCACATTGAGTCATTAGACCATTAAAGTCTGAACTTCTGGGCATTTTGGAGTACTTAGCAGACATTATGATTTCAAATAGACGCCTTATCATCAATTTAGACACAGACTTATACAATCCATGCCAAATAATGGAGAATAATCCTGAAAATATTTTTGACCATCTTCGTGCATGAAAAAAAAGCCATTGTACTTGGCTGTCAAGTGTCAGAAATAAACATAAATAGAAAATCATTAAGCCTTCTACAAGAATTCATCAACACCCTGCGGGCCCCTTACGGTAGTTGTCCGGAACCTCAGCCATGGTCGATGAAAATATGTCAAAGTTCTTCAGCTCTTTCGAGGTCTTGGCGATCAGCTGCTCCTCCTGAAATTATTGGAGCTGATCCTCCGTTTCACGTTTGCCCAAAAAATGTCTATCGGTTGCAACTGGGGGAGGCCAAAATACCACAATTTCCTTCGCCGAGTACTTCTTGATGCAGATGGCAACTTCCGGCAGGCACTTCACACTATATGTATGGAATGAACAGTTGCTTGGACATTCTCTCGCTGATCACTGATCATCAACCACACGAGGATCTGATCGTTAGCCACACGAGGACCTCCTTCGGGAACTTGTTGTAAGAGATATGTTTGGCATCAAGGGTTGCCTTCCAGCGTCAAGTGGGTCTCGTTATCCATCAGGACGCCGGGTTTCGCCGGAAAGATGTTTATCACCAGCACCTTCAGCCGCGTGATTGCTGCTCAGACACGATGGGCCTCGAATGTCGCTTCCGCATAACAATGCCCATCTTGCTCAGCTACTTCTTCAATGTTTGACCGGTTTCACCAATCTCTCGGCCCTAGACGACGCAGAACGATGAAGGCACCTTGCCAACTTCCTCTGCCTGAGTCCAGGAGAGTACAAGCGACGTGTACGACTCCCTTGTCGTCAGTCAAGATGGCAGTCATTAGGAAGGATATCCGTTTTTTTTTTTGTGGATAACCAGTAGAAGCAGACGTAGAAGTGGTAGGAGGAGCACAGATAGGACAAGGTGCAGCAGATTTCTGTTGTGAGCTAGAGGGTTGCGAATTTGTCGACGATGAAGTAGAATTCAACCAGAGTTGAGTGTGATGCCGTCCACGGCAGTTGGTAGTTGACAAACAATCCGTTGAATGTGTCCCTTTTGAAGACAGTTCCGACAAAGTTGATGACGGCGTTCCTGCTTCTTCCAATGAAAGCTTCGAGAAACTCCCGCATAGATACATCGGATGATGGTCAGAGTAAATGACGCACTTGCGAGTGATCTCCTGATTGGCTCAACGGTTCAAAACGAATCGCTGAGGTGGCTTCTTTTGTACAGTCGACGGTTGAACTTCGACGGACTTTGTCTGGATGGTTTGCAGCACCGTAACTCGTCGCTGGTTGAATGACATCAGCCCCTTGAATGTGACTGCTGACTGACTGAACGAGTTCTCCCCCCAATCTAGGTTTGTCGTTGGATCGAGACAACTGCTTAGCATGCGAATGAGCAAAATGTCTCAGTACTCCGTGTGCTCACCCAATTGATGCAGCACCTTGATATTTGCTTCAAATTTCTCCGCCAGACTTTGAAGTTCCTTTGCCAATTCCCTTATGATGTTATGATTGATGCAAATTTAAAAATGGCGTCAACATATGTCTGCTTCTGAAGAACGGGGTTCTGAAAGTGCTCCAATAACAGGTTCCACTGCAAATTAGTGGCTCTGATATGGATCGTTTGGATGACCTATTAAGCAGCATTCGGCAATGTCGACCGCAAGTAGTAGAATCTCGAGACAAACAAGTCTTGGAAATCGAGACAAACAAGTCATGGAAACTTTCGGACTTTCCAACGTTCAAAACAGGCAGTTTAACGTCTGGCAAACACACCTGCGATGTCGACGGCGGGAGTTGAGCTTGTCAACAGAAAGCCCTTCACGAAGTAATAGACGGACTCTAACGATATCCGCTCGCTCAGATAGGCATCTATTGCAGCTTCGCCAACATTTCCAGCTAGCTATGGGCTGTGTTGTATAGTCTGGTCATAGCTTGACATCAGACTCTCCAGATGGACAGGCACTTCGTTGGCTTGCTTTGACTCGTCGAAGCCGTTCGCGAACGCCTTAAATAGATTGAGCGACGACCTAAGGCTGTTCTGCTCCAGTTTAACTGCCTTGATGCGACGCTTGGTCGACAGGTGAAGATCTGTGGACAACAGCCAAGCGTAGTGCACGATGAGTACGGAAATTGGAGTTACCAGCTAGAAGCAATTTAATTGTCTTGTATGATATATTAAAATCTGCTACAACAATAGTGGAGTCGTCAGGCCCCTGTGAAGTGCAACTGTCCTTTTATAACCTGGACAAAGTACCAGGAACTATGGCGGTATTCACTATCCACACTTTTCTTCAGCTGGTTGCGATGACGGTTCTGATTTGAGCCCTCTTGCTGCGATGGTGAAATGGCGGTTCGAAGCACTTTAGAAAGGTTACAGAACGGACGGAGTGTCGACGTCTGGTCCGGTTAAAAGGGCCCATGTTCGATTCCTCGGTGGAGAGCAGCAATTCTGTGCTCAAAATAGTTCGCCTTGTTGCACCGCAACGGAGACACTTCGCTTGTATGTTCATTGCCTTTCTGTTTAGTTATGTTTAGGTTCTAAAAATACTTTTATTTATAAATAGTTCACACGTCGCTTGATGAACATTTATTGCGTCTTTCCCTGAGTTTTAGTATATTTCTATATTTCTTAAATAATTCAAATCACTTTCAGTTTCTTCCTGTGTTTTGATTGACTTTCGTTGTATGTGTTGTCCACTGTGTTGTTGAGAAGCATAACTAACTGATGACATTGATGACGGTTCGCCATTTATTGAGGGTTCCTCTATTTTATGTTGTCCTGGTTAGCGAGAGCTGCACCATTCAAGCTAAACAATGCATTAGGTCCTAAATAACAATGAGAGAATCTCTTCGTCGACTTTCTCTTTCACTAAAAGTTTGTCTATTCAATGATTTGATGATGTTTTTGACGTATGGGATCCTTAACTACCCTCTATATTACCGTACTGTGTGTTGAAAATACTTGAAAATACTTAAAATACATAGCCGTAGGAACGCAAAGAGAAAGTCGACGAAGAGAGTTGACGAAGATGTTCCGCTTGCATTCTTCTAGGCGCGACATAATCGATGAATAGTTGAGTCGATATAGTTGAAGCTCCTGGTCGAGTTGCGTTGATAAATAGATGGCGCGCAGATGCTCCTTTCGTGGTACGCGAACAACGTTTATTCTCATGTACAATACTGTTACTTCCGAGATTCTCATGCACACAGATCTTTATAACTTCATGAATATCCCCAATAGGACATCTCAATTCCCCACATTCTGTATATCAATGGTCAATAGTCCCTTCAATAAACAGTTATGTAATAACGGATGCTATTCCAAGCCCTTGCACAAACTAACAGTTTTCTTCTTTTTGATGTATTCAATATACCATTTCCCTTGATCGCTTCTGAAACTGCCTCAAAATGGCACACTTTCGCATAATATTCATCCAGTATGGCCTACTGACATGCTTCATAAGGAATTCACGAATAAACATGGCGTCAATTAATGGAGTAACCTTTAGGAATGCACGAGCGTCTTTTACATCCAAGATACGTGAGCATTGGGGAAAATATCACGAAGTCAACACTCAGCGTCAGATTCATGCCAGCAAATTATGGCAATTTGTTTTACTAATTAAACCGTGTCATGGCCTTTCCTAGTACAGTTGGCAGCGTGAACCCGCGACGAGAGTGTCAGGTTCGAATTTCAGTTTGGGTGACGATATTTTTCGCCAATTATATTTGGCCCAACTGGTAAATGATAAGCTAAGAGCACGCATAAATCTTCAATCGAGATGATTCTTTGGAGATTTTTTTCCTCATCTGAATTGAAACGCCTAATCCAATTTGGGTGAGTGACTACTGCTCCTGCGGAAGTTCAAAATATGCTACGAGGTTTCCGGAATGCGCCAACAAGCAATTGATAACGGTGGCAATGTGCCATCCTGAATGTTGTGACCCCGAAAATTTTAATTAACCTAAAAATACGAGAGCTCATCTTTGGCAAAAAGCGAGCCAATCTCATTTTAAAGCGAACGTTACTAACGTTAAGGGCATGTAGAATTTATTATAAGTGGAATTGAAATTGTGGCAATTTCGTGCATTAAATGGGAAGTATTGACGAATTCACGTCCGTGGAACAAGGCTTTTGATCAAGAGGTGGATCGCTTAGCACACTTCTCCTGTGCTATTTTATTTTAGTCTGTCGTATTGTGTCGATGTGTTGACAGTTTAAGTTTTTATTTGTTTGCTGTACCTGGCAACCAACATCGCATATTGGGAAGGTTGCTAGTTTCTTATTTCTGAAAGCTCAACTGTCAAAAATGTGTCTCAGTGTGCCACACATGTGTTTTGGATTGAAAATCGAAGCTAACCAATTATCTAACAAATTCGTCTAGCGTGTAAACCATCTTTACTAGCACACTGTTCTCTGCGACTTACTATTGCTTTTGATAGCTTTCGAATACGTTCAGGTGCTGTTCAAATTGATTCAATATTTTACAAAAATTTGAGCACAGTTAAAACTGTTTTGTTGCATTCAATTTTTGTTCATGCACTTAAAAAAAAAGCTTTAGATATTTAGACAGATAACTTTAAAGATCTTGTTTTTTCACTTCACTTCAAAGTCGTATGATGGTAATAACTCCATTGAATTTAAGGTTTTTTTGTTCAGCAGAAGAATGCATCGTTCACTAAAATATGCAAGTTTGGTGCTGTTAATAAACCACGTGGACTTGTCTACGCTCCATACAAAATTTTAAAAAAAATGTATGCAAAATGTCTACAAGGGAAGACGGGGTGGTCTGAGATTTTCAAAAATGAGTCTACGTGCTTTATGAACAGGCTTTTTGGAGATTTTCCAAATTATCGATAATTTGTTAATCCAGATAAGCAAACCATGGGCTTCAAGTGACAAAAATATTGTTGTTCGTTTTTTCTTTACTTAGGAGCCTTTTGGCCACATCAGGCTCGGCTCAGCAGTGAAAAAAATAATTTTAAAGATATCAAAAATACGCAAAAATATGTTATTTTAAATTATCTTATTACTGAATCCAATACTTCCATTAATAAAACTAGGGGTTGTCGTCAATATGTTCACATCATTTAAGAAAATAAATCCTATACGTTCGAAACTGGTTACACTGAAAATATTTTGTAAACATAATTTTTGTCTATTAAACACATGCTTAATAAATTCCAAGAAACATTCGTATTGATTTTCATCTGTTCATAATTGTCATCATGGTCAATTTGGTAGTACAAACTTAATTTCACTTTTTGTGTAGTTTCAGCCATATTAGATACACACTACCAAAATGCAAGCGTTCTCTCAAACACATCTTTCGTCAAATTGCGTATGTGTCAGTTCCAAGATACATAATTTTACATAAAATCTTTCATTACGTTCATTACGTGTAAAATTTATAATTTCTTAGCGTTTAATCAGTGTGAATAAAAAACATGGTGAGGTTTCTTTGGTGAAAAAATCTTACTTGCGGAAGACCCATTGCGGATGCCGGGGATGTCTCGCTAGGAGGATTCAAGGAAAACTAAGATTCGAAAATTATAACTATCTTTCATGTTTATTTTCCTACATAATTTGAATGCAATGGGTACGGAAGAGACCATCAGGACACCGGATTGATTTGGATGTAAAGAGTGGAATTGCTAACTCCCTGTTGATAACATTTCGTAAATTTACGCCGGGCTCTTCCCTCCCACTCAGTAAATTCAGACAGTATATTCATAGTTGGTCTGGATCACAAAATACAAGTGCACATGTGCAATCGCGCTGCATAGCGAACGAATTCTGAAGTAATGTTTACCCTCTCCATAGGGCAGCCACTCAAACATATTTGTCGAAGACGCCAACTTCCTATATGTCAAAAATGCCTAGATTCGGGCTATACAGTAATGTTACATGCACACTAGCGCCTTTTAGTGAGATAATTCTGAACTTTTAAGTTTACCATCCTGAAGGCCTAGATCTGTTGAACAACTATGGTTAAGAAAGTTATTTATTTGTTATATGCTATGGATCACAAGATATGCTATGATGAAACCAAAAAGGTCGAACCCCTTATATATCACTCGAGACCCGCCTCAAGAGGGTCCGTGTTCGTCGGGGGGTTGATTGAACTTTGCAGTTTGTTTGGCAAAATATGCTGCATTTTAACGGGTTTGACTTTTTCCAGTGAAGTCGGAATGAAAGATATTTATCGTTGCTCGTTAAAGATCATGCAGTAGAAAAAAAATTCTGGAGCATTTACTTTTAATCTGAGGCAGTTATTCAAGTGATTCTTAAAATATGTTTAAAAAAATAGTTTTTGATGCCAATTTGTGAAGAAAAATGCAAATCGCCGGAGGTCAGAATAAGATTTTCCTTGGATTTGGGACTCAAGTTAAAGGAGATTGGCATAGAGCTCTGGTTCTCAAGACTTTTTTTCGGATTTTGTCGACCAGTGTTATCCGAGTATGCAAGTTCCGATATAATCGAGGAGAATGAAAAGGAAATAGCTCACCCGGATATTAAATGCGTGTCGTTGTTGTGGTTGTTGAGTCCAAGATCCGGTTCGTTCACCTTCCCGATAGCTGCAGTTGAGGTGCTCTCTCCAATCGGATTTTTCATTTCTGACAGAAACTTTACAGTTTATCTGACACAAGTGTACCGCAGTCAACTTACTCATTACGGAAACAGTTAAGCAATATCCAAAACTGAACAAAAAATATCACAAGCTAGTAAACAAAATCACTAAGAAAACAAATATTCCTATTAGTTAAACAATAAACTGTTCCCTCTGTAGCCGAGGTTAAGTCATGATGTATTACTAAAATACATCTAAATTGCATTTTGTTTATCAAGAAGAGGAAAGGGAGGCAGGTACCCGAGCAGGAGAAAACAACGTATGAATATCTTATTTTGAACTTGATAATTGGGGTTATGAAAACCGATAATCAACCCAAATACTGTTTACTAACTCAAAACAAACGTGTAAGATCACTGATGATCTGGTGAGAAAAACTGGCACAGAACCCTCTGAACCTAGCCAGGGTTGACAGTTTCCGTTCTTCCAACAACTGAAGGCGATGGATCTTGTAGTTTCTAGTCCTCATTCTCAGGAAGTTATTCTGAGTGATCTGTAGCCCAGTATGGTGGGACTCGGCGCATGGCTCCCAGGCTGACAAAGCGTATTCAGTCACCGAATTTGCTTGTGGAAAGCAAGCCTAGGTCTATGGGAGAGGGATGCCCATCTGTTGATGAGAGGGTATAGAGACCTCTTGAGGATGGAGCACTTTTTAGAATATTCACCGACTATTCGATGGGTGTGGTACCGATGTGGCCTTTAATATTACAAGGCTCAGCAACTCGAGGTGATTTTGAGTGTGGGAACAGAATGGTCTGTATTTTTGTTGCATTGATACAAACCTACCAGCTATTGAAGTAGTCGGACAGAACATCCAGGCCTTCCTGGAGTTTACTTGTCAGAGTTTGAATCACTCGACCCTTGAAGATGATGGTAGTGTCATCTGCAAACATATACAAAATACCGCCACCCGGTAGGAGAGGAGCATCTGATGTGAAGATTTTGCAGAAGATGGGACCTCTGTGGGACCCATAGGAACGGGATCGGGACGCATCGGAATGAGAACTCAGGAAGACCTGGAATCATCTTCGATGTTGAAGTTGAATCGATGCAGCTCACACACAAGACCATCATGACGTCCAACAATGCCATGGCCGATGTTTTTGAAACGGTCTTGTTCGGCCTTAAGATGTTAGTGACCCTTGACAACTGGTGGACTGTGGAATAACCTCTCCCAAATCTGAACTGCTCGGGGAAGAATATGTTATACCGGTTTGAGAACTCCAGCAAACGACTGAGGATAAGCTTTTCGATAGGGCGATAGCTTTTTGCACTGGTAGGGTCTTTGCCAGGCTTGTGGATTGGAATAATTTTGGCTAACTTCCAACGAGACGGGAAGTAGCCATGCTCCAAGCATTTGTTGCTCAAGTTCTTCAGCTCAAGGTTGAGTACTTCATCGACACTTTCGGCCTTCATGTTTTTAATTGATTTGATAGCAGCTATCACCTCACCGGCAGTTATTATTAACGCATCAGGAACAACTATGAGAGATTCAGCAACTTTAGACATTGCCTCCTGAACGGCAGGCTTGTGCGGACTTACCATAGCACGGCCGTAGGTATGGGAATGCACAAAGTGCTGGCCAAGTGCATTGGATTTTTCAACAGGTGTAGTAGCGAGGGGTCCATATTGTCTGTAGATGAAAGAATAAGGATGGATATCAGATTATTTTTAAGGATTTTAGTCTACTTCCAGAATGGCTTTGCACGGTCTGAGAGCTAGTGAAGATGGTTAGCAAATTTCGATTTCTTTGGTCTATTAACCTGGCTTGGATGACTTTTTTAGGACGATGAATGTTGCTCTTTAGGTGGAGGAGGCCAGAACGTTAGTATTAGCCTCAAATGATATTACGCAGTCAAATGAGATGTTTGGTAGATCTGTCTAGGTTCATAGAGTAACATACCAATATGGAAACTGGCACGTGTTGATCCCGCCCTGGGATCGCCTTGTCGAATCGCTGCAGACACTGATCGATATCTTCACACGACTCCGGCTGAGAGCCGTAGTTAACGGATGAGTCGACGCACTGCTGAAATCGCGCCCAATCAGCACGATGGAAATTGCGCCGAAGAACTTGGAACCGGTTGATGGAGGAACCTATTTTGATAGTGGTTCGAGCTGAGTTCCTGATGGACGACAGGATCGGAGAAGTTCGTCATATTTGTCCGAGCAGGAGAAAATTAGATATGAATACCTTAATTGTGGGCTTGATATCTAGCCTTGGTATTTGAGAGGACAGCATAAGAGGTATAATAGCAAAGCAAAATACCTAAAAATAGCAAGCCTGGGTACCTGGAAATACTTAAGGGGTACTATTTGGGTATTGTCTTTCCTCAATTTAGTATTAGGATAACATTGTGGGAACATTTTTATGGCATTAACCTCCAGTATTTTACCTCTTATACAGCGCTCTTGAAAACCAAGGCCAGATATCAAGTTATTCGGTCCTGCTCCGGTAGTCATCAACATTGCCCCAGTTAATTACTACTCCTCCAACTTTAAGTTTCCTAGGATTGCACAGTGGGCAAGAACTGGCTCGTAAAGTCCGCTGGAAATTGTCTGGAGAATCGAATGGAACTGGTTCCAAACACTGCACGGAGATGGCTGTGGAGTTAAAGAGCTTATTTTACCCCACTTGCCCTTAAATTTTTGAATAATTTATAGTCATCTTTGCACGGAGAGGCTCAAGATCAACCAAATAGTGCCAATCCCATGTGAATTTTTTTTTGGAAAATCGAATAGAAGCTGTTTCAACTGCCGCACGGCTCTGTGAACGAAGAAATGGGTGATTTTACTTCACTTCCTCTTATATTTTTGAATAATTTGTAGATATCTTTGCTTGGAGAGGCTCAAGAATAACGAAATAGTGCTAACCCCATGTGAAATTTCCTGGAAAATCGAATAAAAGCTATTCCAACTACTTAACGGCTCTGTGAACGAAGATATGGCTTATTTTACCCCACTTCCCCTTGTACTCTTGAATAATTTATAGATATCTTTGCTCGGAGTGGCTCAAGATCAACCAAATAGGGCTAGTCTTATGTGGAAATGTAAAATAAGGCTTACCAGAATTTCAACGACCTCCGGCAGGTGTTTATACTTATGGATGCTTAGTGGGAGCCGTTTTACAAATGGAAATTCATGCATAATTTTTACTCCAATACGTTCGTACAGCTGACTTAACTTCTCAGGATCCGATTTCGTTGATGATAGTGCCATTCAAGATATCAAACGTAATTTTTTTTAACAAGCTCTACATTGATATTGAGAACCTCTTGGCAAATACCTCAGGTTGACTCCGTGCCATATTCCCGGTATTCGAACTTCCACTTCCTCTTATTTTCATAGGACTCTTTGCCACTCCGTGCAAAGATATCTATAAACTATTCAAGAATACAAGGTGAAGGGGGGGTAAAACTAGGCACAACTTCGTTTAGAGACCTTGCGGTAGTTGAAACAACCTCTGTTCTGTTTTCCAGGAAATTTCGGCTCGCACTTGTCCAGTTCGGTGGATCTTGAGCCACTCCGGAGCAAAGATATTCATAAACTATTTCAAGAATACAGGGGAAGTGGGGTAAACCATGCGCATCTTCGTTCACAGAGCCGTGCAGTAGTTGAAACAGCTTCTATTTGATTTTCCAGGTAATTTCACATTGGATTAGCACTATTTTGTTGATCTTTAGCCTCTCCGTGCAGAGATGTCTATAAATGATTCAAGAATATAAAGAGAAGAGGGGTGAAATAAACTCTATAACTCCACAATCATATGCGTGCGGTGATTGATCCATTCGATTCCCCAGACAATTTACAAGCGGAAATGGCTTTGTTTACAAGCCGCGTTTAAAAGCGGCAAAAGTTACCGACTTTTTCCTTAGTTTTCATCAGTTCTTGCCCACTGTGGATTGCGTTAACGTACAAATCATCGAACTTTTCTTTTTTCGAACTACTACTACGACTACTACAAATATATGATAGTTATTTCAAAATGAAGAATGCTTGGATCGAAAATGAAATGTCTTCGCATTTAAAACCGCAAATCTGGCATCTCTACGGAGGCCCAACAAGCTACTAATCGGCATTACGGCGGTCCGGTAACACCCACCACCGCCATTCTACGTGTCACTCTGAAATGCTCGTTTCGCTCGATTGACACCGCCTCACTTTCCGATTTAGTATCCATAATTTCAACACAAATTATACTGGTACTTGAATTAACGTGCAATATGTGGTAGACTACTTACCACGGTCCGGCCAGCTGCAATCGTAGTCAACAGTATTGACTGATCCGGTCAATCATTAATAGAGATCGTACGTTTGTTTCGCTATCGTCAGTCAACTTAGAGGTTGAAAAAAATACCCTTTCATTTGCAACATTTTAACATTAATTACAGCACGACAAATTAATCAAAGTTGAAAACCCCCGTCCACTCCAATCCCGCAAACAGTGCAAGCGGACCTCGTATTTTCATTTTAACAAGATGTATAGGTAATAAAAAAAGCTAGACGCCTAGCTATATGTCCTATTTGAACGACCGAAACAAACAGAAAAATACGCCCGTGATTGAATCTCAGTTCCAGCAGTTGAGCAACGGTCAGCGATTTTTTTTGTTGCTTTCGTCGGTTTTGATGAATTTGTCCTGAGCACGTCACGTGTCCCGCGCAAATGTCGGTTTTGCTGAAGCTGAACGAATTCTCCCGGAGAAGGACAATCGAAAGCGCCAGGGGAATTAGTTTAACGTCATTTGAGTAATTTGTTTTCATCTCCGGAAGGCGAAGTCCGGCGGACGTGTTCATGTGTTTGGAAGGCTTTTTCCCGAATCGAACGAATTTTCCCAGCCTCGCCCGAGTGCCGAATCGAACTCGAATGAGGAGGAAAGACTTGACGATGATTGGAAGCGAATGGGGAAGTGGCTCTCGATGAAGAGTGACATATTTAGGTAATTACACATCCAATCGAATCGGAGGAAGCGAGCCATTTTGCGCTGTGTCTGGTGTTGTGTGTGTGTGTGTGTGTTCAATTACAGGCTCTGCTTGGCATGTTTGGAGGTTTACTCGCTTTGGTTGGTGTGGAGTGAAGAAAGGAGACGCTGGCTGCTATATTACTCATCAGCTATGGAGATACGAAGTTGTTTGTTGAAATGACAGTTGCAGAATCACGTGAAAATGGCAAAACAGATTTATCAACATGGCGTGGGTGGGGTGGATAGTAGAGGGAGACAAATCAATTGCCTGCTCCGTATTTACTGATTTCGGCAGACGAAATTTTGCACAGTAACGAGCGGTATCTATAAGGCAGCATTGTTGCTAATTATGACGTTTATGATTTTAATTGCTCGTATAATGAAGCAGACACTTAAAACCAACTAATTTTACGCGTGACAGATTCCACCTTTGAAACAAGGACGTTGCATTGCGGATAAAATTGGTTGTGAAAATGAAATAGTTGACGCTCAGTATACTCAGAACTACCAAAATGATAATAAATAGGGTTGCAATTAGAATATGCAAGTTTCAGAATTCTTCCAAACGAGACATGAAAAATTATTTTCTGTAACGGAAGTTATTCAACCACCAAAACGAAAATAATTATAATGTGCAGCTTCCCAACTCAAACCACCTACGCCATGTCCCCGCTACTCTTGGCCGAAAATCCCTCTTGATTGATGGCACTGAATCAGTCAGAAGATGAACCAAAGTCATCTCGTTGGTTGTAAGTACATAATACATGGAATGCTCGGTATCATATTGCACCCTCGCCATCCCCGCCCAATCCCTTCTGGGATGGAAAGACGAGATTGATCATCATAGCCTACCTCTTTCGGGTCCACAAACACACACAAACACACACACACGGGCAAGAATTAGTATGCCTAGAGCCGAAGTTTATCGGAAGTTCCCCGCCCGGGAAAAGTGAGTGTGATCAGTTTACCTAATGAGTATATTATTAACTGGGTGGATTATGGCCCGATGATGATTGAGCAACAAGCGCGTCGGTTTTTTGTTGCTTGGATTTGACCGGTTGGAGGATTAGGCAGACCAAATGAATGCACGATGGATGGATATGATGGATTAAGTCCTCGCCACTAGTCGGGAGAAGCAATTTCACCTTATCGAGAAGTGAATGTCTTCCAGGTATGAGAAATTTATCTTGATTTTCCAACGTTACATCTCAGAAATGAGCAACATAAGTAAACCACTTCAGAAGCTTCTACTTAATGTGTTTGACAATTTTCGATAAGTTTCAGCTTAAGGAGGTCTTCTGGTTTCATTTTGTCAATAGTCATTTCGACCCAATGCGCTAAATTCGCCAACAGCTCGTTCCAGAAGCTGATTTCCTCAATAATCACGTATGAAGAAATTGTTGTTCTTGATTATGTTCATAAGTTTGGTTCACAATGTACTTTTCTAAATGTAAAACCTAAGACGTGAGAGCGCAATACCTGAATATTCAAATGATATTCATCATTGAATATCGTTTGCATATAACAGTGAATATAAAACATTCTGTATACCAGTTAGGGCAATGCACTGTTAGACAAAGTTATACAATTTGGCAAGAGCTATAACTTTATCAAACACCATATTCATAAATTCGGCTGTTGAACCATGTTTTCAGTAAATTTATCCCATCTCACGAAATGACTTTTTACAGCACTGATTAAGATGCAGTTTTTTTATGTAGCCTATGTCTAACGGCAAGGGTACACTGAAAATTAAATCCAAGTAGCACACATGTTGCCATTCGGTTGAGAAATCATATATATGAATTGCTAAGTCATAATCAAGTTACTACAACTAATTATGCTCGTAGTGTGCTACTTGTTATTTAAAGGGTGTATTCGATAAAAATGGCACATAGAAAATCTTCTGTAACTTTTGAATCGTATGAGTAATAAACCTAGAAATTTGAGTAGATCTTATCCATAGTGTATTATTTACATCTGCCAAGTTTCATAGTTATACATTCAGTAGTTCCAGTCATGTCGTCGAAACAAGAAATTGTCCGTGAGAAAATTTTGTGCACTCACAATCAAAATCCAGGGGCGTCCCACCGGTGGATTGCTAAAAGGCTTGGAATTGCAAATACAACTGTGTCTCGTGTAATAAGAACCTTCAAGGAGCGTCTGAGTGTCCAAAGGAAGGAAGGGAGTGGTCGTAAAAGTGGTCCAATGGACAGTAAAATGGCCAGGAAAGTTGTACAACAATTCAAGAGCCGTCCAAACATGTCAATTCGAGATGTCGCTAAAAAGTCTAAGGTGTCTGTCGGTTTTGTGCAGAAAACCATGAAGCGTGCTGGGTTACATGTTTACAAAGTGCAAAAAGCCCCAAACCGGAATGAAAAACAAAACATCACTGCGAAAACCCGCGCCCGGAAACTTTACACGAAGCAGCTCACCAAATCCGGCTGCATCGTGATGGATGACGAAACATACGTCAAGGCCGACTTCCGTCAACTTCCTGAGCAAGAATATTTCGTTGCCAAGTCGAAGTTCGATGTTCCGGAGGATGTTCGAAAGAAGAAACTATCGTAGTTTGCAAAGAAGTTTCTAATCTGGCAGGCGATTTGCGGATGTGGTGAAATAAGTGCTTCCTTCATCACTTCCGAAACAATAAACGGTGCGATTTACACGGAAGAGTGCCTTAAGAAGCGTCTCTTGCCATTCATTAAGAAGCACAAAGGATCAACTCTGTTTTGGCCTGATCTAGCATCCTGCCACTACGCTCGAAACGTATTGGAGTGGTACCGAGCTAACGCAGTCAATTTTGTGCCAAAGGATATGAACCCACCAAATTCACCGGAACTTCGTCCAATTGAAAAATTCTGGGCAATTATGAAAACGAAACTTCGCAAACATCCCAAACCTATAAAAACAGAGCTAGAATTGAAGAAAATTTTGGTAAAAACAACAAAAACACTGAGAAAATCGGTTGTACAAAATTTGATGGGTGGAGTGAAAAGGAAGGTGCGGGCATTCGGGAGTGGAGACGAAAATGATAATCAGTTTAATTTTTATGAGTATACATGTGTGTGCCATTTTTATCGAATACACCCTTTAGTCGTCCACTGTCCATAAGTTGTAATCGTTTGCCCAGTTCTGGCTTTTCTTGTCATTTTTGGTTGACAGTCAGAGCTTCTTGAGCGGAACTCTGCCTTTTAAATTTTGCTCGAACAACCGATTCAACACTGTTTGTGGTGTCACTTTAATACCGCGCTTATTTTTCAGTTCTCTTGTCAATTTAGGAGCGGATGCAACTCGGTCTTCTTCCACCTTTTTCAAAATGGATCTGTCCATCTTCGAGGCTATATTCTTCTAGCGACCTTGTCGATGTGATGGAGGTATTTAATCGTATTTTGAGTTGGCAGCACCCTCTTAGATTACATCGAAACATTGTGGGTGTGCAGACCATGACTAGATTAGCTTCTTTGCATACTTAGTTTCTTAAAAAAAATTCTATACTGGCTTTTGAAAAAGGCTTAACTTTTTTTATCGATTTTTTTTCAAACGTGTTTAATATAAAACATGACTACCCATACAAAAAAGTGTTGTATGAGTGGTTATCACAAAATAAGACAAATTTTAAGAAAAAAATATTGAAAAAAATCCATATTGAGCCCTACACTGGAAGAAATAATTTGGAAAAATTCAAATTCGATTTAAAAAAAACACCATTTTTGATTTTGATGAAATTTTGTCTCAAGATAGGTAATTATGGTTCCTACCAACCGTTCATACAAGATGGGCACTTTTAAGGAAACAAAATTTTTCTAACAAAAACTTTTTCATGTCCCATTGATGTTTTTTTAGTGTATTTTGTTATCAAAAACTAAACCAGTGAAAGTCATAACCATCCCAGAATCCAATGCAAACTAAGTATGCAAAGTGGCTTAAGATCTTATAGTTACTGGTGTAGACATAAGATTCATTTGATTTTGCAAATCATTTTCCACTTTCTGAACCTCATGAAGGTTAAGTGAATTTCTAGTGAATATGTTCAACTGCTTATGTTATTATTATTTTTCGGTGAAGGATATCTTGTTTATCCACCTACCTGTTATTTTAACCTGCACATCAATCAAGTGAGGGAAAAACAAAAGTAAAAAAATACATCATTCCAAAAAAAGATCTCATGGCCTTTTCCGATAGTGTTATCCAACGTTATTGGCTCATCACTTTTCACCGTCGGTTTTTTTTTTCACGAAAAGGTTCTCCGGCCAGCCTGTAGCTCGGTTCCCTCTGGACAGGTTCCACCTGCTTTCGTTGCAACATACATATTCGCTATATTTTTTGACAAGTTAGTCTCCTAAACTAAATACCCGCACTTTGGACTTGACGCTGCAACACTTGCGCCATCGCTCTTACACAAAATCATTCACTCTTTCGTCTTTCGTCCTTGTCGTTTTTGAAGACCCTCCTTGTTTTCAGAAGCTCTTAATTCAGGGGGGCTTCCAAGACGTAAATTCAGGCAATTGCCCAATGAGACTTGAAGCACTCTCCGATTCCAAGCAAAGATCCAGCTTATCAGAATACTATCAGAATGTGCCTTCCGAAATTGCCTGCCTTCGTATGCTGCTGTCCAGGTGCGGCTACGATTTGCTCGTTATCACCGAATCCCGGCTTCGTGACGGCATCGAAAGTGCAGCGCTTTCTCCAAACTGCACGTTTTTTCGCTGTGCTGCTAGCAGTCATCACTCACGAGGTGGTAGTGTGCTGATTGTCGTGAAGTATCACCTACGCAGCGAGATGTTTCCACTGTCAAATAGCGAACAATTGGAGCAAGTAGCAATTCAGGTGATTCTGGATCACCGCTCCCTTGACATCATCACAATTTATAGCACCCCCCCAACTCGTCCGCTCACCTGTATTCTGACCATGCAAATGTAGTGCAGAGTTTCGTAAACAGTGCGTCAGCAGAGGATATCATTTTGTCTTTGGGTGACTTCAACCTCCCAAATTTGCGATGGCTGTTGGACGAATAGTTAAATGGCTACATCCCTACGAACATTTCATCAGAACACGAGCAGTCTCTCATCGAAGCATTATTGGCTACCGGCCTGCGGCAAGTTAACCACTTCGAGAACATCAACAGTCGAATCCTAGTTGAGCCTCCTTCACCATTTTACCAATTGACAACCATCATGCGCCGTTCGTTTACAATTCGACGTGGGCGACGTTATTCCGACCTCGCTCGATGACGATGTTGACAGTTTTGGCTACGACCTGAACAGATCATCGTGAGTGGATTGCAAAACAGATTTGAATGTTGTCTCAACTTCTCTTAGAATGGTTTTGTCGGCTTCAGATTTCGAGAGGAAATAGTGATTACGTACCTACCTGAGTAAGTTTCAAAGAGGTCGAAAAGGTTTTTATCGAAGACGGTGATAATAATAAATAAATAAATAAGTAATCGCCCAGATGTTTCGATTTGCCTCCTTTGGCATAAAAACAACATCGCCCTAGCAGCACATTTGTTGCAAAACGGTTAAAACTACTTCAATGTCACTCATTTAAGTCACAATCAAGTTGCTGCAACAAATTTGACGAATTTGTGCTGCCTGGGCGTTGGCTTCATACCACTCCATCACCGGTTTCACAAAAGGGGCTGGTCATAAACCACGTAGACTGATTTTTGAAAATCTCAGAGCCCCTCCTCGTAGACTTTTTTCCATACAATTTTTCCTTTGGTCAATCCCTCCCCTCCCTGCAGAAAAGTCTACATGGTTTATGAATAGTCCCTAATGACACGATGCCACATCCGGCCAAAACAGAGTGTCACATTCGTAGGACTGAAGGAAGGGCAGCAGGTCTTTTTTATACATTTGGCCGTTGCTGGCGGAGGTCGTTATGTATGGCTTGCTGAATTTGTCACACCCACAGATCGCCTGACACACCAAGAACTTCTTGGCAAATTTGTTGATCTTCTTCTTCTGGAACTTCTCCGGATCGTTCTAGCAGGACTTGCCGACGAAAAACTTCAGGTCAGCTTTTCACCAACCACCAATCACTCACGATAAAGCTTCCTGGGGCGAGAGTTTGCCACCGTATTGTGTTTATCGGTTCGGTTAGGCGCCTTCCTTACGTTGAAGACATGAAATCTGGCTCGCTTCAATGTCTGCTGGACGACCAGACGAATAAATTGACCTTCTTGGCCACAGCCCGAGTAGAAAGGATCGAATTGCGCTTGAAGTAATCCCTCACCTTTCTTGCGTTCAATTGGTCGGTCTTCTTCATTTTTCTTCCACTGCCAACTAGCTTCTGAGTTGCCTGGGTCGGTAAATGGTCAAGTTGTCGATATCCAACTGTTTCGCTATCCATCTATGGGACTGCCCTGGATTTTCCACGACCGTGACTATAATTTTTTGTCGAAGCACTTCTTGCTTGGAAACTATCTTGATTAATCATTTGCACATGTGAACATTATACTATTTAAATCCAAAATTTCATCAATTTTCACACATGCAGAAAAATGTTGTACACAAATGAAAGTGTTGCATTTTTGCAAGTACATTTTTGCAAATAAGTGATTGATTGAAAAAAGGTATGTACTGAAAAAAATGGAGTATAAACTCCAATTAAAGGGTGTATTCGATAAAAATGGCACACACATATATACTCATCCAAATTAAATTGATTATCGGTTTTTCTTGAAATTTTTTGGGAATGAAGAACTACTAATGAGCTTTGATTTACAACATTTGTTTTATTCAATTTCGTCTCCCATCCTGACTGCCCGTACCTTCCTTTTCACTCCACCCATCAAATTTTGTACAACCGAATTTCCCAGTGTTTTTGTTGTTTTTACCCAAATTTTCTTCAATTCTAGCTCTGTTTTTATAGTTTTGGGATGTTTGCGAAGTTCCGTTTTCATAATTGCCCAGAATTTTTCAATTGGACGAAGTTCCGGTGAATTTGGTGGGTTCATATCCTTTGGCACAAAATTGACTCCGTTTGCTCGGTACCACTCCAATACGTTTCGAGCGTAGTGGCAGGATGCTAGATCAGGCCAAAACAGAGTTGATCCTTTGTGCTTCTTAATGAATGGCAAGAGACGCTTCTTAAGGCACTCTTCCGTGTAAATCGCACCGTTTATTGTTCCGGAAGTGATGAAGGGAGCACTTATTTCACCACATCCGCAAATCGCCTGCCAGATTAGAAACTTCTTTGCAAATTTCGATAGTTTCTTCTTTCGAACATCCTCCGGAACATCGAACTTCGACTTGCCCAGGAAGTTGACGGAAGTCGGCCTTGACGTATGTTTCGTCATCCATCACGATGCAGCCGGATTTGGTGAGCAGATTCGTAATAGCAAGATCAAATTGAGTTACCGGTTTGTATTCACAATAACTCTGTATTAAGGGCCGAAAACGGTGGGGCGGACCCGTCAGCAGAGACACTTACGCGAAACTAAGAGGAAACATAAGATTCTCCTTCCAACGATATGATCCAACAAATCGAATAACTCAGCTTGCAATGCTTATTAAGCTTTCTACGGGATGGCTTTTTAAGAAGGGCGCGTCACTCTCGCTGAAACTGTTGGAGTAGAATTCACAGCATCACAATCGAATCGGTAGGATAAGAAAGTGATACTGTTTGTTCCCTCTTAGACGCCGGTTGTCATACCACTCCATTATTCAGCTCCAGCTTGAGTGATACCCTGTTGCTCCCTCCCTTCCCAATATATATGCAATGTCATATAGTATTATACAAAACATACTGAATCGATATCTATCTATATCTATTCTATCTATCTATCTATCTATCTATATATATATATATATATATATATATATATATATATATATATATATATATATATATATATATATATATATATATATATATATATATATATATATATATATATATATATATATACATATATATATATATATATATATATATATATATATATATATATATATATATATATATATATATATATATATATAAATGAATGCTGTCCGTTCGTGACAGCATAACTCACGAACGACACGATGGAATTACTTGATTTCTTTTTCATTTGATTCGTTTTGCATCCCAACAGGTCTTTGAAATAAAAAATGTACGAAATTTTTTTGGGAAAGTAAAATAATCATTTAAATTAAATTTTCACTTTGTATGGAAATATTATAATAAAAAACAACAAGACCATCCATCGAGTTGGAAGGAGAAACCGTTTGAAAATTTTATAATGGCGTCTTAATTAACAAAAAAAGGACGAGAGAGGAGCGAATCTCTCATTGTTATTCAGGACTTTTTGAAAAATTATGCGAAAAACGATAATACACTGGAGTCGTTTATTATGCCAATTTTTTTTTTACGTGGTGTTCAGAATTCACGCGAGGAGATACCGTTCACTTAGATTTTGTCATTATCGCGTTTAAATAATCCCTTTTGTTGCTTTTTACGAGGTTTTCGTAAATTACGGGTTTGTACGTGATTTCTAGGAGTTACTCAGTTGTTTTTAAGGAAATTTTTTTCAGCGCACTCATTCCTGCGTAAAAAGCAACCTCACCCAAGTAACATTGCCAAAACCATCCAGTTTTACTAAAGTTTTATGAAAGCCACCAGAAATCAATTCGGTTTTATTACGGCAGCAAGATATGCCAATAGGTTTCAAATTTTAGTCAGGTTTATAAGAACAGCTTCTTTACAACAATCTTAAAACCTTGACTTCTAAAATGCCTTTTATCCCTATCAAAGTTTTTATTTTGACTTTGTAAAATCATAAAATGCTATTTTGAAATACCGTTTTAGGACTCATTCATATTATCTTATAATGGTCAGTTGAAAAATAATTTCAAAACCATTTTGCCTACAGTAACTGCATCAACCGGCAAATTGGCATTGAGGGAAGCCACTAAATGACCAAATAGTTTTATAGTAGCCATTGCGAGGATAAGTTGACTTTTTGACAAAACTGTGATTTCTTCCAATCGCCATGGTGTAATAAAAGAAATAATTGAAATGTGGATAAATAAATACACTAAATTTTAAATGTCATACAATTGAACTGTAGATCTGAGGCAAATTTCGGTATTCGTTCAAATAACCTTATTGAATTCCATCAATTTTCAGAAGTTTCTTAATATCGAATATATTTCTTTCAATTTTGTTTTTGTTGTTGTAAACTCGCATAATTTCCGAGGCGCATTAATTTTCAGCTCTTATCATGCCAATATTCACCATACAATTAAATGCGCATATGATTTGGAGCATGATATGCTAAACAAAAAAACTCAATTTGTTTTATATATTTTGCTTTCTAACATAATTTCCCGCAACACTTGAGCTTTTTTCTTAGCCATTATTTACTGTTGAATGAATCAGAAGAGCAGAGAATCGAACAAAGCAGAACAACAAAAACCAGCCACGACATCGCCGTGAAGTTTGACAGCTGTGGCCATTCGGCATTATCTTTCATAATAACATCTTTCACTAGAACATTTTCAAAACCTTTATGGTCTTGGAAAGGTTTTATTAATTTGTTTTCACAACCGTCTAAAGAGGGGCCACTTTGTACACATTTCGGCTTTAAAGATGCATAGAGGAGGTGCTGGTGGACAAAACAGTTTTGAATGTAGTTTCACCAACAAAGCCGGGAGGAGTGCTATACGGCTGGAATAGAAGTGAAATTCTAGGTTTTTTTTTTTTCATTAGGGCGAATCTACAATTAAGAGATTCTCTCCGGGCTCGCTCTTTTCCATTCATTACAGCGCCATTTTAAAACTTACGAGGCATTCTTTAGTACAGATCGAAACACAACAGTGCTGGCTAGCATACTCTACAAATAGTAGAATGAAAAACGCAAAGGTGATTGGTTTATGAATGAAAGAGAGCGAGCCCGGAGAGAATCTCTCAATTGTAGATTCGCCCTAATGAAAAAAAAACCCTAGAATTGTTACTTGGGCAGTGTAAACGTGTAGGTTCACGTATAAATTGAAACGTTTGTATTGGTGATATCTCGCAGCGAGATGTAAATAGGAGTGAAGTTCGATGGAGAATGAGAGTATTAGTTTTTGTATTCTACACACTTAGAAATTATGAATTTTACACGAGACCTAATGCATGTTTGTAAATAGTCGGGGAACGTAAAGAAAGGTTTCGTGTGAAATTATGTCTTCTGAAACTTACACATACGCAATTCAACAAAAGATGTGTTCGGTTGAATTTATTTTCTCATTTCTTTCAACACATTCTTATGTGCTAAAGGACGCTTGCATGTGTCGGTCTCAGAGACAGAAATTTACACGAGATTTTGGTAGTGTGTATGTTGAACAGACAGGTGTATAATAACATTTTTGTTTATTTTAGTATCGTTCACTGTAAGATTAATATTGCATCAGGAAAGTGAAAACAAACATATTACTAGAAATTTAGAAGAAACTAATTATGTTGCAATTTCAATTTCAATTAGTATTATTGTGCAATGCCTCCTACTAGACGAAGTAAAATTGGTCGCTGCAGCCGCACGACTGTTGGCGCAGCAAAATCTTGAATGAGACGTTCAGCATGCAACTCAAAATGACTTGGATCGACAACGAATGGCAGGGGCTCGACCGATGTTGGGTCAAGAAGAGAGAGTAGGTCGAAATACAAGCGATTAAAAGAAGCGTAATCGGGAAGTGCTAGAAAGATCTGGTGACAATCGTACCCAAAATAACATCACTAAACGACTACGACAGCAAACCTACATTCTGCAAAATCTTCAACGTGCTGCATTTCAATATGATCCTTTGATTAATTTCAGTGCGGATATATCAATCGCCATTGAATCAATGAGTGAAGTTTGTTCTCATTTTAATGCATTGTAGCTCCCAAATGAAACACCAAATGAATTGTGTTGTGCAAGTGGCAAAGTTAAAGTAACGCCACTAAATCCACCACCAGGGCGTTTGCGCTCATTGGTGTCTGGATCAGGAAGTGATTCTAAACATATTCTGCAGAACATCCAGAATTATAATGGTTGTTTTCAAATGACTTCGTTTGGGGCAACGAACATAATAAGAGAACAGTTCATGCCAACACCTATGGTAATATCTATAATGTTCTATAAGTTTTCTTGGACATTAAACCTTAAATTACAGCAACATATTTTGATAAAATCATCACACAACAGTAAGAAAGTAACTCTAAATAAATGGAATTAAAACTTATTGCAAATAAACTTTTACATTTATAACTCCTTCTCCAATTTTCCATTTAGTAATTTAATTATGGGCAGGACAACGTCTGCCGGGCCAGCTAGTTATATTGATAATAAAATATAGTAAATGAATATTATATAATAGTGAATGAATATTATATTAAAGTGAATGAATATTTTACTATAGTGAATGAATATAAGCATGATCATAACAATAACATTTGTAAACCTGAAAGTTCAGACAATGTAGTTATGAGAAAAATAAATTTAATGATTTAAAATAATTTTACAAAACTTGAAACTGATAAGCTTTCCTACAATTTTGTACAATTTAAAACCGCCGACATCATCATGCAAGACGCCAAGGACTGATCGCAATGCAGTCGCGTTAAAAGCAACGCAAACGAAATATTCATCTTTTACCTACCAGCAGAAAAGTCACCGTTCATCAGATTCACTACCATCACTTTGTTTAGAACAAATTTCTATTATCGAAATCGTTGAATATCTTCTATCCGAGTAGTGTGGTCATGAAGTCAAATTCTTGCAGAAAAGATGATGAACTGGAGTGGTGATCAAATCCCTTCTCTCTCGATCAAAAAATAAATAAAAATAAAACGACAGCTGTAGTTGTGTTTAATCTGAGTTCAGGAATTCAGAGACAAGCTCACACATATTCGTTAATACTATCAGGAACTCATGATTTTATTTTGCATTCTCCAGAGCGTTACGAAAATGTACGTGGGCTCAATAAGCGTGAACTTAAAGCATGGCTATGGGATTCATTTCATGCAAAAGTGATTGACTCGATCAAGTTAAAGTGAACTATGTCATTATTTCAAGTGCAGTAGCAGTTCAGATTTTCGTAACTTTTTGTTCACGGATATGGGAAGGTATTTTTTCGTGTATGTGCAGCTTTACGAATCGAAATTGAGTGTATACTTTATAATAACCAGTACTGTATGCTAAATGAACAAGATCAAAGAGATAGACGCAAGAACAAGTCTTACATCTACTAATCTTCTACAACTCGACAGCGGAAGAACTTTGGTTGTCTTCACGCGTCGCAAATTTTAAGAAATACCCAGACACATTTCATGCTTTTTGTCTCTTCTGTAATTGAGTGTGTCGTTCCGGCGGATTCAGATTGTAAACGAGCAACCGAAAGGCTTTACCGAGTATGTAAAAAAGCAATTAGCAACGCAGGAAGCGGCTGAATGTAAGCCGGATTTAATAAGAATTTCTTCACCAAAGGGATTGTCAAAATGAAATCGTATATGAGTAACGAAAAAAATATGGTATGCTCGAAAGCTCTTTTGAGCTGATTATCAAAATGAAGCACAACAAGCCTAATTAGCGAGCGCGAACGTATGAAATCGTTGATGAGTGAGCACTGCGGGAAACGAATTTGAGTGGCTAAATTGGAAGTTCTGGAAACATATCACCACAGGAATGTGCTCTAGTTATTTTTTTTCTCATGCGATAACGAATGGAACGAAAAACTTGAAAATAGCAAGCAAAACTGACTACCCCCTGAATATCTTGTCTGACATCGGTAATGTCACGCTTGCTCCGTTCGATCAGTTTTTAATATCCCTGTGCTTTTGGAATCGACATTGCTGATAATGTTAAGAGAATTTGTTTTCAAATTTAGATACGACAAACCGCTTTAAAAAAAAATTTCATTTGAATTTTTCAGAAGCGTTTTGAAGTTTTCGTCTAATACTTTAGATTATTTACCACCACTCAACGTATTCTTCTTTTTTCAACTTTATACACCACGTACCACAAAGAAACTTCAAACATCACGAACATCAGTCACGATGCATGACAAAACAAAAGAAAAGTCATGAAACCTCCTCGCAAAGAAGCGAAAGGAAAAAATGAAACAGATCCATTTCATCCCCACTCGCTTTGATTTCAATGCCATCGATAGCACGCTCTATTTGATTCAGATTCTCCAATGTTGCAAGAAGAAACAGAATTTCTATCAAAGGAATAGCTCTTCTACAATGTAAATCCTCTTGAAAATGTCAGAACCGACCCTCCCCCGCCTCCTACTTTGCGCGTAGCGCTGTAATCCCAGCATCCAAACATCCGAGAACATCCCTTCGCCGGGGCTGTGACTGTCTTGTATGTGTGCATAATGATATTAACCAGCTTACGGAATTAAATTTCCATTCTTGTCGATAACGGCGAAATCCTGAACCATTTGGCAGAATGGTCTTTGCTCCCTTCCAGACGGCGAGGACGACGACAATGAGGGAAAAGCCCCGAACAACGATGGCTGTGCGCATAAATTGTCGGATTCTGGAAACCCGACCGGTTCCGTCGATCTCGCCACCATCTTTGTGCTCTGACTCGACGAAACACCAAGGCAGCGGGCTCATAATTATAGTGATGTTGGTTTGCTGTTGCTAGTGCCACTTCCATCATCGTCAGCATCGTCATCAGCAGCAGCAGCAGCAGTAGTGAGGTTCTGTGATTCCGTACGGGTAGAAACTTAATCCTTTTCGCCGGAATATGTCACTCTCTGATGAACAAAAGGATCTTCGCATCCGTTGTGGCATTCTCACAAAAGCTCACAAGCGCACAAACACACACACACACACACACACACCCGTTATCCTTTCTTGCAGTTTCAACCGATGAGTGGCAGTGGCGGAGGTTTGCGAATAGATTTTCCACACGATATCCCATTATCTATCTGCATCCTTTTTTTTTTTTGACGAAACGGCAGGCGTGTGTTTAACAAGACACATCAAACCCTCGTGGGTGGATGCCTATCAAAACGCAGAAACAGCTCCCGTGCAATATGAGCTTTCTGGCAAAGCCTACAATAACAGTAGCAAGGCGCCAAAGGCGGATTAAGATGCATCCTACGCCTATTTAAACTGTTGATGCAGGCGCTCGCCAACATGCCCTTCTATTGTTTCGGCAGAATTCCTTGGCAATTGATTTCAAAATACCAATTCCATACAAAGTCGATTAAATACGTTACGCAAACAATGTCCATATTCAACCTAACTCACCCCAAATCTAACCAACCACCCACCTACCTCCCCAAAAAACAAATGTGACATTTGATCGACAATTTCTACTGAATTCTTAATTCGATACGCATTCTTCTAAAGGGTGTGTACGCTGAAAAATGGCACTTACAAAAATGTGCATCAAAATTCGGCTTCTTATTGGATTCTTTTGAGATTTGTTGAAATTGAGGATGAATAAAGATTGGACTCGGAAAAAATGCGACACTTTGTTTTGAGTGTAACTTGTTATCGCGTGGGTAAATATTAAAAATTAGATATATGGGTAGTACTAGTTTAGAGTGTTATGTTTATGTGTGCAAAATTTTATCGAGATCTGTCAAGTAGTTTTCAAGATGCATTCGAAACAAGAAGAGCTACGCCAGCAAATCTTGGGCGCGGTGATCGATAATCCTGGTCAGTCGCACAGATGGATCGGCAAAAGGCTTGGAATCCACAATTCCACCGTGTCTCGCGTTGTGAAGATGTTCCAGGAGACGAAGACCATCGAGCGGCGCGCTGAAAGCGGCCGAAAACCGAAAACGGAATACCCAGAGTAGGCGCGGAAGATAAGACAGTACTTTAAGAATAACCCGAGACGTGGGCAAAAAGGTCAATTCGTCGAAGTGGTTCGTCAAGCAGACAATGAAGCGGGCTGGGCTACGTGTTTTTAAGGTCAGGACGGCGCCAAACCGGACATGGACGACGAGACTTATATCAAGGACACCAAACAAATCCCCGGCCTCGAGTTTTTTGTCGGTACGTCCCGCATGGAGGTTCCGGAAAAGTTCCGGAAGAGAAGGCTGGACAAATTCGCGAAGAAGTACCTGTTGTGGCAGGCGATCTGCGAGTGTGGACGGCACAGCAAGCCATTTGTTGCAACCAATATCCTGGGAGGAGGAGGGATTTGACCAAAGTCTACGCTCCATACAAAATTTCAAAAAAATATATAGAGAAATGCCTAAAAAGGGGGAGGGGGTCTGAAATTTTCAAAACTGAGAACATATATTTATCTGATATTTTCAAGCACACGAAACTGTCAAAGTTCGCAAAGAAATATCTGGTTTGGCAAGCCATCTGTACCTGTGGCTTGAAAAGCAGCTTTTTCATAGCTTCCGGGACTGTCAACCAAGAAATTTACGTGAAAGAGTGTTTGAATAAACGTCTGCTGCCTTTCCTGAAGAAACACGGTTGTTCCGTACTGTTTTGGCCGGATTTGGCATCTTGCCATTACGGTAAAAAGGCCATGGAGTGGTACGCCGCCAACAACGTGCAGGTGGTTCCCAAGGACAAGAACCCTCCCAACACGCCAGAGCTCCGCCCAATTGAGAAATACTGGGCTATTGTTAAGCGGAACCTAAAGAAGACCAAAAAAACTGCTAAGGACGAGCAGCAGTTCAAGGCAAACTGGCTTTCTGCGGCGAAGAAGGTGGACAAGGTGGCTGTACAAAATCTGATGGCAGGGGTCAAGCGTAAGGCCCGGCCATTCGGATTTGGAAAAGTGGAAGCCTAACTGAATATTTTTCCTGAATTTTATACTAATTGAACTTGAAAAAGAAATTTAATTTGATTTTTTAAATAAACGATTTCACCGATTTACACGCGTTTTCTCTTGACCAAATTTTGACCGTATCACCCTATATAAAGAAAGTTTCAGTTTTTTCAGTTGTCTGCAGTTTCATTGATCCAAATATATTGTCTATAAGGTTTATCAAACATTTCATTACCAACTTTTGAAAAGAGCTCAACTTATTCATTAAAAATGGCCGATAATATCTTGCGAACTCATATGATTTTTCAAGCTTTGTGTAGAATTTTGTAGTTGATATGATAAAAAGATATTTTTTATGGTAATTTTAGGGCATTATGTGGTCCGGTGTTGAGAATGGCTTTACTTTATCTTGAATAAAAATAACTGTTACTGTTAGAGCCTTTTTTTTTCAAAAATATAAAACACTGAAGATTATTCATATTTTGTAACAAAGATAATAGTAATTGATATTACAGGACGTTTTCGAAAAGTTAAAAAGAAAAGTTAGTTTTAAGAATTAATAAAAAAAAGTATGTTTATTTACTAAACGGATAAATTTGTTTTTAATAATGATGGTTATGTAAGATAATAAGAAACGTAATTTTAGTTTTAACTAAAAGATCAAAAGAAAAGTAAGTTTTTTCGTTTTTAATTAGTTGTATTCTTTTAAAGTTTTAACAAAAGTTAGTGTTACAACTTAATAAAATAAATACACTAGGGTTTTTTTTACACGGTTTGTTTTCGGCTATAACTCCAGAACGAAACAACTTATCGACCTAATTCAAATCACTTTTTACGTTTAGGGCAAATAGTAATCATGTGGCAGTTGTTCAAAAAATTCACAATTATTGGTTTAAATACTCAAAATTTTAAAAACTGTACTTTGGCCATTGCATTGCATGCAATAAAAATTGAAGCAATATAAAATGTTTTAGTATGTGAATTTTCACTAAGGTTTTTTAACACGGTTTTTTGCACGCCTCTTTTGCACGGATTCCGGAACAAACACGTTTTTTTTGCACATGTTTAAAAAAAGAACCGTGCTAATTCCAAAATCCGTGTGAAAAAAAACTGCGATAACACGCCAAATATTTTGCAATGAAATACACTTCGAAGATTTTGTGAACAGTGTAATGGATAGCCCAACAAGGTCCAAAAGTCAAACGAGGGCCCCAGGGCCAGAACACGAAACAGGACCGGAGTGAATGTGTGTGGAGAGAAAACAGGTACATTCATGATGCTATATTTCGAGACCCTTATTATTTACAAAGTTGGGGTCTTCAGCATAGTTGTTCAGAAAGTCAACAGCGTTCAAAAGATGATCAGTTCATTCGGAATTCTACCGCTACGTGGTGCTAGTGAGCATGCTAAAGTGAGAATTTTCACCTTGTTCTCTTTCGTGCTTCTGATGAGATTGAAAGTTCTAGTCGTCGGCAAAGTTGATCAGAAGGTCAAGAGCATTCAACAGATAGACGTTTCATACGGAATTCATCCGCTTTGTGGCGCTAGTGAGCATGAAAAAGTTAAACATTTTCAACTTGTTCTATCTCGCGATTCTGATAAGATAGATAGTTCTAGTTTTATGTCAAGCTGTTCAGCAGGTCAAGGGCATTCGACAGGTGAACTATTTGGTTTCGAAGTTCACCGCTACGTGGCGCTGGTGAGGAGCACAATTGAGCATTTTTAATTTGTTCTTATTCGTGCTTCTGATAATATGGATAGTTGCCAAAGTTGTTCAGCAGGTCAAGGGTTATGAATAAAGTGATTCCATGCGTGTGAAATGCGCATCAAATTATGCTAATTTACTGATAAAGTGTTACACAAACATCCGAAATATTATGTGATGAATGTAGTACATACCTTTTTCCCTATTAGGTATCGATTTCAGCTTTAAAACAATTGACACTTGTCTTAGCACACACGCTAACTGGGCTAAAAATTTGACGATTTAGAGGTGCGCACAACTGTTTTCGATCCACGGTTTTAGGTATGAGCATTTTTTGTCATCATGTGTCCCATTTGTCGAAAGTCAACACAAAAAAGAAGCTATTCGTGTCGTAAGTCAATCTCGCATATGCAGTAAAATTCTTAAAACTATGGCTCATTCTCTTATTGTTATGTTTTTGTATTTTCCGTGCGTGGAGTATGACTCATTATTTTTCATATACTTTCATCATAAATACTTGAAAATCGATCCAATGCCCGGTTGATTTTACCCTGATTCCCCTAATATTGTTGTGTTTTCAGAAATTGAAAGAACAACAAAATAAGGCTAGTCCCATGTGAAATTTTCCACAAAACTATTAGCGGAATCAGGGTAAAACCATCCATATCTACGTTCACAGACCCGTGCGGAAAATAAAACTAATTTCAATCGATTCCCCAGAAAATTTTACAAAGAACAAGTATTATTTTGTTGAACTGACCGAGCAAAGAAAGTTGTGAAAAACATGAAAATATTAGGGGAATCAAAGTAACATCAGCTTTATCTTCATTCACAGAGCTGTGCGGTGAACAAAACGATTACAGAACTCCTTCCACTCTGAGCTGAGATGAATAATTCTTTCGCGTTTCGGGCACTTAAAAATACAGATTTTTCTAAAACTTAGTTTTTTGGACCACCCTTTTAAAAAATGGAACACCCTAATGACAAAATAAAAGGAATAAACTTACCTAGTATTGCTAAATTCATCTCTTTGGTTTTGAAATGCTGAAGTATCAATTTTAAAATGAACTTCCGAAACTTCCGGAAGACCATGATACGGCCACTCAGGGTAGTCATTTTTCCTTTTTTTCTTTTTTCTCCAAATTTATCATTATTTTACATTCATATAGACGGTTTTCGCGCCAACTCGAACAAATGTTGGCAACACCTTCTCAGATTACAACGAAACTTTCTGGGTGTGTAGACCATGATTGGATAAGCCACTTTGCATACTTAGTTTCTTAATTTTTTCTCTAGACTGTCTTTTGAAAAGGGCTAACCTTTTTTTATCGATTTTTTTTCCAATGTGTTTAATAAAAAAAATGACTGGTCCTATAAAAAAGTGTTGTATGGGTAATTATCACAAAAAAAGTCAAGTTTTAAGATAAAAGTATTGAAAAATATCTAAAATGAGCCCTACACAGAAAAAAAAACATTTTTTTAAATTCAAAGGCGATTTAAAAAAAAATAGCATATTTAATTTCGATGAAATTTTGTTTCAAGGTAGGTAATTATGTTCCCTACCAACCGTTCATACATTACAAGATATGCACTTTTAAGAAAACGAGGTTTTTCTAACAAAAACTTTTTCATGTCTCATTGAATTTTTTCCAGTGTATTTTGTTATCAAAAACTAAACCAGTGAAGGTTATACGACAATGTAGTCATCTCAAAATGCAATGAAACTTTATTTGTGATGTGAGACAAAGCGAAGCACGCATATTCATGTAGCAAGCAGTACCACTCAATTTACAATTATAACTCATGACTTTATTTATGAACAATAATCATCATTTCTCAGAAATGAAAAAGATTCATGAGAGGATGATGAAATTCTTGCGATTTGTGATTTCTCTGCAAATTATTCATTTATACTTTCACTTTTTTTTATTTATAATTCAAAACTTTGCCCAAGAATATCATTGGAACAACTCGTTACCAATACACCTATTTGAAATTTACTATAAGAAAGATAATAAACTTGCAAATGTTAGCTTCATTATCATATCGGAAGTAATGACTCACAATACAGTTGCAGTTCAGTTGTTCATTTCCATAATGATAGATTTTATTAAAAAATTAATGAGTTTTTCTAAAATTTATTTTATGTCTGATTGGGCAGCATCACAATACAAAAATAAGAAGAAGTCTATGTAGATTCCAGTCAAAACATCCATTAAGAGCAAAATGGCATATTTTTTTTGCAACGTCCCATGGAAAAGGTCCCTGTGATGCTATTGGTGACACTCTCAAGCGAATGACAAAAAGAGCAAGTGTTGCTCAAGATTATGAAAATACCATAATAACCCCACGAGAGTTATATAACTGGGCAGTTGAACAGACAGATAAAAATATCACCAAATTAAATTTGTGTTACGTATATACTGAACAGTACATTGAAATGTCAGAAGAATTCGAAGAAATATATAATAACGCCAAAACTATACCAGGCACTCAGAAATTCCACAGTTTTTTACCTATTCCTGGTGACAAAGTAGAGGCGAAAAGGTATTCTAATTCAGGAGATGAACCAAACATATTTAGCATGATCTGTAAAAAAATATAGAAAAGAACATGTTTAGAGATAGCTCTAAGACAAATATTATAATATGTATATATGAGACATTTTTTTGTAGGAGAAGTAAATTTTTTTATTAAACACATTTGAAAAAAATCGATAAAAAAATAAAAAATCGATAAAAAAATTTAAGAAACTAAGTATGGAAAGAGGCTTATCTAGTCATGGTCTACAACCCAGAAAGCTTCGTTGTAATCTGGGATTGTGCTGCCAACTCCGAATTCGATTTGGGACGAAAACCGTCTATATTATACTAGATGCTCGATTTTTGAAAATAATCTGTAAAAAAAGCTTTTTTGTAGCGTCCTGGATATAACACGAAGACTTTTTCCTTTGGCGGAAATGCCTGTGCCTTCAGCAAAGCAAGATTTGCGACAGGCCTGCGGTGAATCAGGGAGATCTGAAGTGAAAATGTTATATAGTATTGGCCCAAGAATGCTACCCTGCGGAACACCAGCTCTAATAGGCAATTGATCGGATTTAGAAATCTGATAATTTAATTGCAAGGTTCTATCAGTTACGTAGTTTTGAACTAATTTCATGATATAGAGCGGAAAATTTATCTTTTTCAGTTTCGCTATCAAGTTTCCATGCCAAACACTTTAAAATGGCTTTTCTATAGATTTTAAAAGAATCGTATTGCTTTAGGACGAGACTAATGAATTTACCATTTTATCGGATGCTCCGAATACTCCAAGAGGCCATATAGTGACCATATCTCGAAAGTCTGACAACAATTTAGATAACATAAAGTTCTGTTCAGTTGGAATCCGGAATTACTTATTGTGTTGCAGTGGCACGGAAAGTGACAACGATGTTTCGTGCAGTGGGTCAAAAGTGGATAGAGTGCCTCTAGGTAAGCGTCGTAGTGGAACATATGACCGCAAGCTGAACCAGAAGGTGTTGAGAACCCTGGACTATCAGATAATGAAATCGCACAAAAATACGCTGCAGCTCGCAGTACCGTTCGAAGAATTCGTTTGCGAGCAGAATATCGTTCTTATCGTGCCAGCAAGCAACCAAACAGAACATTGAAGTGACAAAGTTTTGTCACCAAAACTTGAGCTCGGAAATTGTACCAGCAGGTTTTGACGAAGTACCAAGATGCCTGCTCATCGACGTCAAAATGGATTTCGGGCAGGTTCCTGGCCAAAAATTCTACATGGCAACGGCACGAGGAGATGTTCCTACGAAGTCTAAGTTTGCTTTTATGCTAAATTTGCCAAAACATTGATGATTTGGCAAGGGATATGCAGCTGCGGAGCAAAGACCAAAGTGTTCGTGACTAATAAGACGATGGACTCGAAGCTGTTCAAGGAAGAATGCCTCAAAAAACGCGTACTACCTTTCATTAAAGACCATAAAGGTCCCGTGAAGTTTTGGCCAGATTTGGCGAGTTGCCACTACAGTCGGGAAGTCATCCAGTGGTACCGCGATAATAACGTAGATTTCATCGATAAAAACATAAATCCACCCAACTGCCCGCAGTTCCGGCCCATCGAGAGATTTTGGGCAATAATGAAGCGGAAGCTTAAGAAAAGTGGAGAAACGGCTCGGGACGCGACTCAGATGACCAAAATGTGGAACAAATGTGCCAAGGATGTTGACTCCGGAGGTGTGCAGCGTTTGATGGGAGGAACAAAGAAGAAGTGCGAATTTTCATTAGAAACGAAGAGAAATGATTTGTTTTGATAATTTGTCCTTTAAGTACAGTGAATTACCTTTGTTTTGACGAATTAAACTTATTTGTACGTCAATCCGTTACCGAGATAGACAGATGATATTACTATTCCGGATTCCTAAAGGACATAGCTTTATGTGGCATAGGGTATGCTTGTACTTGCCACACAATTATACTTATGCAAAAATGGTACCAGGCATCGAAAGCTATTAATTAACAACTGTGGAAGTGCATTTAGATCACTAAGTCGAGAGCAAGCAACAAACTTGAAACGCTAAGAAAGAAGAATCATCCCGAGAGCTAACGAAGTAAGGGTCTACCCGAAAAAAAATTCTCATAGGTTTACAATTACATGTATTTTAACCATACAATAGAATCTATAGTATGTACAAGTAATTGTATTGTTCACAACAATAAGATCTAGGATTTTTTTTTCAAGAGGGCGAATCTAACAATTAGAGATTCTCTCCTCTTTCGCTCTCTTTCATTTATTACGGCGCCACTATAAAACTTTTAAGGGATTCTTTAGTAAAGATAGAAACTCAACAGTGCTGACTAGCATACTCTACAAATAGTAGAATGAAAAACGTAAAGCTGAATGGAATTTGAATGAAAGAGAAAGTAATCAAAGAGAGTCTCTCAATTGCAGATTCGCTCTAATGAAAAAAAACCCTAGAGATGATAATAAAATTTCATTGTTTCGACAATAGAATTTTATGTAAACTGAGGCATCGACAATAGAAAAGGAGGGTTGTTATGTATCTTAACTGTAGAAAAAATCAATATTTTCCGAACAAATTTGTCAATTACTATTAATTGTATTGTTTCACAATTGTTGAAAATCCTAGCATATGGAGTGAATTGCAATTCTATTGTAATGACAATATGCATTTTTCACTTATCTTATTCATGAACTTATGGTCGGAAATAGATTTTAATATTGTTTTATATTATTGTATTGTAACTCTATGGTTATTTTTATCCGGGTAGGCTTCGATTGTTCTCATTAATCACATAATAAATTTTCTTCAATGTGGCAGTAGTCTAATTGTCGAGAAGGTTCACAGCACTGGCGGGAAATATTAAAGAATTCCTTACTTTATAGAATCTAGGTTTATGATAGCTTCATCAAGTGATTTTGCCAAGCTGAAACATAGATCACCCCCCGATTTAAAACTTGCTCCGAACATATCAATTATATTTGAAACGATATATTTTTGAAATGCAAACCTCGATTTGCCTGGAGCAGCATGTGATCATATTAATTATTTAAAAGCTTCTGACTTTGGCCTCATTCTCCGCCGTCAATTCTTTCTGTAGACATGACGTTTTCACACTGGAATGGCTTTCAAAGCCACATACGTACGGCATGGCCCATCTTCAGACGCCCCCATTGAAGGCACAAGATGCGAGAAAAACACAAACCTAACAAACTCCGGGAGAAACAAACAGACACCCTGCACACAGCCAGATTAATGTCGTAGGATCGGTTGAAAGGGATCCAAAAAACACACTCACACACCCACACACACACGGACAAAAAAGAACCAATGACAATGTGCCGCCTACGCCAGGACGACTTCGAATGAACGAGACCCAACTCTATCTGTTACGAGTTGGCGTGCGGCGTTGTCTTCTGTGGGCTGAAGAACAATGAGCTCGACGATAACACACACACATACACACATACAGAACCATCCCCACATAGTTTCCGAGCAAAAGTAGGTCTAATGAGCTTGTATCATTTCTTCTGGTTCTTGGGGGAAAAAAACACAAAAAACTTCAGGCCATATCTAGTAGATAGTTAGCACAAATGACAGAACTACGAGAACAGTTGGATTAAAAATCGATTTCTGTTTTCTTTTCATTACAGGTCAGTACCCGCTGTCCACCGCCTACCGACGGCACCATCTGTGGATGTAATTTTCCGGTGAGACGAAATTTAATTAGCTAATCAAAATAACCCTTCAGACTGCCTCCTCGAGGCATTCAGCTTCTGACACTTGGTGGAAATTTTCGCAGCATTGTTCCGATTTCCTCGCTCGAATATTATCAAACTTTTCGCACAGAGTGGAGGCAAAAGTTTTGCACGTCGTAGCTCATACCGTAGGACAAGCCATCCATCATTCTTCTCCCGGTGACGGAAATAGGGAATGCTTCGGAGCGAGCAGCCGGAAACGGCACACCAACCAGCCAGCCAGCCAGCCAGCCAGCGGTAACGATGACTGACTCGATGTTGACAGGCCCACCTCACCATTCCTTGTCGTCCTTTGAAATTGCAAGGCATGCTCTTCGGCGCCGAAAACCTGAGTTTAAAATTTTCAGTTGCGATCTCCTGGAAGGGTAGGGGGGCACTGGAAGGGTTGGTGAAAAGTTTCTCATTATCTTCCGTGCAACATTGTTACAATTTTGTTATGTGATGTTTGTACACTTTGTACCCGCTGGATTCTACTCATATGTATAGGGTATTAAATTTCATTCCCATCATAATCACCGGTTGCTGAAGAGGAGGGGGAGGGGGAGTAGTCATCTCTTCGCTGCGTTAACAATGATTGTCATCAAAGCTGGCTGGAAGATTCCTCGAGCCAGGCACGGGTTATTGTTTATAAAACCTTGTACCTAGGAGGCGATGCCGTATGCATCCAATTTTGTCGGAGTGAAATTTCTGCAACTCCTTCCGCTGGTTGGTTGGTTGGTTGGTTGAGTATCTATAACATTTTATGAACTTCTGAATAGTCCTTGTCTCGTGTGTCAAATGAGCACACTCGGCAGTGCACTAATTATGTTTAACTGCTGTAGCGCCTTCCGATGGGGAGGCGTCAAGCTACTGTCTGTTTAAACTGTTGTTCCGTGAAATTTTACCACCTAGTTGGCAGTCAGTGTGAGCTGAATTATCTTTCATTAAGGAACGACGGAGAAAACTTTCCTTTGTTCGACCTGCCTCGTGATATGCATTTATAATAAGCTCAAGGTGTTTATTTGTGTCAAATTCACATAAATTCAACAATGCATTTTGTTTAATGTGTACTAAAGCCTGTCCACGTTAAATTTTAAACACTTTTTCTTTCACTTTTGTAGATTTTGAATTATTTCACGGATCGCTGAAACGTTTCACTTGTATGACTTGAACCTATAACGACGAAGTAAGAAGCTTTTATGATGTATATAAAAGAGTGAACAAGTCATAAATTTAATATTATAACCTGGAAAATTAGGACAACAAAACTATATATATTAAAAACAATGGAAAAAGCCAATGTCAATGTAAAAAAAAACCAAAAGGAAGGTAAACATGTAATAAATTATCAGTGAAAAAAGTCTTTTAATTCCGACCTACCTTATTCCTCAGAAAAACTAGATTTCGGTAAGTTATTTGTTTCGTATTTTGTACCTTATTGTGTACATACAACTAAAAGTCACTTCAAAACAACTATTAAGGGGGGATGTATATCGAATGTTAGAATGGCCAAAAAATTCAATTGTTTTTGTTTTGCATAAAAAGTTAGTAAATTTCCCGTAGAATACACCCATTTTTCGAAATTCGAACTCCAAGTTTTTCTTGTCATCGTTTTTCAAAGATGCGTTTTCCGTGCGCAGCAGGTTTAAAGAGACGCTTGACCGAGAAGACTTATTTTCAACGCGTTTTTCTCAAAGTAGCATTTTCGGAGTTTATGTCGGTGATAACTCGAAAACTAATTATTCGATTAAGATGAAACTTATAGGATTTCGTTATTTTGGTACTACCTTCTATATGAATTAAAAAGTACTGTAATATTTTATGATTAATTATTGCAAAATGTGATAAAATCACGGAAAAAATTTGTATTTTTTCAATAAAGTTGTACCAATAGAGCAAATATTTTTTCATCTTTTTTTTCAATTCTGCTACTGCTAATGTAATAAATGTAATGTTTTTGACTAAGCAGGTTTCCGATCAAAACTGCAATCAGGAGAGCTGGCACAAGCAAAATACAACGTCTTTTTCAACGCACTCTAACGGCCACCATTTTGTTGACAAAAATTTACAAAAATATATTTTTGTATACTACATGGATACACTTACAATTGTAAAAAAAATCGATTGATTTGAGTAAAAACTTCCCCTTGAATTTTTTTGGTTGCAAAAATGAGTTTTTTTTTTCGTTCTAACTGTATATCCCCCTTTAAGGCATACCAAAAGCTGAGTTTTCTTATCCAATCAACCAAACCGTCGTAGGATTAATAACAATTAAGATGCAGTTATCTCCTATAATTTTCAAATTATTAGTCCAATCGTGTGAAGGTCAAAGTAAAAGTTGTTAAAATATCCATGTTTGTTGAAACATACAAAGTTGTGGTGATGGACCATCTCGAATAACTTATGAAAAGGGTGTGTTTTTTAAGTTTTAATCCACTCATAAATTTAAACTCGAAATATCTCGAAAACTGTTACGTTTAGGGAGATTATTACCCAGCACATATCAATTATAAATTAGTTGTAATATCATATTTTGGCATTAAAAAATACTTCAGATAAACATAAATTAATTTTATGAAAATCTTCTAAAAATTTTTTGTCTATGTTGTTCGTATCTCTAGAACAATGGCCTTTTTGTCCAAATTTCAAAAAAGAAATTAAAAATAAATTATAATAACTTATTTTTTCTTAGTTTTAAATTTTTATTATGTTTTTTTCATGTAAATTTTTTTTTCAGTGTTTATTTGTTCTCAGACACTTTTTCTCTAAACCGAACAATTTCAGAGCTAATGTTTTCCAGAAACTGTTGTATCAAAAACACATGAGCCCTTCTCAAAAGTTACTCTTGTGTCCAAACAATATATCCTTATGTCAAAATACGTATTCTGTTATACTGAATGTGCTTGCGAAATTTCGTCCAAATCCAAGCGACTCGTTCCAAATTTCGACATTTTATGGCCAGTTTTATTTAGAACGGCTCAATAGTAGGTTTTTGGAGTATAAAAAGGGACAATATGTATTTAACAATATGTTTTGAATAGTATGAAAGCCTGAGTGATCTCAGACGTTGCGAACCAAAAAAAAACCAAAAAGGAGAGAGTTCCTCTCCCATGTGGGCATCAAAACAGAGTGCATACAAACTACCGCTAGAAACTATCACACAGCTATCAGTAGTCATGAGCGCATGCAACGCGTTACTCTTGCACTGTTGAGGTGGCAGACTTGTCCGTGCCTCGACCTACCCGGCAGTGGGATGTTAGGCAAAGGTAACGTCCTTGGTTCGAGTACTTTCGCTCAGATTTCCATTACTTCTGTTCTAATTCCAATCTACCGTACACTGACGGAACTTTCAACACTTTCTCTTCATATCTTTCATTCTACCAAACATTACTGTCCACTCTTGGTGCCTCATGGCGATGTGCAAACATCTCCTTTTACATAGTATGAAAGGTCAAAAGACATAATTCGAAAATCTTGTGATATTCTAGGTCACCCAAACTGTCCTTAAGATAAAAATATAAGATCTTCAGTGATAGCAGTAGTTTTTTGGTCTATAAATGGTGAAGATATGTATTCAAACAGTCTTAATTTTATAACTTTGTGATCCTATGGTAATCCAAACTATACTGGAGTTTAGAACTTGAAATCTACGCTAGTAACAGTAGATTTTTGGGCTTTACAAAGTTACGTCACGTATTCAAGTATATTCAGCGATTATTTACGAACGTAAACATACATTAAAATATAATTTTGGGATGATCTAGGTAATCAAAATTGTCCTGGCGTTCAGAACTTAAGATTAACGGTTGTAAAAGTAACTTTTAGGTATAATAAGGCTACAATAAATATTCAAACATTGTCAATAAATATTCTTAAAAGGGGTCGTTTGGGCCACTTATAAGTGTGGGTGGTTTATTCCAATGAGTTTGAGAATCGGTTTAAACCAACGTTAGGGTTGTTGCTGGGGCCACTCACAAGTCTGGGTGGTTTAATTCAGCAGAATACAAAAATACTTTAAAACATCGAGTTTGAGAACGGATTGAAACCAACAGTAACTATGTTGCTGGGGTCACTCACAAGTCTGGGTGGTTTATTTCAATGGAATACAAGAATACATTGAATCACGCCTAGATGAATCTAATGTACTGAAACAAAAGACATTGATCGTGCAAATTCTGATTAATCAACAATAAGAAGAAGTCCAGACATGTATGTATTTATTATTCATGTCACAAGCGTTGTAAAAATTTGGAAGAAAAGCCAAGGTACCTGTAAAGAAAAAATAAAAGCCAGCAATAGAAATGCAAACGGACATTCAAAATTCAACATGAATGGTTTTGGTTGAAGAACCATACAGTTGATGTACTAAATACTCATAAGTAGAAATAACAAGATAAATCGATAAAATAATCTTTGAGTATACACAAGTAAGCTACAATTTTAAATGTATGTTCTTCAGAAAATATAATACTAAATCAATGGGAGAGAGAATATGTAGGGAGAATAAATCACTGATATGTATGTTATTGATTTGCAAAATTTTTGCGTGGGATTCCACTAACCGATTTCTGGGTTCAACAGACTGGACTACAACTGGATGATCTAGATAGTTGTTTAATCCGGCCGAAGTTATCGTATAGTTGCCAACAAAAATATTCAACATTCTGCATAAAACATTCCAGCGAGAGAGCTGCCACAACATCAATAGAGGACAGTTGTAAAAAAAGCTGTCTGGGCTATTCAAAGCTACGATGGGCATCGAAACATGTTCAATAAATATCTTAGAAGACTAACAGACACTATGAGAGAATCTTTGGATGTTCTAGATTATCCAAACTTTTCTGGGGTCAAAATTGAAAATCTGCAGCTATAAATTTTGTTTTCTGGACAAACCACTAAATTAACGGAGTCTTCAGATATTATGAGATATCTTGAGTTCTGAGCTCCATCTTCTTTTAGCATTTCAAGCATATTGCTTTCACAATTCGCTTATTGCTTGCTCTCAACTTAGTGTTCCAAATGAACTTTCACAGTTATTAATTGAGAGCTTTCGATGCCATACGCTATGCCCAGGGAGTTGAGAAATTTTCTTTGACGAAAAATTCCTAGACCAGACCGGGAATTGTACCCAGTAACCACTAGCACCTTTACCGACTGAGCTAAGGAAGGACCCTGAACTCCTATGAGTTCTGAATTCCATGATAGTTTGGATTACATGATATATCCCATGATTTCCTCATAATGTCTGTTGGTCTTCCAGGGCATTCGTTGCGTATTATTGAATATTATGATTTTTATTGAAACATTGTTCTGATAAAGCTACTGTTACATCAGTAGATCATAAGCTTTGAACTGCAGAACAGTTTAGATGACAAGGAATATCCCATGATTAACTCTTAATATTTGTTGGTCTTCCAGGACATTTATTGACGATGATCGAATGCATATCATATAGCGGATAAAGTTTGTTATAGTAACTGTAGATCTTAAGTTCTGAACTCCAGAATAGTCCTAGTACCTCTCAAAAATAGTTCATACTTTGTTTGAATATTTCTACGTTATGGAGTACCAAATCAATCAGAATACACCAAATTGCTTGTATATTATTGTTTGGGAAAATTAAGGCCTGAAAGAGTTTTTCAATGGGATCTTTTAGGCCCGCCGAGTTTGGAAGTTAGAGAATATCTGTGATCATTCCTCATGATAATGTCAAGATTTAATCGTTAACATGCAGATTTCTTTCATGTCGCTGGCGTTTAATCGCCAAAAATTTCACCACCTAAATAATCCTTGCATGGGAAGCTTTGGCTTCCGCGAACCACCAAAACATCTGGAACTGGCGGTACCGCCACCCAAAATAAAATAGTAAGATTGTGTTGCAATTTCGCATGATTTTGTTTCATTTTTCGCAATAAACCGTCACAGACAAAATGCAACATTAGCTGTTGGCAAAAAGCAGCACATAAATTGGATTCGGAAAATTCAATGTGTGCGATAGATGGTGAGTGTTTTCCACCAACCTGACTACAACTCGTCTATCCAACACACTTGCATGGCTTCGTTTATATCGTTACATACCTTTTGGATCAACATGGGCAAACCTGTTTTTTGCGTATCATGCAGTTTTGTCAAGATATGATTACAAAAGTTGTAGTTTTTGGGTAGCGCATATTTGTCATCTTTTCAACCTTTTGGGTGTAGCAAAGCGTCCGTTCGTGTCGACGAGAAGAAGTAAGTGGAAGAGCCGAGCTTGTTGCTAGTCTTCGTCGATGCTGTCGGAAGCCGAGTCCCTGTGGCTTGCAACCCCTGGAACAGTGAACGATTAACATCTCTACCCAGGTAACCAATAAGCAGTTCCAAAGCGTCTTTACGGCAGCCTATCAAGCATTTAAGTCGCCGTAAATGCAACATAAATGCCACTTTTGGCCCAATATACGGTTGCTTTACTGAAATGCTATAATAATGCTTCATAAATGCTATTTTGAATTCGAAATGCTTATAACAGGCGACAAGCATTTAAATAGCATTTGAAATATACCTTTACAACAGATAGCATGCAAGATGCTGATATAATGCTAATATAATGCTTGTAGCATCTAAAATGCAGATTTAGGGTTGATTTACTGCATATGCTAATGCTTATTGGTTACCTGGGCAATAAAGGGGTATCGATAGCGGACACTGCTAAATAATACGCAATCATTAGATTCTCGCTACGATTACTAGAAATGCTGCAGGTTCTCGAAATAAGCGGCCAAATTCTATATGGAACAGAATAGTAAAACAGTTAAGAGTTCCAAATCCTGACCAACTTCACGCGCTACGTTTTTTTTTTTGACAAATTCAGCTTGCAATCAGCTTCTCTCCTGATTGATCCGAAAATTTAAAGACACTAACTACTTGTGGCAACAATCATCTCGAAAGATAATTTTGTGGAATATCCAGCTCGTCAATTCCATTACCTTTTGAACGAACTACTCACAACAGCTACTGACTTTGATTATTTCAACAAAGTAGATTTGATTCGATATACACAACAAGAAATCCCTATTCTGTTCTGCAAAGCATTAACAACAATGCCATCTATTGTAAGTATCATTCTATGCGTATATCCCGAAAGTAACGTCTCTCGACTTTCTTATTTGTGGCATTGAAGGAGAACAATTCTTTCCCAAAGTAAGTACTTCAATGTTCCTTCGCCTTGAATTTTCTTCAACAATACCGCAGAAGCCTCAGGATTCCAGATTTCCACCCGCCTTCATAGCAATTCATACAGTCAATCACAATAAGCCACCCGAGGAATATCACTTTTGGCCTTCGATCGAAGTGGAAAGTTGCCGCCGGAATGCGTATATCTTTCACTTCATCAGGGGCTTTATTGGCATTCAGATAAGTATCATCCTCGGAGTCTTCTGTGCTCCTTTGCGACCCAGATACCGCATCGGTCTTGATAGAGCATATAAATCATAAAAAATGAAGCAGAAAATAGCTCCTATAAATTCTTGTATAGTGCCATTTTTACCCCCGTTATTCGGTGCTGGTAGGAATCAATCAAAGTCAGGATCGAATCAAGGCAAAAGCCTCCCACTGTGACCGACATTGTTTCCTGTGCCGGGTCTGGTTCTGCGCTGCTTTTTGTTTCCTCTGTCAGCAAAATCGATTCGTGCGGGAGCAGATAGGACCTTCTCGTATCAGTCATCGAATTTATTGCGCTGGCTTGAGTTGTGTATTCGATTATGAGATAACTCAAAGATACAACCAATTTGGTGGATGAATTTATGCTGCTTTGTGGCATGGTAGCAATTTTCTTGTGAGAGCATCGATACAATGAATATTCTTTTCTCGGAACGGTAAATCAGATCGCCAATAATAGGCGCCGGGTTCATATCGTGAATGTGCAAGCATATCATCTTCAAAGCACCTCATCATCGTCAGAGCAATATGCCATCGCAAATTGAACGATCCTCTGCACTGGAAAAGTTGGCTCCTTGGTAATTGACGACTCAACCGGAAGAACCGTTGCGACTCTGCATCCACTTCCAATAACTCTCGTGCGACTGACAAAGTAGAGAACCACATAGTTGGAAAAGGAATCCAACCGACAAACTACTGCCAGCCACTTCCAGCTCGGGTCCAACTTACTTTGTTTTATCTCACCGTCGTCGTCGTCGTCGTTGTCCACTCGACGTTTGGCTCTGTGAAATGAATTTTAATCAAGAGCACTTGAAAAAGTACGCAAAAATAGTTCATATTTCCTCGCCAGTTGCTCGCACACTAGTTCCAGAACCAAACAGGCAGGCCGGGACTTTTTCTACCCACCCCCCCATCTCGGCTACCACAATTCCGAGGACGATGCTTTCTGTAAAATTAATCGCTTTCCACTTTCGCCCCACCCCGACTCGGGCAAAGTTGTGCCTTTTTAATTAAGCCAACCAACAATTACAAGCTGTTTTACTGCGTTGCGTGGCCACTGCTCGAGTCTTCCAGAGAACTTACTTGGTCGCCGAACTATGCGAGGAATTTATATGTTTTATTCAAATTTGCCTCTAGGTACGGACGGTACTTCTGTATGGATGCAACTCGTTGCGCTTTGAAGAGCAGCAGAAATGTGGCTGAGCTAAGCAGCTTTTTCCTACAGGCCAGCGAGGACGACGACGACGAGGACGACGGTTTGCAATTGCTCATTTGCATTCCGAGAACAGGGTTGACTACTGCAGCTGAAAGTCATCCGGAGGCAAGTTTCCCCACGCCCACAATCGGTATGCCATGGTAGTGAGTTTGTTGAGAGAGTTTGTTTTTCAAATATCAGCAAATTATGGCAATCATACAGAGGTTTTCCAGCTCACCGTGCATTTGCATGGAACAATTCTCGTACGAACAAAGGATTTGTATCAAAAGCGGCACTTAAGCATGTCGGAAAACTCATTTGCCAACAAACCATTTGGCAAACAAAGTTCTAAAGGATTCCACGAAACCCTTCCACCATTCAGACCCCATTTCGAATAATATCAGGCGAATGGAGAGAAGCTTCCATGCGTGGATGAAGATAATCTCCTCGTCATGGCAACGTCTTCGGATCGCAGTAAGCGACCCAAGACGTAAAATGAAACAACAGCAGCACATTGCTTATCAGCAACAAAGCACCTTAGGATGACCCTGTTTTCGGTTTTTACACCGTCAACTTTATTGGGCTCTTTATTCGAAATTATGTATTGTGATCCGAGGAGAGATGGGGAAAGCTCATCAGGTTATATTCGCTGCACCTTAAGCACATTGATGATGGTGAAATTGATCCCTCGGTCGTATTTGGCAAGACAAACATGTTTGTGTTTAAACCGATATCATAAGGTGCGAAGTGGCTTTTTGATGGTCCTCCCTCAGCTCAGTCGGTAATGGTGAAGTTACAAAACAAACTCAAGATGGTAGCTGGAAGAAGAGTTTTCAGTTTTGGAATATTTCGCGCTGAAAAATTCCTAAAGAGTAAGGTCCCTACGCACTTAGAAAATTATACAGTATTCGGTTATTTTTTTCCGAACTTTCAACAGCTTAACGTTCGGTAGTTCGATTTATCCGTTATCTGTAAAAAAATTACCGGAAAAATGTAAAATTTTACCGAAATCCGTTAAATCGGATAACCGAACGTTCAGCTGTTGAAAAGTTCGGTAAAAAATTACCGAATACTGTAAAATGTTCTAAGTGTGTAGTAGCACACATGTTGCCATTAAGTTGAAAGCAATCTAGACGCAGAAAAGTGAAGACTCACAACATCTTGAATTACAAGATTACGGCTTACGGGTTGAAGAGTAGATCAAAATGGTCGCATTTTTCTAAAAATATTTGTTAGTCAGAGCCACGCAATATGGGTATTGATGTGGGAAAGATGTCCAGCGATCAAAATCTGAGATTTTTCATAATTTTGGAATTGGTGGACTGAAGTTCAAGATGGCTACATTTTCTTCTAGATTTATCATCGGAAGTTATGTAATACGGGTATATTTGGCATGAAGAAGATTACTATCAATCGAGAATTGAGATCCATACTGATTTCGAAATCCAAGATGGAGGACGAAAATTCAAGATGACCGCATTTTTTGAAAGATGCACTGTCGGAAGATCCGCAATTGGTATATTTGGCATGCGGAAGACGTCCAGCAATAGAAAATTGAGATTAATTATGATTTTTAAATCCAAGATGGCATAAGATAGCCTCCCCGTGATGCAGCTTGATTAACGCTAAATAAACTACAATTGAGCATCCCTTTCTACACGGACACCAAACTATGCAAAATCAAGTGTGAGAGTACTCAAAACTAAGTACTCTGAAGGACTACTATTTTGGATATAATTTCGTTTTCACTGGTAGGTAGTTTTTACTTAATCTTAAAGTTAAATTGAAAAAGCCAATTTTACCCAGAGGAAGGTATTTTAAAGTTAGCAAATTTTCAATATAAGTGAGAGGCGCCTTTCGCGAAACTATCGAAATCGGAGTTTTGTCTGTCACTTGGTTTTGGCTGAACATTTTTTATCGCCATCAAATAAAAACCGGTGCTGTTAGAAGGCGGCGATTTTGGTTTTTGCATAAAATTAGTATAGTAAAGGGCGAACACGAAATTATTGCGACACCGAAAATGTCATGCCAATTTTCTTATAATGTTTAGAATCAAACCAAAATTTTAGGGTAGTTTTATATATAGGTTTACTTAAAAAATCAAAAGAAAAGTTAATCGATGGAGCCTTGAGTGCAAAATTGAACGCATTTTCGTTTGATGCCATCCATCAAAGTCTTTACAGTGTCATCCGGTACCAGTTTCTCAGTTTTTTTTTTCATTTTCTTAACATGTCCTTCTCGTCTTTGACTGTCTTCTTGCTCTTCCGAAGTTCCCGCTTCATCATTGCCCAGTATTGCTCCACCGGGCGCAGCTCCAGACAGTTTGGCGGATTCATGTCCTTCGGAACAAAATGGACAGAATTGGCCTCATACCACTCCAGGACACTTTTAGAATAGTGGCATGATGCCAAATCTGGCCAAAATAGCGGAGCTTCGTCGTGCTGCTGCAAGAACGGCAAAAGGCGCTTCTCGAGGCACTCAGATTTGTAGATCTCGCCATTTACTGTGCCCTTTGTCACGAAAGGCTCACTCCTCAGTCCGCAAGAGCAGATGGCCTGCCAAATGAGATATTTGGAGGCGAACTTCGACATTTTCTTCTTCTTAAATTTGTCGTCCACATAGAACTTGCTCTTGCCGGTGAAAAACTCCAACCCCGGAATTTGCTTAAAATCGGCTTTTATATACGTTTCGTCGTCCATCACACAGCAGCCATATTTTGTCAGCATCTTCTCGTAGAGCTTCCGTGCCCGAGTTTTAGCCGTCGATTGTTGCCGCTCATCGCGGTTTGGGAAGTTCTGTACCTTGTATGTATGTAGTCCAGCTCTCTTCTTTGCATTCTGGACGTAGCTCTGCGACATGCCGATCGTTTTAGCCAAATCACGGCTTGAGACGTTGGGATTTGCTTTAATCATCCGCTTCACCTTTCCCTCCGTCTTTTTGTTCTCCGGTCCCGGTTTTCTTCCAGCTCCTTTGTCGTGGTCCAACGTCAGCTCCTGGAACCGCTTCAACACTCTGGAGACGGTTGAATGGTGAATGTTCAACATTTTTCCCAACTGCCGGTGCGACAGGTCAGGAAATTCCAGGTGTTTGGAAAGAATTTGTTCTCTCGACTCGCGTTGGTTCACCTCCATTTTCGTTGAATCGAAAAACACGACTTCGAGCTTGACAGCATGTAAACAATACACATCAATGAGAAAGTGTGCAAAATTTGGTTGATTTTTACCCAATGGTAAAAAAGTTATGCCCTGTTGAATGTGTCGCAATAATTTCGTGTTCGCCCTTTATAGTGTCCAGTTTGAAATTTCACCTCCGATAAGCAAAATGGAGCAACTTAAGGAAATTGTGGATTCTGGAAGCTACAAAAAATTAACCGGTAAGTGTAATTATTTCGCTTATTCGAGTGGGCATTTTTTAGTCTTGTCGCTTTGGAGGCATGAAATTTTGGACGAATTGCGACGTTGATGGGTGTGAAAAAAAAACCATCTATGGCAACTTCGAGGTTCTGAAGCAACACATTCGTTCGGTGCACACAATTAAACAATTACTAAAACACATTTTTGAATAATATTTAAAATAATAAAACTCAATTTTGGCTTATTTTTACTGTCGTTTCGTTTTTAACTAACAGTTTATTTCACTCAGCATTGAGTCTTTTCGGAAAACTCAAAATTCGATACTCTGTAAATAACTCAATTATGACTGGTTTAACTTTCCTGTCAAGATGAATGAAAATGTGTAGGTCAGGGTCGGCTCAAACAAGTCGACAAAGATTTTTCATTAGGGCCTAACTGACAAACGTAAACAATGGCTACTTCCGTAAATTACTCGTGGCACAAAGGCTATCCATGTAAGCTTCCAATTCTATCGGATAGGTGAGCTCTTCCTCTTCGAAATGATCGTGGTGGATTGATTAGGCGAGTTCTCAACGACGAGGAATTTGGGGAACAAGCCATTGGTTACGTTTTTCAGTTAGGCCCTAATGAAAAATCATTGTCGAAGTGTGTATTCTCCTTGTTTGGAGCGACTGAGCGTCTTGTTCAGTGAATTCCAACTCGTGAAAACATGAATGATAACATTTTCCTAACTTTTCAATGTTGGGACAAAAAATAATGTATCTCTATCATTGTTGCATACTCAACAAAATAACGCATGGTAGTAGAATCAAGACTATAATGTTTCATAACATCCGATTGTTATTTAGAAAAGAGACATAGCGTTGAAGGTACATATTTTGTTTGTATGCAACAAAATTAAATTCAATCATGTAACATGTTGCATCTACCGAAAAGAGACAATGTTTGGTTTTATTCCTCTTTCTCTTTCTTCCTTTGTCTCTTTTATGTGTGCCACGTTTTGTAAAGGTACACGGCTACTGAGATTCATTCAAAATTGAGTCGAGTTCAACTCGTCAGTGAAAAAAGTAGAGTTAATTATGGACTGAGTGAAATCGTTTAATATTTGCGTGAATGTTATTCTCACTATACTTTATACATAAGGATGAGTGAAATTTACTCATTTATATAATAAAAATTGTGACTTGTCACAATACCCCATTCAACACCGTTGAATGGGAGGGTGTACGGGACATTTTCGAACCTTTGTTGGATGCCCACATCCATGAATGTAATCACAAATAAACAGAACATGGTGAAACATGCCCTCACACATGCAAAACACTCGGTAACATCATGTGGGAGGAAGTGAAAACTCAATGATCGGTTTGAAGCTGGATACGACATCTGAAATGAACCGAAGCTTACATGCTGTACGAATTCAATACTATCGCGACTTGGAACTAGTAAGAAGATCCCTTGGTAAGTCTTTTTTGCTGTAATCGGCTACAACAAGGCAGCTGAAAACGACTCAAAATTCAAATCGACCCAAAAACTACTAGAATTCAACTCAAAAATGGAGTCATTCATAGGCTAACTGGAATAACATGCAGATATAAGTAAATTTCACTCTTTGTTTATGCAAATTTGCACATCCGTACTCATTTCTACACACAATTTAACTCTCAAATAGTCTATAAGTGGTTTCATTTTTTGCACTTCAGTCGAATTCAACGCAATCTTGAGTAATTTCCCGCGGCCGTGTGAACATGGTTGAATAAATATAGTAAATTTGTATAGCCTAAAACGCTACAGTTAAAATTTCAGCTATTAATTTCAGCTCTTGAGCTACAGAACTGTATGGCTGTTCGAAAAACATCCCGGATAATCTCATAATGTCTGCTGACCTTCCACAAGACCCAATAAACATTGTTGAAAACATATTCTAACTTTGCGTAGCCAAAAAAGCTACAGTTATAGCTATAGATCCTAAGTTCAGTATTTCAGGACAGGTTAGATGACTTAAAACATACCAGACTTCATCATAATATTGGTTGACCTTCCAGAAGATCCATTGAATATGGTTATAAACAGTAACAATTGTAGATCCAAGCTCCAGGATTGCTTGGATGACCTAGAACACCCCAGATTCTCTAATAATGTCCTTCCAGAGCACTCAATTAACATGGTTCAATACTTGTCGTAAATTAGAATAGCAAAAAAAGTAACCGTTACAATTGTAGATCCTAAGTTCCGAGTTCCATAACAAATCATCCCAGATTGTCTCATAATTTTGGTTCAATTTTAAAAAGATTTGATGAACTTTATTGATTACAAATCGCTAATTTGTTAGCTTTAAAAGCTAAGTAGATCCTAAATTATAAACTCCAGAACAGTTTGGATTAGCTAGAACATTCTAGTTCATCTCAAAATCTCTGTTGACCTCCCAAAGATTCAGATAACATGGTTGAATGCATTTAGTAGCTTTGTATAGCCGAAAAAACTTTAGTTACAACTGTAGATTATTAGTTCTGCACTCCAGAACGGTTTAAACTACGTAGGAAATCCCAAATTAGCTCATGATATCTTTTGATCTTCCAGAACATTTACTGAACATGGTTGAATAGATGCCGTAACTCTGCGGTATCGGAAAAGCTTATAGTTACAACTGTAGATCCTAAGTACCGAGCTTCTTCATGTTCAGGATGTTCTGGGTTGAACATCAGGCGTTAAACGCAAATATTTCTTAATTTTTCTCTTGTAGAATAACTAGAAATTAGAAGAAAAATTAGTATTTTCCATTTAATTCCAACTACCTTTGCTTATCTTGACAGACACGCGTATTAAAGAGTTTGAGATTTTGCCATATCTGCTATAACAGTCTTGGGATGTTTGCGAATTTTCGCCCTCATAATTGTCCAGAATTTTTAATTGGGCGAAGTTCCAGTGATATGGTGGGTTCATATCTTTTGGCACAAAATTGACTCGTTGGCTCGGTACCACTCCAACACATTTCAAGCGTAGTGGCAGGATGCTAGATCAAGCCGGAAACAGAGTTAATCCTTTGTGCTTCCTTATGAATGGCAAGAGACGCTTCTTAAGGCACTCTTCCGTGTAAATCGCTTCGTTCCTGAAGTGATGAAGGGAGCGCTTATTTCACTCTAACCGTAAATCGCCTGTTAGATCAGGAACTTCATTGCTAATTTTGGTATTTTTTTGCTCGAACATACTCCGTAACATCGAACTTAGACTTGCAAACGGAATATTCTTGCCGGAAGTTGATGAAAGTGAGGCCTTGCCGTAGGTTTCGTCATTTATTACGATTCAACACGGTTTGGGGAGACACTTAGCGAAAAGTTGCTGGGCGATGTTTTGCTTTTCATTTCGCTTTGTGGCTTTGCATCTTGCAAACTTGTAACCCATCACGCTTTATGGTTTTTTGCACAAAATCGACAGACACCTTGGACATCTTAGCGACATCTTGATTTGATATTTTTGGACGGTTCTTGACTGTGGCACCACTTTCCTGGCCATTTTACTGTCCATTGGACCATTTTTAAGACCAATTCCTTCCAGATACTCAGGCAATCAGACGCTCCTTGAAGGTTTTTCTCACAGGAGACTCAGTTTTATTTGCAATTCCCAGTATCAGGGAAAAATATAAACTGGAATATATAACTGTTTTAGAGTGATACCTACGAGAAATCGATAGACTATAAGAAAAAGCTATTTCAATTCTCACAATCCATCCCGTTGTTTTACTAGCTGCTTAAAGTAACAGATCAAGCACCAAATTTATGTTATTCATAAACGTTATTCTTATATAAGATTCAATTATAGTCTAGCAGAAAATTGGCAACGAAATCACAGTAGGGGTAAAACAAAATGAGTTTTAACATATTGTTTATAAATGGAATGAACTCACCGAGTTCTAGTATTCTTTGAAAATTAACTTCTTTAAATTGAAAATTTTGAGCTCAAAATTTGTAGTTCTCCTATGAACTGTAAACGCGCCTATCCTCACAATGACCGAAATGGAAAAGCTCAGTATAGTTTTTTTTGGATTTCAATATATAATGCAATATTTTTGATGCTATGAGCAGTGTTTTATAAATCAAATAAGGGATTTATTGCATATTGTTCTTAACGTCTTAATTGCATTGAGCTCAATTCAGGTAATACAACAAAATGTTAACTTTTCTTAGCTGCATGCAAAGGATCATGACATCAATAAAAGTCCGCATTCATCTGGAAGATAACAAAATGGATTATAAGGGCATTTTCAGCGGTGGACTATTTTTGGAACAACTTTATACTTGATTTGCTTCAGCAAAACTTGAATAGAATAAGCTTAAATAGACCAACTTCGCGATCCCCGCACCGGTGTTTGATTTCTTGTTGTTCAACCCGTCAACATCTGTCATCCTGTCAATCGCTCAACATCATAGATCAGAAGTTTTTTCTTAGAGATCGTAGATTCTTCACAAACTTTCTGCCATGGATTGGTTTGAACAAATAATTTTTGATGCCAGTAATGCGTCGATAACAGACGACGAGCAATACTTGCTTTTTGTTTGCCTGAAGGTTTAACAACATCTCGGAAATGCTATTTATTTGAAAGAAATTCCATCAACTTTTTAAAAGTTAAGCAAATTAACTAACTTCATATATTTCTTACAGTTTCTCGTAAAATATTGAAATATTTGTGATATTCTACTTTTAATTATGAAAGATTTACCAACTGGGAGTTCAAATAACTTCTGGGAAGCCAAATCTGCTTCTCAAAGCTCCGGTATTTCCAGTAAGTTGTTTCTATACCATGGATGATCAGCAAACTTTTTGGAAGTTCAACCAAGTTTCAAGAAACGTTGAGAATTGTCCAGCAGTTTCATGGATTTTTCTGAAGTTCTACCACTTCTCTTCTCAAAAGAGAGTGAGCCAACTTCATGATTGTCTTGAAACTTCTAATAAATTTATTCAAGTTTTAAAAACCTTAATCGACTTCTGTCAAGTTCATTATACTTCGACCAATAATAATCTTCATAAATATTCCCAAGCTCATAGTTATTCAGAAAATAATTTTCAAACATTTCGTTTAGTTTCTAGAAGCTTATATAAGTTCTGAACAATTCATGTGACTACCGAGACTATTTAAAAGATGTAGAATATGCAATTGAATAATATAATATTTCAAAAGAATTCCTGGAAAAATCAATAAGTTTTCGAACTTTTCCTACGTAAAATACGAATTGAATCTATTTTCAAGATATCATCGGTCTCCCTAAGAAATCTTATCAAAACTGCAACAAAAAAACGAATCCTCTCCCCCCGAAGATAAGCCTGAATTCGAATATCCTGATCCCCAGTTAACCTGCTGAAAGTTTCGATACAACAGGCTTCTCGAAAATTTATCTGGCTGAGCTATTTGCGAGTGCTAGTTATGACTAATCTATTAATAAGCCGATTGTTGACTTTGAAGACTTCATTATTTTTCATATCCAAGCAATCGAAAAACTATTCGGAATCGGAATTTGCCACCAAATTAGTCGTAAAATCCACACTAGTTACGCCTCTGGGAGCCTCGCTCATTTCAAATTAGTTGGCGTTTCCCTGAAAATGCTGTGGCTGTAAAAAAATTAGTGAATCATTCGTTATAGAAGAATGAAATAAAAAGGCAATTCGCTAGTTTCGGGAGTAACATGGGGTAATTATCAGCATCCGAGGCGAGCAACACCACTTTCTGTCCGGCGCCAGCATCACCCGCACCACACAGGCAACTATTCAGCTCAAAAACTGAAATTTTACTCATCATTTGGTATTATCAAGCAACGAGTAGTGTTTTGGAACGATATTTTTCTTGTTACAAATTGCTGCGAGTTACAACATCGGTGCACCGATGTTTTTGCCTTTGGTCTGTAATAATAAATTCAAACCACAATTAGGATCGCCGTTGAAGATGCCCTAAGAGAAAGTTAACGATGAAGAGTTGCGTCGATGTTTACGACGTCTTAACATATGGTCAGCAAGTTTCTGTACATGCTGTGGATTGAATTGATTCCTCGCGTTCTAAGGAGCAAGAAAGTAATTTTCCTTGTTGGTAACGACATCTTTAATAACATTTTGATAGCAGAATCGACCAAAATTTAAAATGGGACTTACATCTGGTCTCTGGACCTTAATCTTCTTAGCGGTGTGCTCTGGGCCGTTGTCTTATAGATTCAGCTCAATCCAGCTTTTTGTTCTGATTCCGAAAAATCGACACACATTTTTCATTAGGGCCTAACTGTAAACATTGGCTTCTTCCGTAAATTTCTCGTGGCACAAAGGCTACTTATGTAAGCCTCCAATTCTATCGGATAGGTGAACTCTTCCGCTTCGTAATGGATTGATTGGGTGATTTTTCAATGACGAGAAATGCGCGGAAAAAGCAATTGTTTACGTTTGGCAGTTAGACCATGATGAAAAATCTCTGTTAAAATATGGCAGCATAATTAATCATCAATTAAAAAGAGATTTGAGCAATAAAAAATGAAAAAAGTGCCATTAAATTATTAAGGCCTGTGCCAACAAATAATGTGTGATCAGCATTAAAAAATTAGGAATGAGCAATAAAGATGAGAAAAGATCTTCGGATAATCTAATTGTGACCGGTAAATCTGTCAAATAAAGCAACAGCTATTAGTATATGTGCAATTAAATATGGCAGTATTTCCGCCAAATTATGTAATTTGAGCACTAAACTATTCGCATATGTCTTTTAATTTTGTTAGATTTTCCCATAAAACAGTAAAATGAGCAATGGATATTTATTTATCCATTGCTCATTTTACTGTTTTTATGGGAAAATCAACAAAATAAAAGACATATGCGAGTAGTTTAGTGCTCAAATTACATAATTTGGCGATACTGCTATATTATTGCATATATAGCTGTTGCTTGTTTGATAGATTACCGGTCTAATTAGTTATCGAGATCTTTTCTCATCTTTGTGCTCATTCTAATTTTAATGCTGATCACATATTGTTGCACAGGTATAATTTAGTGGCACTTTTTCATTTTTGGTGCTTTCTGAATTACTAAGTGCAGGTAAATATTTTAGTCGTTAAAATATTCTTAAGGATGTCCAAATAAACGTCAGCCGCCCTAGTTCCAAAAGTTTGAAACAAATTTCTCACGTCAGACAAGAAGAAACAGCCCCACAACATCCCGTTACCAACTCCGTGCTCTATTGGAGGGTGCAAAAAAACCGTCCAGAAATCTTTTGTTATCGCAAAATAAGTCTCCAATACTCCATGGCCCTTCGTGTGCATCTGTTTTTGTACAAATGCCAATCGTTTACCTTTATTGACTTTGTTGATGAACGGACGATGTTTGGTAAATCTACTCTTGAACCCATGCCTAGCTGGTCAACGACGAGTCGTTTTGTCAGGAACTGAATTGTGTGAAGTGTGACTTTCAGTGATTTCCGAATCCCAAGGATCTCACTGAGTAGATTTTTTTATCTGCTCCTTCAGCAGTTTTCCGTGGAAGGCCTCTCCTGGATTTATCAGCAACTGAACCCCATGAATTTTGCTTTGAATTATGAACTACATCACAACTGATTTAAAAAAAATCCGTTACGATTTATGGTTCAAGTGATCTTGTGCAATTGTAGACTAATTCGTTTTTTACTAAAACTTTTGTTATTATTGTAACGTTATGCAAGCGACTTAATATTGAAACAACCAAGATAAGGAATGTATCGAAAATAAGCTCTCAGCGTACATTTACCTTGTTCGCGTATATTTGTTATGGTTTTAATGAGTTCATCATAGCATGCTGTGCGTTTGACTGTCATCTTTTGTTTGTTTACTGGTTTGCACGATACGTGATTTTTCCAGTGTCGGAATGATCAAGGAACTTAACAACCTGAGGACCTACAAGACACAGGAAATCGCCAAATAAGGAGTGTATCGAAAATAAGCTATCCACAAACTTTCTTTCAAATTATGTTGAAAACCGATATTTTATTCATACAAAAAAAATGATCCTTTATTGTATGAAGTAAAACTTGAACATAATGAAGACCGGATGAAATTTAAGTTATTCTTTCACGAATTTCCGAACTTTGGATCGAATGCTCTTCATCATGTTCCGGACAAGTGTTGCATCGCATTTTTTGGACGCTTGAGCCCAAATTTTTTTTGAACTCCTGCATGTTCCCAGCTGCCTTATCAGTCTTCTTGAAGACCCTCTTCACGATTGCCCAGTAACGTTCGATGGGTCGAAGCTGAGGGCAATTTGGTGGATTGATATTTTTCTCAACGAAATCTATACCCTTTTCCGCAAGCCAAGTAAGAGTGGTTTTGGCATAGTGAGCCGACGCTAAATCCGGCCAAAACAGTGGAGGTTTACTATGCTTCTTATATAAAGGCAACAATCTCTGCTGGAGACACTCAGATCGATAGATTTCCGCATTTATAGTTCCGGTAGTGTAAAAAATGGTTGACTTCAAACCACAGGAACATATTGCTCCACTTGAATCGACCTGTCCGCATCGCTCACATCCTCCTCAAAGACGGCAGTAAAGTATTGTGGACCTGGAAGGGTTTTTGAGTGCTCCTTTACATAGGTCTCATCGTCCATCAAAACGCATGCATCCGGACGCTGCAAAAGACGCGAATACAATTTCCGGGCCCTTGTTGCTGCTCGCTTCTTCTGTTCTGCACTTTGTTTCGAGATTTCTGCTTGTAGGTCTTCAGGTGGTTTCGTCTCTGATACGCTGGTATTTCGACACTCGTTCCTGCTTTTTTGGCCAAATCACGTATTGACATTGATTTGTTCTTCATGATTAGAGATACCACTTTCTGCTCCAATTTCGGGTTGGAAGAACCGGGTTTTCTGCCTCTTCCTGGTAGCTCATCCAAAGAATAGTGTTCCCCAAACTTATTAATGATGGTTTTAACACTCGCATGATGAATTCCAAACCGCTTCGCCAATTTTCGCATAGTAATACCCTTCTCACTTAGCCATGTGTCCAGAACCTTAATTTTCACTTCCTTTTCAATACGCGACATTTTGAAAACGCAGAATTTGAACCGCACAAACAAGTAAACAAAAGAAAGCTGACAGTCAAACGCACAGCATGCAGTGTTCAGAGCATAAAAAACCATCACAAATACATGCGTACAACGCAAATGTATGTGGATAGCTTATATTCGATACACTCCTTAAAGTGCAGAACAGAAGCAACGCGCAGCTACAAGGGCTCGAAAATAGTATTCGCGAGTTTTACTGCCACCGGTTGCATGTATTTTGATGCACGACGGGACCTCCCTAGTAGCACACTTGTTACCATTCGGTTGAGATAACATAAATATGACTTGCTGAGTTATAATCAACTTACTACAACTAATAATTACTGTAGTGTGGTACCTGGGATGTCACAAAGGACTCAAAACCACTTCCAGGTCCACAATAAAGGGTGTATTCGATAAAAATGCCACACAGAAAATCTTCTGTAACTTTTGAATCGTATGAGTAAAAAACCTAGAAATTTGAGTAGATCTTATCCATAGTGTATTTTTTACATCTGTCAAGTTTCATAGTTATACATTCCAGTTCCAGTCATGTCGTCGAAACAAGAAATTGTCCGTGAGAAAATGTTGTGCACTCACAATCAAAATCCAGGGGCGTCCCACCGGTGGATTGCTAAAAGGCTTGGAATTGCAAATACAACTGTGTCTCGTGTAATAAGAACCTTCAAGGAGCGTCTGAGTGTCCAAAGGAAGGAAGGGAGTGGTCGTAAAAGTGGTCCAATGGACAGTAAAATGGCCAGGAAAGTCGTACAACAATTCAAGAACCGTCCAAACATGTCAATTCGAGATGTCGCTAAAAAGTCTAAGGTGTCAGTCGATTTTGTGCAGAAAACCATGAAGCGTGCTGGGTTACATGTTTACAAAGTCCAAAAAGCCCCAAACCGGAATGAAAAACAAAACATCACTGCGAAAACCCGCGCCCGGAAACTTTACACGAAGCTGCTCACCAAATCCGGTTGCATCGTGATGGATGACGAAACATACGTCAAGGCCGACTTCCGTCAACTTCCTGGGCAAGAATATTTCTTCGACTTGGCAACGAAATGCGATGTTCCGGAGGATGTTCGAAAGAAGAAACTATCGAAATTTGCAAAGAAATTTCTAATCTGGCAGGCGATTTGCGGATGTGGTGAAATAAGTGCTCCCTTCATCACTTCCGGAACAATAAACGGTGCGATTTACACGGAAGAGTGCCTTAAGAAGCGTCTCTTGCCATTCATTAAGAAGCACAAAGGATCAACTCTGTTTTGGCCTGATCTAGCATGCTGCCACTACGCTCGAAACGTATTGGAGTGGTACCGAGCCAACGGAGTCAATTTTGTGCCAAATGATATGAACCCACCAAATTCACCGGAACTTCGTCCAATTGAAAAATTCTGGGTAATTATGAAAACGGAACTTCGCAAACATCCCAAAACTATAAAAACAGAGCTACAATTGAAGAAAATTTGGGTAAAAACAACAAAAACATTGGGAAAATCGGTTGTACAAAATTTGATGGGTGGAGTGAAAAGGAAGGTGCGGGCATTCGGGATGGGAGACGAAATTGAATAAAACAAATGTTGTAAATCAAAACTCATTAGTAGTTCTTCATTCCCTGAAAATTTCAAGAAAATCCGATAATCAGTTTAATTTTGATGAGTATATATGTGTGTGCCATTTTTATCGAATACACCCTTTATTACACTGCCGTCGTAGGGGAGGATGTAAGCGATGTAGACAGGTGGATTTAAGTCAAGAAGGATGATCAAAAAGTACTGGTATGGCAAGGGTATTGATTTCGTTGAGAAAGACATCAATCTGCCAAATTGCCCTCAGCTTTGGCTAATCGAACGCTATTGGGCGATTGTGAAGCGGGCCTTTAATAAAAAATTGGAACAGCAGCTGAAAATATGCAGGAGTTAAAAAAAAATTGGGCTTAGGCGTCCAAAAAATGTGATGAAACACTTCTCCGAAAGTTGATGAAAATGGTTGGATAAAAAATTCACAAATTCGTGAGAGAATAATATTAATTCCATCCGGTCTTCACAATGTTCAAATTCAATCCCGTGCAATGAAGAATCATCCATTAAAACATCATTTATTTATAAGATTTGGAAGGTAAACATGTTGATAACCTATTTTCGATACAGTCCTTAGATCGGCTTAGGCAATGTAAATAATAATGCACTGACTGTGAAATGTCAAAACAATATTAACGAGGGGTGCCTGGATGATTTGCTTTGGTTATCTGAGATGTAATTTTTTTGATTGTGGTTTTATTTTTGCCATATTTGTTCTAAATATTGAAGTACTAAACAGGATAAATAAACAAATTCAACTATATTGCCCTGTTTTTGTGCAACGTTGGTTTTTATGTGCTAACCGTTTTTTTTTTAATAATCATTTATTTGTACAGGCTCAATCGAATTAACTTTACAGAGCCAAATTTTCATACTTTTATACATCATTTATCTTAAAACTAAGGTTAGGAGGATAGAGCCGATTACTCGCGGCCGTCTCGAGGTTAATAGGGATTACAAATTACGGATGAGAAAGAGGGTGGGAATTCAAAGTATGGTTTACACAACATTTTAAATTCAAAGTAACCTTTTTTTTAAAGGTAAACAATTTTTTTTTCTTTTTTCAAAAATACTGATTCACCAAGTAATTGTGAACAGAGGGCTTTTGTTTACGCTGGTTATTGTAAATTTATCCTTTTATTTGAAGAACACATGTCTTCTCCTATTTGTCTCGTTAGAACACATCTGTATGTTCTTAGTGACTTCGTTAACCAATCTTTTTCCGTGTATTATTTAAATGAACAAAATAATTATATTGAGTTAGAATTAGTTGAACCGGTTAAGTATTTCATCACGAGACGCCTCTAGGAAACATAGATAGCTCGAACAATCGCACGACGCACTGCATAAGAGATTATGGTCTGTTGAAAACCTTCCCAAAATAATTCTTCCGACACTTTACTAAAATTAAGGAAATGTCTGCTCAACTTTCGATAACACCTCTCTCCCGGAACTGCTCACGCCAACACGCCGGAACCCCAATAATCATAAATTATCGTTAGCAAGCGCCATCAACTGGTACCTTTCAGTGACACTCGAAAACCCATCAATCACGCGCCAAAACCGTTCGCTCCGCCATTATCATCCTGCTGGGCTATTTCGTATAAATTTGCCGATCCCAGGTGTGAACTTAATACTCCTGGCCATTCCGGGCCGCCACGTTTTCAGCTGCTTTGGCTAACGGCCAGCCACAAGTAGGCCCGTGTAGGTAAGTGAAGAACAATAGTGCCCCATATCCTCTTGGAAGAATGGTTCCATCGTTCGTCAAGTCACGTGCCGATGGAGCAAATATCAGCCCTCCCCGGTCTGGAAAGAGGCCATGGACACACACAGACATAAATATTCATCATTGTTAGGCCGAAATTCAACGGAATGTAGTGCCTCGTTTAGTTCTAGGGCACCGAGATGGGAGGGAAGATTCAACAGGGAATAGTTACAGCATCAACGCACACGTGTGGCTCGTGTTGTAAATGAAAACATGATGACATTTATGGCATTTATTTGTTTAGGTCACCGACTGATGGTACCCGGGACGAAAATTATCTTGCAGGGGGCATCCTTCGCGCTGCCTGCCGTAGAACGACGAGTCAGGCTCTGTGGATGTGAATGTCGTTAAACAGGATGTGTATTACACTACCGAAGGATGGGGATATTGTTATTCAATTTATCCTCAGTAAAAGCAATTTTTTTTGTGCCATCCAATGCCGGAGATCCCATTCATAGCAGGATCCCCTCATCAAATCGAGAATTTATTGAGTCTGCAGAGGACTAAGCTGGAGCCAATAATTTTCACCCCTTTGAAAGTCGTCGGATGATGTTGCTTCCTTTGTTGACAGATATTTGTCCGCTGGGTCGGAGCCAGTCCGATTTTAAAGGGGACGGGGAGGGGGAGGGGGGGAGTTGGTGTGTGTGGCCACTCTAATCTCACTTGATGTATTACCTTCGGTGGTAATTGTTGACAGCCGAAGATTTGCTGCTTCCTTGAACGACTGGCGGATCCGAAATCCAGGGCAACCGAGCATGATTAAAATGGTTATGAAATGTTTGATGCGTTGTATTGTACTGGATTATTGGGGCACGTAATTCCACCTAGCGATAGCTATAATCCGTGCTGGTAGACGGATGTGTGGTTAGCTGTAATTCATGAGCTGAAACTGGTGCGGTTGCCACTCTGATTACACTGCCAGTTCTCGTCCAGATTCAAATTTGTTTTCTCAGTCGTCAAGGGACTACAAGGTTGTTGGTACTGCGCCTATCTTCAGCAATGCGTGTTGTGTAGGTACCTAGACATATGCCAAGTTTGCTTTCAGAGTTTTTTTTCTCGCTCTGTGTTTTCCACCACTCTGAACAAACGCAACACAATGTGCTCTTTAAATAGAGCACCCGCTTCTGCGTCTGCTTTCCATTATCCATCGCGCGGTCGGGGAAAACTTTACGTTCGATGCATCCTCTCCAAAAGTCGGATCGGAGAGGGGGCAAAAAATCTAGGACGAGATCCACCGGAATCAGCAGTTTTAGCGCAGTTCACGTGAGCGAACTTCCCGGCACAGTTGTATTACATGATGAATATTTTGCGCCATCAGCCAATGCAGCAGCGGTGGTGAGTTGTGTGTGTGTTTTTTTTGTGCCGCTTCAGCGATTCACACCGCCGGAAGCAAACAACTGCAGCTGTACCTTAGCAACCGAACAACCAACCAAACAACCAACGATTGGCAACGATCAGCTAGTGCACGAAAGTGAAGCGCCGCATCGGTGAATTTGCCTTCCGTGAGTAGGGAAGCTCGGGTTCTCGTCAATCAAAACTGCGCCCACTCTTGTTTGAGCTTTTTCCTAGACTTGAAACATACATTTGCAGAGTTTTTTTTTTTTACAGAGTTTTTTTTATATCTTGCTTGCTTGTTGCTCCTACCAGTTCAAACGGTTGAATTTATTAAAACTGTGTTTTCATCCTAGATGGCTGTTCACTTTGATCATGACAAGGTTTCAGGTCAGATTCTAGTCGATTTCTTCAATTGCTTGACAAACATTTCGAATGGTCCTATCTGATTCAATCAATTGTCTTTATGATTGTCACTCTCAAGCTAACAAACAGATTTTGCGCAATTTACATGACACTTATTGCTTGCTCTCAACTTAGTGTTCTAAATGCACTTCCACAGTAATTAATTGAGAGCTTCCGATGACAGGTACCATTTTTACTTTAGTATCATTGTTTGGCAAGTACAATCACACACTATAGCCAGTCTAAAATTCCTAGACCAGACCGGGAATCGAACCCACCAGCCACCTCCAGCATGGTGTTGCTTTGAAGCTGCGCCTTTATCGACTGAGCTAAGGGAGGTCCCAAAACGGCTGCGTTGCATAAATTAATCGAACTTAAGTATGCAGCTCTTAGAGTTCAGTTATCGCTGAGCATTTGAGCTGAACAGACGTAAGCCGACGCGATCGCTATTGTTAATCGAAAAGTCATCTTACTACGACAATCGAAAGGGGTTTAAAGCTTGCTCCTAGGACCAAGCCCCCAACCGCGAAAATGGACTCGTTGAGGAAGAAAAATTTCTTCATCGATATCCGTGGAATACGCAAGTTGAGGGACGAGAGCATTTTTGGATTTATTGCAAAAAACCTGAATCTAACACCGGTGGAAGTTGCGGCTATTCAAATCGATCGGATCGAAGGCAAAGTTTTTGTGGAACTACGGACGCAGGAGGCGGTACAAGAGGTAGTAGAGAAATACGACGGCAAATTCGTTATCAACAACAATGGCACTACTCACTGCATGAGGCTTTACGTCGAGGATGGAGGTACCGACGTGAAGCTACATCATCTGCCGCCGAACATGCCAGAAGAATGGATCGTAGAGTATCTATCCAACTACGGAGAGATTATCAGCATCAAGCCCAAAATGTGCCGATCGCAGTTTTTCGCTCAAACACCCAGTGGCGTACGTATTGTACGCATCTGCATGAAAACTCCACTTCTATCATTTGTCAACATCAAAGGGTACAGCAGCCACTGCACCTACACTAACCAAATCCAGACCTGTAGACACTGTAATCAGGAGGTTCATTTCGGAGCCAGCTGCGCGGAGAATCAAGCAAAAATATCACAACAAAACAAAACTTCATCGTTATACTCCAGAGTGCTGGCCAATTCGTCACAGGAAACACCAGAATCAATTGCAGATAAAGCAATACCACAACAAACACAGTCCAACACAACACAGCAGCAATCACAGATCCAATTCAAACGCCCAGCTTCGCCCTTTGGCACGGAATCGCGAGAGAAAGCAGTTAAGACTACTACTGCGGCCACGGAATTTACGACTGAGCAGATTACGCAGCAACTATCCAAGCCAACAAAGATCAACGAGATGAAGAACAACGTGGTGAGTGACCGTTCGCGAACCACCCCGACCAACAGCAGATCAAATTCTCTCTCCAGACATGAGAAGAGCACGATGGAAATTTCTGACGACGAGATACTGGACAACACGAGACCACGACGATCATCGAAGAGCAAGAACGACGGCAAGTAAACAACCTAACAATGGCAGAAATAAATAGAATACACAATTTTTCCTACACATTTGCAACAATCAGACAACAACCTGAACGGCATAAGCAATACAACCAAAATCGACGCTATGAGGACTTTTGTTTACACACTAGATATAGACATAGTAGCTTTCCAAGAGATAGTTGGTGATTGTATAAGAATCCCTGGCTACAATATGATATTGAACGTGAATGAATCCAATCGTGGTACAGCAATAGGAGTTCGCAACGGAATAGATGTTAGGCGAATACAGAGAAGTTTAGATTCGAGGGTCATATGCATCGAAATAGGAAATGATGAAAATATTATAAAAATTGTAAATATTTATGCACCTTCGGGATCCAATAACAGATCAGCCAGAGAGCTTTTCTTCAATCAAACTGTCCCTGAATATTTGCAAAATTATTCAACACACACCATAATGCTTGGTGATTTTAATGCAGTCATTGATCCAAGCGATGCAACAGGTGGTTCAAATATGAGTTCGATGCTAAAAAAACTATGTGATAGTTTGAATCTGAAGGATGTTTGGAAGCGTTTCAACCATCAGATCGACTACTCGTTTGTTCGTGGACGATCTATGACTAGAATTGATCGAATATATAATAATGAGAATCACTCTCAGTGATTCATAAAAAAAAACATTTATTTTCCAAATCCTTACACTAATTCACTACTAATTAAACCTCAACTTAACTGTTTCACTTCTGGATACTAAAAGAGATCGATCGACTGTTCAATCGGGCTATTTGTAATCTAAATCTGCTGACGGGACGTTCCGCTGGGCTCTCTGGTGGAGCAGACTCTGAGTGGCGTGGTATGATATCTGCCGATCTGTTGGTTTCGCTGGTGGCGTTGGACTTTGCTCGGGTGGCGTGGTTCTATATCCGCTGATCTGTTGGTTCTGCGGGTGGTGTCTGTCCTAGTCTGTCATGTAATTATATGTTACGGCAACGTGTTTGCTAAACACACGATTTTGCAGGCTTGAAGCAAATTGCTTCAGTGACCACAAAGCTGTTGTATCGCGAATAGTTCTCCCTTTGCGAGCGCACACTGTTGAGCGTCCGTATTGGAGATTAAACAATCAGCTGCTGACTGACGAAAATTTGAATGAATTGAGATCTAAATGGAATTATGTACTGGACACGTCAGAAGAGAAACTACGATTCTTGGGTTGACTGGTGGTCATCCTACGCAAAAGGAAAAATTGCATCTTTTTTTTGCTGGAAGAATTCTGTAGCACTACAAAAGTTCAACAATACAATGGGTTTTTACTATTCTTGTCTAAATCGACTGTTCGAGCAACACCGAGAGCGCGATTGTACAACCGAAATTAATAAGATTAAAGCGATAATGCTGCAAAAACAAGAAACAGTTTACTGAATCGAGAAGAAGATCAAACATTTCTTTTATGGGAGGAGAGGATGTATCAATTTTTCAAATTGCGGATCAAGAAAGTAGGCGACGAGATACCAGCATCACAACTTTGGAGGTGAATCAGCAGCAGATTACAGACAACGCGGAGATCAATCACTATGTTCTTGAGCATTACCGAAACCTTTTTGAGGAGGAAGCCATCATAGAAGATCAACAATTTTACCCGAGAAAGACTCTGGACGCCAACCACGACGGAAATGACCGAATCATGGATGATATATCAGAAGACCAAATTTTCTCCGTTATAAAAGGATCGGCAGCAAACAAAGCACCTGGCAAAGACGGTCTCACAAGGAAGTTTTATATGAAATCTTGGGACATAATAAAGAGGGAATTTATCATGGTGATGAACGAAATCAAAAACGGACTGATGAGAGACGATTTGCAGGATGGAATAATCGTGCTGGTAAGAAAAAGAGGGGGAGACAACAGTCTGAATTCTCTCAGACCTATCACACTTCTGAATGTAGACTACAAAATATTCAGCAGAGTGATGAAACATCGACTTGAGCCGATAGCCACGGACGTGCTTTCTTCCCATCAGAAATGCAGCAACGGAGATCGTTCAATATTCGAAGCAACATGTACAATCAGAGATCACATTGCTTATCAAAACAAGAAGGTACTGGAGGAATCGTTATAGCATGTGATCTTAGCAACGCGTTTGATTAAGTCAGCCATAGTTATCTACTAGCAACTCTCCGTAGGATGGGACTTAACGATCGTTTTGTGAATCTTATGACCGATGTAACAGCGCATTCCAAATCACAGCTGGTAATCAACGGCTGCACTAGTGAAAGTTTCCCGATTAAAAGATCTGTCAGGCAAGGAGATCCCCTCAGTATGCTGCTCTTCGTGCTATATCTTTAGCCGCTTTTAGACGTTCTGGCGGAGATATGTAATGGTCCAGGAGAATGTGTAATAGCTTATGCAGACGACATTACAATCATAGTTCGCTGTTCATCAAAAATCTCTCACATCATGGATTGTTTTAATCGGTTTGGCATAGCTGCTGGAGCAAAACTTAATATTAGGAAAACTGAAGCAATGAATATTGGCACACCGCTCACAAACTGGGATGGATTCATTAAGAAAGATGTCATAAAAGTTCTCGGTGTATACTTCAAAAACAATATAAAAGACACTGTCTCTTACAATTGGGAAAAAGTCTACCGTTATGTGAATGGTTTGTTATGGATGAACGTTTGGTGAATATAAAGCAAAAGGTTACCCTTTTGAACACCTTTATATGTTCCAAACTATGGTATATGTCCTCAATCCTACCAATGCCGAACAAATACGTCGCACAGTTCACCAAGCAACTTGGATTCTTTTTATGGAATGGAGTACCTACGCAACGGGTCAAGATGATCGACACTTTTCGAGCACGATCACAAGGAGGTTTTGGTCTGCATTCTCCGGATCTTAAAACAAAGGCTCTGTTAGTCAACCGATATCTAAAAATTCTGGATGTCACCCCCTCCTTAGCCCGGTATATGCAATGCAACAAATTCCCCCGGATCTTATTCATCTTAAAACTATAAAATCAACCCTGGATAATTTACCGCAACAGATAATCGATAACACCTCCGCCTGTCTCATCTACAATCACTTATTAAAGCAGTTGCCCCCTGTTGGGATTACTACACGGTTTACACGAAACTGGAAAACGGTGTGGAAAAACATCAACCACAGAACATTGACATCTGATGAGAAGTCTATATTTTTTCTCCTCGTTCATGGAAAACTGTACCATAATGAGTTGCTATTTCGACAAGAACGGAGAGCCAACCCAAACTGTCAGCGGTGTGGGCAAATGGAAACTCTAAAGCATAAATTCTCAGAATGTCCTATAGTTAATAATCTGTGGCAGGCAACCATTAGGAATATTCATGTAATAGCTCAGTTAAACAATATTAACTTTGAAAATTTGCACTTCGCTACAATAAATTGTAATAGAAGAGTAAAAGGTAAAGTACTTAAAATATTTATAAGGTATATAATGTACAATTTAGAAATTGCGGAAGAACTTACAAGTAATGAGTCACTTACTAGTTACATGACGATGTATATGTAAAAAAAAACTATAAAGGTCAAACAGACAGACAGACAAACAGGGAAAAAGGAACTGTTTTTAATAAATTGATATCGAAAAAAAAATCAAGAAAACAAGAAAAAAAAAGAGTAAAATCATTTCACTTTTTGTCCATTCCACCTACACAGAAAGAAGTAGTGCGGTAGTTCCGACTATTTTGGCTGACTATGCCAGTTTTCAAAACAACTATAGCAATCTTTCGTATAAACTACTTCATTTTCGTGAAAACTAACTTCAATTTTGACAGGTTTAAGTATTTTCAACTGCAATGTTTACATATCAGTGTATTATCCTTGTAGAACTAAACGAATATATTTTTTGCAAAAAAAAGTAAGTGTTCGTTTTTCATTCAACCTTCGGATGGGTAGTTTCTTCCATGGTTTTTTTTTCTATATAAAAGCATTTCATAGACAAAATTTTTATCTTCAAACTACGTCGGGTCCTGACAGTTTGAACGTAATTTTCTCTTGCATAACCTTAGATTAACTTCTTGTGCATCATGTAGCACTGAGAATAACTCCTGCATTCTTCTTTCTTGACTAAGAAGGGGTTCAAACTTCTATCAGAACATGCTTCTTACCGGAGAAGTACACATTTTGTGTTTTAGTCGCCTGGATAATTCTCATGTTTGGTTAAAATTTGTCTTTCATTTGTATGAGAGCCCCCCTTTTCAGAGAAGGGCGGGGTCTCGAACTACCATAGAAACATTTCTTGACTTCAAAAACCTCCACATGCCCAATTTGATTCCATTTGCTTGATTAGTTCTCTAGTTATACAGAAATTTGTGGGCAGAGCCCCCCCTTTTCAGAAAAGGGTGGGTTCTCAAACCACCATAAAAACCTTTTCTGGCCCCAAAAATCCCTGCATACAAATGTTCACGCCGATCAGCTCAGTAGTTTCATAAGGGTCAGACAGACAGACAGAAAGTAGTGTCCTGTTCATGCGAAGGGTTCGTGATCGCCAGAAGACCGGTCGTCATCGGAGGAGACTTCAATGCTTGGGCTGATGAGTGGGGCAGCAGATGTACCAATGTTCCGCCAACGGTTCCGCCAGCACTTTTCGCAGGGACGGTCGTAAATCCGTCATCGATGTTAGTCCGTCGCTGATGACAAATATGAACTGAAGAGTGTGTGAGGACTGGAGTTTACCCTTAGCGACCATCTGGCGTTCCGGTATAGCATCGGCCAGCGAAATCCTGTCGCAATACGAAGGTTAAATTGTTACGCGTGGAAGTGGAAGACGAAGGTTTTCGACAAGGAACTCTTTGTTGAGGTACTGCGGTTCAACATCGAACTCTCGCACCGAAAAGTGGACGAGCTAATGAATACGTTAGTAAGGGCATTCGACGCAACCATGCCGAGGAAACGAGGGAGCAGAGGAGCAAGTGGCGCCCAGCTTACTGGTGGAATGAGCAACTCAGCATCCTTCGCGCTAGTTGTTTCGGAGCCAGAAGGCGTATCCAGAGAGATACATAGGGTGGTGTTCCGAGCGGCCAGGGCCGAATCAAAGCGAGAGATAAGACCGAGCATGATGAACTGTTACAAGGAGCTGTGCCGAGCCGCTCATGTTTACCTCTGGGGCGACGCGTACCGTATTGCCATGGCGAAGATCAAAGGCCCATCAATGGCTGCAGAGCTATGTCCAGTAAGCAGCAAAGCAAAGCAAAAGGTTATCGTAGATGGACTTTTCCCGACGCACGATCCAACGACGCACAGAGGGGCAGATCTTATAAAAGTACGGACAAAACCTAAAAAAAAAAATCAAGATACGGTTTAAACACCATGACCAATCGAAAGTACATACCTGGCCTACTACAAATATGAAAGAAATACTGAAAAAGAGGCTATTTTCATCATGTAGTGAATAGGGGAAGTTGGAGTTAACTTAAAAATGTAACTTCAAACAATATCGAAGGAATTGAAGCTCGAAAACATATTTAGACGATCTTTTAAATGTTCAACGCTCTGGGAATAGATAATATATGTTATTACTACTATAATTTATGGAGGTTGACTCCAAACTATGAAAGTAGGCTTTGTTGCGAAGCCAAACAAAGTAACATTAAAAATCTCTGAATTTTCATATTTTGGGACAAATGGGAAAGTGTAAATATCGTGTAATTATGCGATATCGTTGCCATAGTCATCAAGATATGATATGGCACTTCCCCACAATAACAAGTTTGGGACCCGCCAGGACCCGCCGCGCGAAATATTAACGAAATTATTTAGTGTGTGTGTTTTGTCATTTTTGAGGCCAACAATTTATTGGTTCAACTTGAATCTCTCTCTCTTTTTCAGTCTATTTCTCTATCCTTCCTTCTCTTCTATTGTTTACCTCCGTTTTCACTCTATTTTTCCCTTTTTAGCAGTACAGTTGGGTTTCCTACTACATAATGGGTGGTGCTGACCTCCCACTGAAATTTCTCATCTATCGTACAATCCAATGACGCTGATTTAGTTTATGTATTACCATGTCATTGTAGAGGACAACTTTACAATGATTTTAGTCAACTTCTCCAAGAACATTCATATCTCATTCAAGAATCAAGAACATTTTAGTTCTTAGTGGGTGACACAATTTGTTGTAAATGTGTATGTTACAATGTTCGTTTCATATGGCATACAAAAAAGGTAGCGTTAGCGTACGGGTATGTGTGTAACTTCATTCACGCGCATGATTTTCATCAATCAGTTTTATGCGGCTGCTCACAGAGTAAGTGACTCACAGCAAAATGTTTCGCGCATCAAGAAAAGATATTTTTTCAATGCTGCAGGAGTGAAAAAGCAAGCCGTTCAACACGCAATTCCAGTACGTCTTGGCGAATGTTTTGAATAAAATGAATGTGAGTGATGAAGAAAATTCATTAAAAGTGAAAAAGAAGCTTTACGTTTTATGTTTCAATATCAACAAAAAATGGAAGGAATGTAGGCATACGACGAAGACATTTTTTGATCGTAATCGAAAATGGTCAGAGAAAGAGGTTGAAATTGTCAATCCTTTAATGAAAAGACCAAGTCGAGCAGGTAAACTAAGATGCCAACATTCAGCGTTATAAAAATTGTAAACAGATTTTTTTAAAACATATTAGTAAAATAATATTGCATAATTTAATTTACCAGGCGGTCACCCCACATTGGATTTTGCAGCTATTAGTATTCGCTCGAAGAGGAGAAAAGTAGAAAATTTGCGGAAGGCTGTTCCAACACCAGAGCTTCCTCTTGCTGCAGAAATGAATCTTCGCGTCCAAGGTAAGAAAGTTGAGGCAGAACTAGTGAAAGAAATTTTACATACTACCCCTACTCGAGCTTCTCGGATTTCTAAAGCATGGAGAAGCTCCAATAAAGCGTTCGACATACAGTCATTCACTCCAACAGAAGCCCTAGCATTAATGCTAGACACTGACATTTCTATGGGCTACCAGATTTTGAGGACGCAGTCCAAGAATAAGTGTGCTGATATTTATCCTTCCTATAAACAAATTCAAGATGAGAAAAAGTTGTGCTACCCTTCTTCCAGCGCTATCGAAGTCAGTGAAAGTAAGGCAGAAGTAAAGCTTCAGGCTTTACTAGATCATACTACACAACGTATTTCCAAAATTATTGAGGACGTTTCAGGAAAAACTGATGGAAATATTGTTAAATTTTGTACTCTGCTGTCAAAATGGGGACTAGATGGGAGTGGATCACAATCTACGTACAAACAGGTCAGGCATGGACATGATTATGATGATCCTCATTTGTTAATGACGTGCTTTGTACCTCTGCAATTATTTTGTGGAGATGGTGAATCGAAAGAAATTTTGTGTCATAATCTGACGCCTTCTTCGACCCGTTATTGTCGACCAATAAAACTTAAATTTGTGAAAGAAACATACGAGATAATAAGGAAAGAAGAATTTCATGTTTCTGACCAAATTTCTAAGCTCATGCCAACAATTATCCACACGACTGTTGGAGAAATCAAAGTACATCATAAACTAACATTATTAATGGTTGACGGGAAGGTAATTAATAGCTTGATAGGTACAAAATCAGCACAAAAGTGTAATGTGTGCTCTGCTGGCCCGGCTGAAATGAATAAAATTGATAAAGTTATGCAAAGGAAGATTGATGTAAAGGCATTGAAACTGGGTTTATCAACATTGCATGCATACCCACGCTTCATGCATTGGTTACTTCAAGTCAGCTACAAACTGGACACTAAACGACATCATAAGCCCAGCGAGAATAAACTTCAAATTGAAAAGCGAAAAGCTGATATTCAGAATCAGTTCAAGAAAGAATGTGGCTTTCTTGTTGATTTTGTCAAAGGAAACTTCGGTACAACTAATGATGGAAGTAGTGCTCGCCGCTTCTTTTAAGATCCAGCAACATCCAGCCGAATTACTGGCATCGATAAAGGCCTTATCGATCGATGTGACACGATCTTGCGCGCTTTATCTTCTGGATACGCAGTTAACGTCGAAGTTTTCCAACACTTAGCCATTGAGACAGCTCGACTATACATCAAACTGTACGAATGGTATCCAATGCCGGCCAGCGTGCATAAAGTTTCAATAAACGGATCAGAAACGATCCAAGTCGCTTTCTTACCAATCGGAATTCTGAGTGAGGAAGCGCAGGAGGCGCGCAACAAAGATTTTCGAAAGTTCCGAGAGCATAAAAGTCGCAAAATAAGCAGAACTGATACCATGAAAGATGTGTTCAATATGATGATGATAACTTCGGACCCATTCATTAGTACCATTCGTACCAGTCCTCGAAAACGGAAGCAAGAGATGAAGAAAGATGTGCGATATTTAATTGAGGGGACACCGGATGAAGAAGATGAAACGGATGAAGAAGAGAAAACGGACGATGAAGAGGAAGCGGATAAAGAAGAGGAAACGGATGCAGAGTGATGGACAGTCCAAACAAGATGAATGAAGCAACAGATGATGAAGAATCTGAAAAAAGAAGAGGAACTTTGAATGTAGAAGAGGATGATCGAGATAAACATTAATTGAATACAAATAAAAATCAAATAAATGCATTGTTTAGTATAACAGTATAACCGTTTTTAGACAGTGTGACAGAAGTTATCTAGATAAAAAAAAACAAGTGATGATAAATAATATATTCTATCCACAGATTCCCATCGATAGAAGGCTTCTATCGAAAAATAAAACTTATCTAGATCAAATTTAGTGATCTAGATAAGTTTCAATGATACCAAAAGCTAGCTCATATCTATCTGGCAAACTTCATCAAACATTTTGCTTTAATGACGTGCTTCTCTCTAAAAACGGTAGATAATAGATAATACAAATATGACCAACTTTTTTCAAAACATCAAATCGTTATCTCTTGAATGAAAGAAGTTATGAGGTTTTGTCCGTACTGTGACAGGATCTACCCCAGTGTGCGACGCTGGAGTATCTTGAGCAGAAAAAGATACCTTAAGTGCCGAAAGAAAGGAACCCGACCAACTTGCCCCAGTGCCGTCCCATTGAGGATTTTTTCGGCCTCCTCAGTGCCCAAAAATGTGTACAAAAATAATTGGCGGGCCAAGGATACGAAGCAGTTGCCAAAGACGGTCCGGAATTGTATCCGGAGATGGACGTCAGTGCCGTCCAGCGCTCTTGTGAGAGCATCACGACTGAGTTGCGTCGTACGGCTGACCAGAGCCCCTTCTCCAATATTCATTGACGTTTTTGTGAAGAATTAACATTATGATGATGTTGTTTTTGAGAAGGAAATAATTTCTCATCACCATGAGGCTCTAGGAGTAGGCAGCAATTTTTTGCTAGAACAAAGTTGTGAAGAGAAAGTATTGATAGTTCCGTTAGCTCACGGCAGGCGGTGAAAATTGAATAGAAGTAGTTTGAAATTGAGCGGAAGGCATTGAGAGGTAGTATTTCGAAACGGGGACACAATCTTTTACCAAGCATCCCCATGCGGAGTAGGTCAAGGCATGAACAAACCACTTTGACTGGTCAACCAACTTAACAACTTTGTTCTAGCAAAAAATTGCTGTCTACTCCTAGAGCCTCATGGTGATGAGAAATTATTTCCTTCTCAAAACAACATCATCACAAATCGTTACCCTGCTTATGGGAGAATACAAAGAAAGACTATATCAGGGAATAAACATTATGTTTTGAATAAAAAATACTGAATTTGATGAAAAAAATATTTTTTGTACTATGTGACTGAACAAATTCTCATTTTTTATTGAACACCCGTTACCTGCTAGTCAGTCATTAGAGTCCTATAACTTGGAAACTCACAATTTAGAGGCCAAAACGAATAAACAGCTGAATGACGTTGAAACATTTTTGAAGAAGGCTTAATAAACTTACGATTTGAGAAAGTTTTGTTGAGAAAGTTAGTTTTGTTCATATTTTTTAATGCATGCGTTATTCACGGAACACAAATCTACACTGAAAAAATCTTTCACTTAGCTACTAATGGAAACAAAAGTAGATATTTTCCAATACTAAAATAAGTGACTTTTACATGAATATCACATCTACTTGACTAATCATTTAGATTTCACTGGACACATAAGATTCATTTGATTTTGCCATGCATTTTCGCCTTCCTGAATCACATGAAAGTTATGTGAACTTCTAGTGATATTATCCACTGATTATGTGAAATTTATTTTGGGTGTATTTCAGACGATGCACGCAAAACCGGAATTAATTTTCTGACTAAACAACCCAATTCCGACTCAGACAGTTTTCCTTGTTTATAATCTGCTCAGTAGCGGCCCCAGCACCGATTCCAAAGTTGAATTTCCACCTCGCTGCACTGAGTGTATTCCGTGAATCAAGAGTCACACTCTCACAGTACGAAAGTGCTGCTCCCGGGTGTAATCACTGTAATGCACCTGGCTCTCGCATTAACGCTGGGCCCTGGAAGCTGTGCGTTCGGTTGCACGATTAGGGTTGTCCTGAATTTCAACTGTTGACACTTCTGTGGCGGAGTTATTTTTCCACCATTAGTAGAGGATTTGGACGCGTTGGAACCACGCTGCGGGTGCGGGAGGTAGAGCAAAGTGACCTGATTCGCATTTCATCGCTTTGCCACAGGATGGCTGTGTGCCTGTTGCCACTTGTCGCGTTGGCCATTACCATTGCTATGCATAAATGCATTTGCTGTTCCGGACTGGCCGGGTGCTGCGGCGGTGAGCTTTCGTAAATTTAATTGGATTTTTGCATTTTAGCATTTTGTCGGTTCGGATGGTGGCGAGTTCCATGCAAACGTATGTAAATTTCATATAAATCACTTCTGCTCCTCGCGGACTTGTATGGTAATTGCGTAATGGACGTTGTGGACTCGACCAATAATGCAGCGTTTGTTTATTTTGTCTAGTACATAATTATTTTTAGCCGAGCCAGGAGTTTGTTTCACACAAGAACAACCGTGTTTTAATTTCAGTTTGCTCAACTGGTTCTAAATTAAACCTTACGCCTTGGGTAAACTCAATTCCAACAAACTCTGATCTAATTTATTACCAGTTGTCATGCTTTACCGCCGAGCAAACTCAAATTAAAATTTCCTCAGCATTTCCGCTCAGATCTCTTTTGGAATTGTAATGAATCGAACCGGAACCAGCGTCGCTGGTAAAAGTTTTCCCTTTTATCAATCACTTCCAGACTGAGTCACACACACACCCTAGCGCACCTTTCGTGAATCGTGATAACTTTTGCCCAGCGAGTTCAAAATCCCGAAAATCCCGTTTTGCCTGGAAATAAATCCCCATCCATGACTTGTCCGGAGGAGTTTTCCAATTTCCTCGTTGGATAAAATCGGGCAGCCTGAACCTAATGGCTCTGACACTTCCCACTGCAACGCCTCTGCTGATTCCGGTTCTACTCCGAAAAAGCTTGTATCGATTCGCCGTTCGCCATGAAACCAAGCGGGCAGTCAAAATTTTACGACCCCATCGGTTTGCCTTTTAGTCATCCGATTGATGACAGCGCCGCAACTTGGCACTCGTGTGGTGGGGAGGAAGGGATTCGTAAAAATGGCTGCCAATAGTAATAGTCACTCAGCAGCGCTCGGCACTCTGCCCGATTGCGGAGAGCTTTTATAATCCATCGATTACGCTGTGCTTTTACGAGTTTTCCAAGCCCTTTTCTTTGCTAGTTCTTCTGGTGGCTTAGACTTGGCGTACTAAAGCAGGTTTTATAACGGTGTGAGGATTACGTGGCATGTAGCGTGCAACATTTTAAGATCACACTTTGAATTTCGGGCAGAATTGCTCGAGGAGATTGAAAGCTAAAATTTACAACAATGTGCAACTACAAAATAAAAACCCAACAATGTCTGTATTTCCCCCCTCTTCCGATCCAAAACAAACAAACCCCAATCGCTGTCGTTTATTTTCTTGTCCAATCTAGCGCAAACGGTTCTCTTTTCTCCATGCCTCCAGTCTCCGTGAAAACATTCCAATTAAAATTCATTACGCAATCGAACCGTCACACCTGACTGACTTTACCCTATTATCGTTTCTACTTTCAGGTCAGTGGAAAAAACGACGATGAGGATGAAAATGTGGTCCCACCTAGGACATGTCACCCCTTCATCAGGTAACAAAAGGACCGAGTTGCCTGCTTGACTGCTCCGTGACACGATACTAACAAGTAGAACCGGAATCGCATGTCTCTTTGTCTGCTGCCTCGTGCCACTTCCGGGGTTCCTTCTCTCTTTTTTTTTTTTGAATCGTCAGGGACATTTTGCGCTATTGCGCCACTAATTCCTGCGAATTCGTCCGGACGGTGGTAGTCAAAGGCATTTTCCGTGGGGACGACATGGGTTTCGACTTTTTTTTCTCTCGTCCGAACCCTGCGGCAAATCTGTGTAAATTGATTTGGGCGTTTTGTTCGGCCCAACAGGAGCCTATTTGCATACCACTTGAGAAGGACCTTGCGAAGGGAGAAAGTTTGTCCCGTCTTACTGAAGAAAAAAAATAAAAAGTCCCTAATAATATGGCCTCGCATTGATTCAGTCTTTTCGCTGAAATGGTTTCCATTTCCCGTCCGGCACAGGGATTTGGAATGAAATCTTTTTTTTTCTTCCATCGGGGGAGTTTGGCATGTTTATTCGAGTGTAACGGGCATTTGGCTGTCCGGGGCAGAATTAAAAAGAAATCTGATCCCCGCTGGACGCGGACAGAAGTGGCGAGGGAAATCGTCCTGGCCCTGACGATTCACATGGGAGATGTCCTTTTTTCTTCTTCTTCTTCGTTTGATTGCTCACGGACAAAAGGGTACGCTCACTTTCTCCGGAGGGTTGCAAAGTTTTGATCACAGTTAGCGAGTTTTGAATGTGCTAAATCTATCAACAGCAAATTTCGGTAAATGGGAACACCGCGATGTTTAACACATTGATGGGGATTTTGCGTTTAAAGGCTGAAGTTTCCGGGTGATGAGGTGTGATGGGAAAATGCGTCCTGAAAAGTGATCAGATTATCTCGCTTCTTAGAAGAAGTAACACGCTTATCCATTAGAATGATCATGATAAGAAATTATCCTCAAACTAGTTAAGATGTTCAATAATAATGTGTCATTGAAATTCAAGAAATTCAAGAACAAAAAAATAATGAAAGCAACATTATTTTATAAAAAACTGATTTTGGATTCGACTCCACTCATGAGGTTTGAGACATTAGTTTTGTCACATTTGCTGGAAGCCGCAGAACTCTTTTTGAATTGTTCCATGGTCTTGCACTCCTTACCACTTTTCTTGAAGTTGCGCTGGACGAAAGCCTACTAGCGTTCAATTAGACAAAGCTGTAGACAATTGGGTGGATTGAAGTCTTTCTCAATGAAAGTTTCTCTATTTTCTTGCATCCACTTTACTGTATGCTCAGACCGATAGTCTTACGCGTGTATGTGTGAGACCATCATAAGCGTTGTCAGTTTATTTCCGATACAATACTTACGTAATCTAGTTCGTAATCCTAAAAAATGCTAAGGCCGTGTTCCGCGATTCAACCGGCCCATTCTACGGATAGTCGCGGCTGAATGTCACCAGACTCGTTGCGAGACCAATGATGCGATAACCTTTCTATGAAATTTACGCCAACTTGGTTGCTCTGTGGCCTAGCCTTTGCGTTCGTTATCCAGTATGTGTACATAAGCCTGGCGTCCGAAAACCCAAAGACAACTCAAATCCAGCTCCTGGCTCCACCCTAACTGGTATGACGTTGTCTGGATTGACCTAAATGGAAGACAATTCTGGAGGTACGTTAACATCACTTTGCCCCAATAAAGTTTTTGCAATCCAGCGACCAAACAAGTCGTGAGGGATCTAGCAATGGGCCTTTTACACAAAAACATCGATTCTCCTGAATCGATTCCCAAAATCGAAAAAAATCGATTCGAGAACCAATCGATTGCGGAAAAATCGATTCGAGGAAAATCGATTGGTAATTTGTATAATTACAATTTGTAAATTGTCAAACCAAATTTTAGGTAATTTGTTACATTTCCAGAGAGCAAACTACATGTTTGATCTTTTGTTTTATTTTTCAACAGAAAACAGCTTCGTGTGAATAAATTGTCATCAGAGAGACCATAAGGTCTTATCCAGTGAACTCATGAATGTCAGGCACGCCATGCACTCAGGTTTTAGCGTATACCTCTTATCACTTTTCTCAACCATTCTTTTTAAATGAAAACCAAATATTGTCAATAAAACTGGAACGACAGTGACAGGTAAACCTTTCACCGAACAGGCTGGGCACAACCGAAGACGAAATAGCTGATCAGGTGACACTGCCTGAGTTTGCTGTGCAAAGCGAAAGAGCAGAAGCGAGGTGAAGAAATGCCAAAGTTCAAGGTGTACATAGTGCTAGGTGAGGGCGATTCTTGATATTGATCAAAGTCGTTTAGAATAGGTCTGGCAGCTTGAAATAACATGTTAACATGTTGCAATCACTTATTGAGTTACTGATTACCTATTTCGTGAAAAATAGTACTACACGCTAAGACAAGATTACCGAAAATAAGGTTTTCATTTTACTGATATTTAAGGTTTTGGTAGCAAAATCTAGAGTATCGGTAAAATTTACCGAAAGAAAACATTTCATTTTACCAATTATTTTAGTAAAGTGGATTTGCTAATTTTATCGTTAGATTTTGCTTAAATTTGGTTTTAAATGATCTCATTGGGTTGCAAGCACTTTCGGTAAAAAGAACTGTTAAAAAATAGTAATTTTTAACGTCTTCTCCTGTTTTCCAACAATACCGAAATTTCGATAATCCATGTTTACCGATAATTTCAGTATGTGTTTTTTTGTGCGGTTTTCAGTATTTCTTACCGACTTCCCGTATTTTTATATTGGCGTGTAGAGTTTGAAAGTCGATTCTTCCACTAAAAAATCGATTCAGTCAAAAATCAAACAGTATAGGATCGATTCAAAATATCGATAAATCGAGCCCAAAAAATCTATCCAGTAAAAAACGGATCGAGATCGCCCATTGCTAGAGGGATCATTCCAGTTCGATCAAGCGACACGTACGGACGTGTTTTACGCTCTCTCGCAATAAAAGTTTTTTTCCCCTCGCCCGCTTTCTCGCGATTGCGTGTTCGGTTCACAACCTATCGCCTGCGCTTGCTCATCTTTTGGTGGTGGCAAAGCAGAAAAACCCGCATTAATCCACCGATGGTGAGACTGAACCCTTCTTACATTTCATCAGAATTACGAACTCAAATGTGGCTAATATTGTACTGGATACATATTTTCATCAGAAATTCCAGGAAGATCCAAGAATATTCGATATGTCATACATTCAGTTTTTAGAATGAACTATTTGTCAATCCTGGACGGATTGTTCATCGATGTGATTAAAATATTACCATTATTAATCTTTAATGACCTGTTTATGTTATTTATATAGAAGGGGAAATTACATGAATATTAGAAATTTCATACAATTAGTCCATAGAATGCATTATTAGACAATCCTAAGTGTCAATTATGTTTATCGATATGGATTCAAGATGCTTAATAAGTACATATTCGTTGAAAATAGTAAATGGAGACTTTGTGTAATTTTCGAATATACTCGTTGCAGTTCAAAACCAGACCACTCGAGCCAATCGATGCTGCTCTAATTCTATACAGTCACATAGTGTGGCTAGTCCGCTGTATGTGCTATACAACGCTCCAGATGCGACACAATAGAATGCAAGCGGCATCGATTGGTGTGATTGGTCTTGTTTGGTTTTGCACTGCAACGAGTATATTGTCATCTCACAATTATGTGCTCTCAGGTATTGTTTTGGTCATATCTCCATGAAGAATTATCCAATCATAATGAAATTTTGACCAGTTATTTGGAAATATCATAGCTTTGATTTGACACCAACAAAACTAAAATCGGTACACAAATAGCTCAGTATGTAATCGGAGACTAAACTGTTTGATTACTATTATAATAGGCCTTCAAGTACTGTTTCGTTCATATCTTCGTAACGAAATGTCCGAATGAAAAAAAATCAATAGCGTTCTATGGGAATGTTGTAGCTTCCATTTGCCGTCAACAGAACTGAAATCGGTTCACAGATGGCTGAGAAACCGATGTGACATTATTTGTAACGCAACACACACACATCACACACACACACACATACACACACACACACACACACACACACATACACACACAGACATGTGCTCCAGTTCGTCGAGCTGAGTCAGATGGTATATGACACTCGGCCCTGTGGGCCTCGGATAAAAGTCGAGTTTTCAAGCGATCTTAATACCCTTCTATTGATGTAAGAAGGGTAAAAAGGGAAGTTAACATAATGAAATTTTGAACACTTATTTGGAAATTTTATAACTTTAATTTGGCGTTAACAAAGCTTCAATCCTGAGCTTCAATTTTGATTATCGATATGGATTCAAGATGCTTAAATAAGTACATATTCGTTGAAAATTGTAAATGGAGACTTTGTGTAATTTTCGAATATACTCGTTGCAGTTGAAAACCAGCCACTCGAACCAATCGATGCTGCTCTAATTCTATACAGTAGCATAGTGTGGCTAGTCCGCTGTATGTGCTATACAACGCTCCAGATACGACACAATAGAATGCAAGCGGCATCGATTGGTGTGATTGGTTTTGTTCGGTTTGCACTGCAACGAGTATATTGTCATCTCACAATTATGTGCTCTCAGGTATTGTTTTGGTCATATCTCCATGAAGAATTATCCAATCATAATGAAATTTTGACCAGTTATTTGGAAATATCATAGCTTTGATTTGACACCAACAAAACTAAAATCGGTACACAAATAGCTCAGTATGTAATCGGAGACTAAACTGTTTGATTACTATTATAATAGGCCTTCAAGTACTGTTTCGTTCATATCTTCGTAACGAAATGTCCGAATGAAAAAAAAATCAATAGCGTTCTATGGGAATGTTGTAGCTTCCATTTGCCGTCAACAGAACTGAAATCGGTTCACAGATGGCTGAGAAACCGATGTGACATTATTTGTAACGCACACACACATACACACACACACACACACATACACACACACACACACACACACACACATACATACACACAGACATGTGCTCAGTTCGTCGAGCTGAGTCGAATGGTATATGACACTCGGCCCTGTGGGCCTCGGATAAAAAGTCGAGTTTTCAAGCGATCTTAATACCCTTCTATTGATGTAAGAAGGGTAAAAAGTGCTTCAAAGTTCGGAAACATTTCCCGCTCGACCTATTGCCGTGGCAATGGGTCGAAAAAATCGACCAACGGTGACATCTGCTCCCGAATCAGTGGATCCAAACGCTCGTCTACTAGCGAGCAATCAATTTGCCTATCTAGCCTATGAAGGTGATTCTGCGTGGCCTTCCGGAACTCACTCCGGAGTCAATCTTCGCCGAGCTGCAAGCGGCGGCACTAAAGCCCCAGAAGGTGTTTCCCATCAGGCGCCAGCAACACGGAAACTACCGGGACCAACTCTATCTGGTCCATCTCGAGAAGGGATCCGTCACGATGGCGGAACTGTTGAAAACACGGGCCTTTTTCAAGGTCGTCGTCGAGTGGGACCGGTATCGAACGAGACAAAACGACGTGACGCAGTGTGGGAACTGCCTTGCTTTCGGCCACGGAACTCGAAACTGACACATGAAATCGAGATTTGGCAAGTGTGCCGGAGCACACGCCACCAAGGATTGTGCCCCGAAGGACGAAGGTGCCTCAATGAAGTGCGCCAACTGCGGCGCAAATCATGAGAGCAGCAATCGAATCTGCCCCAAACGTGCGGAGTTTTTGGCTATCCGAAAGAAGTCATCCACCAAGTCTCGACCAGGTCAACGCCGTCCACCTCCTCCGATGAACGAGGAGAATTTCCCGTCGTACCAGGTGCCAAACCTGCCACCGATCCCACTAAATCACCGCCATGCAAACCGCCCGTCAGCATCGGTTCATCATCGTTTCGCGGCAGCCGCCGCCGCCCCCAACCCGACGCCTCCTCCAGGCTGGGGCAATCCGAGTTGCAGTACCTCCACGCAACCACCCGTCGATGGACAGCTCTACGTCTCGGAAAAAATGGTGGAGTCCGTGCAAGAGCTCTATCGCTAACTACGTTCCTGCCGCTTCAAGGAGGAACAGCTCAAAGCCGCCACGTCCGTGACGATGAAGTTTCTGTTCAAACATGGACCGTAAACACACCATCAGCATCCTCAACTGGAATGCTTGTTCCATCCGGAACAAAACCATTGAGCTCGGTGACTTCTTTAACAGGAAGGCCATCGACATCGCCATCGTCACCGAGACACACCTCAAACTGGAAATCAGCATCTTCATCCCAGGATACCGGATTGTGCGACTTGATCATAGTGGTGGAGGAGTTGCGATTGCCCTGCGCTACAACATCAACTGCCATCTGCTTCCGAGCTTCCAGTTGCAGTCTATCGAAGCTATCGGAGTCAAGGTCGAAACTACCATCGTCGCGGCCTATTGTCCCAAGCAAGCCAGTTCCACCAACGGAACAACAACGGCCCTACGAAACGACATCTGTAAGCTAACTCGGAGGCAGGGGCAGTTCATCATCGCCGGCGACATGAATGCGAAACACGAAACCTGGGGGAACACCCGGCGGAATCGGAATGGAATTATTCTACAGGAAGACCTTGAAGAGGGCCATTACACCGTCCTGGGCCCGGATACTCCCACCCGGTTGAGCAGATCCGGGGTCCATTCGACAATCGACATCTTCCTCGCCAACATGGGAAACAACATCGCCCAGCCGATCGTACACCAGGAGCTGAGCTCGGACCACTATCCGGTGGTGGCCGAAGTTGGCTCCTCGGTCAACCGGCATCGAATCACCAGACGAAACTACCATCGTGCCAGTTTGGAAAGGTTCCGACAACACGTTGACGACAACATCGATTTCGACATGCACCTTGATTCGGTTGATGACATCGAACGGCAGCTGCAGAGCATCGAGCAAGCGATCTCCCAGGCCCGGGAGCAACATGTACCGGTGATTGATCAGGTGATTGACTCTGTATCCATTGATAGACCTACTAAAGATGTAATATAATTGCGAAACGCCATTCAAAGGCAATACCAGCATACTGGTTTGCCAACGCTCAAACGTCACTGTAATCGAGTGACCAAAGTTATTAAGGCCAGAATGGTGGACCTTAAGAATAACAATTTTGCCGACAAGATCCGCTCTCTCCCAAGTTGCGCAAAGCCCTTCTGGAAGTTGACCAAAGTTTTAAAAACTAAGCCAAGGCCCATTCCACCGTTGATCACTTTAGACAACAATGGCTCTAAAGATCGATTGATAACTCCTGCAAAAAAGGCTCATGAGATAAGTCAACACTTCGTCAGCTCCCATAATCTCGGACAAAACATCGTCAGTCCACACGAAGCTGCCGTTAGCACGCTTATTACTAACATCCATCTAAGCCCCAACGACTTCACAACGAGGAGTTGGAGATCTTAACTGACGAATCGTTGACTTATATCAAATGCTCACAGAACATGAAGGCCCCAGGTTTCGCTAACATCTTGAACTTGAAGCTCAAGCAACTAAGCCCCCAGTTCTATAACCATCTGGCGATGGTTTTCAATCATTGCCTCCGACTTGGCTACTTCCCCACGTGTTGGAAGTCAGCCAAAGTCATCCCCATCCAGAAACCTGGGAAAGATCCTTCATGTTCCAAGAGCTATAGGCCCATCAGCCTTCTCTCAGGATTATCCAAGCTATTTGAGAAAGCGATCTACCGTCGCCTTCTTTCATCCGCCGACGAGCTGCACATCTTGCTTGACGAACAATTTGGCTTCAGACGTGGTCGGTCGACAATTCACCAACTTAACCGAGTAACCAACATCCTCACTGGTACAAATCTGTTGCGAAATCATCTGCCATGGCACTTCTCGATATCAAGAAGGCCTTCGATAACGTGTGGCATGACGGCTTGGTGTACAAGCTGCATCGATACAATCTTCCCATCTTTCTGGTGAAGATAATCAAAAATTATCTGACGGACAGAACATTGCGTGTTTCGCTGCAAGGTGCAGTTTCAGATGCACAGGAGATTTCCGCCGGTGTTCTGCAGGGAAGTATACTAGGTCCACTTCAGTTTAATATATTCACCTCGGACATACCCCCGCTCCCTGAAAATGGATGATACCGCAGTCGTCCACAATGGTAGGGTAACAAGAGCGCTTAGAGTGAAACGGCAGCAAAGCCTGAATGTTCTGTCAGAATACTTCACCGAATAAAAGATCTGTATCAACGTGGCGAAGACCCTGGTCATCCTCTTCCCACACTCAAATTCTCCCAGACTTGTTCCGCCTGAGGATTGTAAAATTAACCTTAACAACACAACGGTGGAATGCGCCAAATCAGCTGTCTATCTTGGCGTTACCATAGACAGCAAGCTTATTTTCAGGGAACAGGTTGACAAAACTGTCACAAAGTGTAACGTTCTGTTGAAGCTACTGTACCCATTGATCAACAGAAGGTCTGCATTATCCCTGAAAAACAAGCTTGCTGTCTATAAGCAAACCACACTTCCAGTCATCGAGTACGGCACGCCAATCTGGGAGAGTTGCGCAAAAACACATCGCCTGAAACTCCAGCGTGTTCAAAATATGCACCTCACGATGATCCTGAAAACCCCTCCGAGGACAAGAACATCTGAGGTCCACCGTCTGGCCGAGATAAAAATGCTAATCATTTGACCAGCGCTAGACTGTGGATCGGAAGGTTGGAAGTGGAACATATCGAAAAGTATGCTCTTGGCAAATGCACAAGACGGTGGTAACGGGTGTTCAATAAAAAATGAGATTTTTTTCAGTCATATAGTAAAAAAAATAATTTTTCGACGAATTCCGTATTTTTTGTTTAAAACATATTGTTTTTTCTTCAAAAAAAAAAACGTCAATGAATACTGGAGAAGGGGCCCTGGTCAGCCGTACGACGCCATTTCGTCGCGATGCTCTAACAAGAGCGCTGCACGTCACTGACGTCCATCTTCCGGATACAATTCCGGATCGTCGTTGGCAACTGCTTCGTATCCTTGGCCCGCCAATTATTTTTGTACACATTTTTGGGCACTGAGAGAGCCAAAAAAATCCTCAATGGGATGGCACTGTGGCAAGTTGGTCGGGTTCCTTTCTTTCGGCACGTACGGTATCTTTTTTTGCTCAAGATATTCCAGCGTCTTCCCATCCGCATGATGTTCCTCTTAGAATGGCCAAATTTCCCAAGATACTCCTCCTGGTACACATGTTGATTGATAGCCAGACCGCTCGACTTGAACCACGGCTCTGAAATCCCTCTGTTCAATATGCATAACTTTTATTCAAATTTATTCTCAAACTTATACTTTACTTTGGGGTGTGTGGCTGACTGTCGCTGGAATAGTAGCTGTCATTTTCTGAAATGTGGGTCTTCGAGAGCGGAAAGTAACAATCGTCGTCCAGCACGAATGACGTCCCGCGGTAGTTCTTCGTCATCCACCGGCATTGCGATTTCACGGTCGCTATCTGCTCGTCCGTGTACTCGGGGGACCGAGTCTTCTTCCGACAGATGATGTCCTCCATCTTGAGGGTTCGGTGAATCAAGATATGGGAGCAGTGATAATTTCGACTGGCGTCACGCAAACTCGTTCCGTCCTTGTTGTCGAACAGCTTTTTCAACGCTTTCTTCTTCTTTTTCGTCATTATCTTCATCGGACGGCCGCTACCGGCCTTCTGCTCTACGCTCAGGGATGCCAGGATCCGGTTAACTGTACTCACGGGCATGTTTCCGTCTCGAAATTGGTCTACCGTAAACCTTTTTCCACGATGACCATGCGTTTCGTAAAAGCGTACAAAACGCTCGCAGAGTGCTTTCTGTTTCGACGCCATCTTCGATTGAACTGACAGCACCCGAGCGAAAAGAAACATGCCACCCATTTCTACACGGCCAGCCGTTTCAACTCAGTTTTGAGTCGTTTTTGACTCACTTTCGTCATTAGTGGAGTCACTCAAATTTGAGTAAATGTTACTGGCATTGGCAAGTCGACAAATCAAAAACATCGACTAAAATCAAATGGATGTTTTTGATTTGTCGACTTGTCAATGCCAGTAACATTGCTCAAATTTGGTGACTCACTAATGACGAAAGTGAGTCAAAAACGACTCAAAACTGAGTAACTGGCTATGTAAGATGAAGAAATTCTCTTGGAGAGAAAAAATTACGCTCTTTACTTTAATTCAAAATAGGTATTGAAATCATTCTCATTTCTTATTGAACACCCGTTAGCAAATATTGAGATAAATGCCAATCTTTTTGTGCGAAATGTAGCTCGCAAAGTTGGGAAGTCAAAATCATACGTACAAAAAGTGAAACAAAGGCAAGGACTGAACGCGTACAAAGTGAAAGAAGATCCCAACCATGATGACGAGCAAAATTTCACTACAAAAAGTCGTGCTTAAGAGCTTCACACCATTCTTTTGCAAAAGTTTTCTTGTATCATAATGGACGACGGAACATATGTACTCGAAGACTTTAAACAACTTCCGGGCCTGGTTTTTAACACCGCTATGCAAAGGAACGACAATGCCGAGCATTTCCGTACAAAGAAGGTGTTCAAATTCCCGGGTGGTCGAAAATCTAAAAGTTTCGCCTCTACCGACACTATCAATAAGGATGTGTATGAGAAAGAATGTCTGCAGGAGTGAATGTTACCGTTTATCAGAAGCCACGACTTTCCAGCTCTGATTTGGCCTGATTTGGCCTCTTGTGACTATGCGAAATCCGTCCTGGAATGGTATGAGACACAAGAGGTAAAATACGTGCCAAAAACAGCCAATCCACCAAAGTGTCCAGAACTTCGCCCTATGTAGAAATACTGGGCTCTAGTTAAACGGAAACTTTTCGAAACTAAGAAGAAAGCCAATGGAACAGATGATTTCAAGAGTAGATGGAAAATCGTCACGGCGGGCATATCCGAGGATACCGTACAGAACCTGATGGCGGATGTACCACAGAAAGTTTGAGAAATTGTACAGACAGAAGGATTGACATCTTAATCAACTGTTTCTAATGTAGATATAACGCTATTATTGTGAAATAAACAGCCGGTTTTGTTGAACTATGTGTACATTTTTTGCGGCTGTTATTTTGGTGTCATGAATACAGGGTGCGGCAGAAAATAATGCGAAAATTGGTTCTATTTCTTTCAAATCCTATTTTCAACTAATTCAAGCAATAATATCATTATTTTCGAAAGCAGCTATCTTTAATTATAAAGTCCTTTTGAACAAATTTATTCAATGTGTCCTCCATTTTTGTTAATAACATCCTGAAGCCGACGCCGGAAGCCAGAGCATGCCTTTAGGACGTAGTCCTTAGACATTGACTGCCATATGCGTGTTATGGTTGACTTCAGGGTTTCCAAACTTGGGTGTGATGTTTTGCAGGCTCGTGTTTCAACATATGCCCAAATCGAATAATCCAACGGATTAAGATCTGGACTGTTAGGAGGCCACAAATCCTTCGACCAAAACTTCATGTTATCGTTCAACCATTGTTGGGTTCGATTGGACGTGTGACACGGCACTCCATCCTGCTGTAGGACAAGGGAAGCACTTGGTCCTTTAAAATACCGATAAACTCTTCGGTATTGATTTTAACTCCAGCATCAATAAAAAACAGGCGGCAATTTCAAACCGTTGGACGCAACCAAGCCAAGCATCATGACACCAGCCGGATGTTTGGTTTGAAATGTGAATTTAACATTTTCCGGAACGTTCTCCATTTTCTGCGGTGAAATGATCCGGTCCGTGAGGCTGTTGGCCACAGCATCGATGCTGAAAAGCTTTTCGTCGGAGAACAGGATTATCATTTTTTCCTTCTTCAACAAGGAAAGCAATCTCTTGGAACGAGTCACTCGTATTTCCTTGACCCGGTCCGTAATCAAGTGGCGTTTCACTCTGGCTCTGGAAGATGCATGCAGGTCTTCTCTGATGATTCTCCGCATGGATTTCTCCGAAATATTGGCTTCCTTTGCAAGTTTTCTTATGGAACACACCGGATTTGCGTGATTTTTGCGGATTTTTGCGTGGACCGATTTGATCACGTACGGCGTGCGTGCAATGCGCGGATGTCCGCTTCCCGGCTTTCGCTGCTTAGGACCATCCAGCCGGGACTGTTTTAAGCGGTAAACTGTTGCCAAATGGCACCCTACCACCTTGCCAATCTCTTTCGGCTTTTTCTGGGCGAGCAACAAACTGGTGATCACTTCTTTCGCGAACATTTTGACGAATTTGCAATAAAATAAATAGAATGTTTGGATGCAGCACTTGAAAGTAAACATAAACAAATTCACTTTCGAGGGAAATTAGTCACTAGCTACACGAATTAACCCAATATTCAAGTTTGAACATTTTCGCATTATTTTCTGCCGCACCCTGTATAACTTTGGCAGTCTTTATGCTCTACTTCCTTCTCTTGAAATCCAAACAAAACACCAACACCTATACCACTGACCAATTTAGCTATGCATCCTAAATAGCGGGAAGGTTGATTGTGAGGCACCCGTTGCAACCGAGAGCGAAAATGAATTGTTAATAAAGTGCTGAAATATGATGCTGAACGCGCGCGAAACATTCACTACCGAATCGTCAATTATGTAAAGCTAATTCCAAAACTGGCACTTTAGATTATTACATGCATGCACGCCTGTGTTCACGCTGTGTTTGCACTAGAATGCCAGCTGCGTGTAAATGAAGCTGTTTGATAAATCGATTGCCTTCAAAATGTGGCCCGAAATGCACTACTCGTCTAGACGAAAATGGCAGTTAACGGGAGTAAAAGGCAAAAGCATTGTAAATGAAATGAGGTTTTCATTTTAACGACCAAATGAGGTTGGAACCAGAAGCTAAAGCACACAAAGAAACATAGCCATGCAGTTGAAACCAAATGGTGGCTTAACATCGAAAAAATATGATGCCTCAGAATAGAAAGTGCTTGCATGCATGGATTTCGGGGGAGGGTGGCATTTTCCTTTGTCCCTCCCCTCCCACCATGACCGCCCGCTTGTTTGAAGGCAAATGGAGATAGAAGTGGGGCACGTTCGGTCGGGATAAGTTCAAATAAGCATTTCGTATGTGAGCTGTGCCACTGCACGTATTGTTTAACTCCCAGTTTTGTTGGGTTGTTCACTTCTGGCAAAACGAGGGTTTGCTGAACGCTTTATTCTGCCATTTTCGCGAGTTCATAAGCTCGTTTGCCGGGTCGGGTGTGGGTTAGGTGGGCGTGAGTCTTCTCTGGTTAATGCCGGGGTTTGTTCGCAGAATCCGCCGTTATCCGGGTGAAATTGATTGCTTCGTACTGTTTTTAAACTCGTTATAATTTTTATGCCAGTCATGCACTTGTATGAACTTGCTGGAATTTCATTTATGCGGCAGTTATTCTGCGGGGGGATCGTGAACTGAGAACAAAGCACAGCCAGGGAATATGTGTGTATGTGCGAAGACAGAATCGAACGGAAATTTGCCGCGCAGGTGAGGAGTGGAAGATTTTCTTAAAGAAAATTTAATAAGTTGTTTCCAGTAAGTCGTCTCATCGAATGTTAAGTAACAGCTTGTTTGAAAATCCTTTTTAATCGATAAAAAAAAAATACTCACCCAGATGGTGTTGTTATATTGCAATTATGATTCCTCCGAATGCCTGCTTTTGAAACCAGTAGCAATTTCCCACCCGTCATCTCCCGGTTCACTTGGAACAAAAACTCATTTCATTTCAACCCACCCTACAGAGCATGTAATAAAGCATCACGTCTGAAAAAGACTAACCGGGAAAAATTGCTCCGTTTATAATTGAAACCGAGCTCGCCGAAAACAATGCTGGTTGGATCGATAATTATTGCAACTGATGAGTTCCACGAACAAAAATCAATCACGGCTGTAATGTTTGGCTGGTGTGGAAAATTCGCATTCTCAGTGATGGAAAAATTATTCAACGAGCTTTAAGATCAACTCAAACGGATAAATGATGGTTTCCGTGGAGATCTCCGGCAATGCAAAACATGCCCTTCATCGTAAAATATGACGTCGGTAGTCAAGAACAATCCACTGAGCTGTGAATGAAAATTTTGTCGCCAGGAAACGATAACACCGAAAAGGCTAGAGCTTGAGCATTCGTGGAGAAAAATGTCATTCGGTCTTTGTTGCTGGCGAACCGACCGAGCAAAGGACTGAACCGACGTCGTCGACGACGACGACGAATGGAACGACGATCTGCAGCTAGTTAATTTTCTAAATAGACCGGCAAACTGGCAAGTTGAAAGGTCTAGGTCTTCAACGAGCTCGACATGGGTTATTGCGGATGGTTCCTTTGTTCGGTTCGGTTGGGTATGGAAAAATACAACGACCGAAGGCTTTGTTTCAACCTGTACAAAACCCCGCAACCTGCCCCACAACACTCTGGTTCATATCACCTCCCCACCTCAGAAAGCTCGGAATTATATTAATGGAATAGTTTAAAGGCCGCCTCCCTCTGTTGTTCCAGCTTGCCTCGTCCCGGCCGTTGGTTGGTCCGGTAAAATTGAATGAAATGGGGTCGAAGTGCTCCTTTCGCATTCGTTTTCCATATCGTCTCAATTCTCCATTGCTGCCTTTCGAAGGACTATTTACTCTTCCGAATGTTTTGTGTATTTTAAAATCCTTCCTTTCTCAAACCGGTAAACCAATCCGAAAAGGGTGTTCCAAGATTTTTCACAACCAATCTTGAGATTGTTGTTCTTTGTCCGACAGCCGGTCCCATCTAAGGCCCGTGGCATTTGGCTGCTGCTTTTTTTTAAATGAACAGCGATCCCAGCTCAAGTCAATCAACTCAAGCGAGGGTATGTACAGGGGGTTCATTGACAAGAAAATTCGGCGGCAACTAGAGCTTGCTTCAGATAGAATTGGAACAAAAACAATTGCCTGTATTTCAGTTATTTATTATTGAATTCAAGATCTTTTTTATACTAATGTAGCGTTTTCTTCAAACTTTTAAGAAAAAATACGGATAAAATTATTCGTCACGGTTTCGAAGGAATTCTCGAATTTTTCCTGTAACACGGCTCATTAGGCGGCGCAAACCTTCTTCGTCCATCGTTTTAGCTATCTTATTCCACCAGGTCTTCATCTGATTGATGTCTTTGACAACCTTTCCCTTTGCCTTGAGTCTCCACTTCATGATTGCCCAGTATTTCTCAATAGGGCGGAACTGGGGGCAGTTGGGTGGGTTAAGGTTTTTCGGAACAACCTGGACCCCTTTCTCTGCATACCATTCTTGAACGACTTTGCTGTAATGACAGCTTGCCAAATCTGGCCAAAACATTACGGGATGGTCGTGGGATCGAATGAACGGCAAAATTTGTTTTTGGAGAAACTCTTTTTGGCATAGTTCCGTCGTCATTGTCTTATTTGTAACGAAAACTTTCGTTCTTTTGCCACAGCTGCAAATGCCCTGCCAAATCATGAATATTCGTGCAAATTTGTCGGCAAAAACAAATTTAAATTTGGCTGGAACATCCCCCCGAGCCGTTGCCAAGTAAAATTTTTGACCTGGCATTGGCCGAAGTCAGCCTTGACATAGGCTTCATCGTCCATCAGAAGACAACCGTTGAACTTGTTCAGCACCTGGTCGTATAGCTTCCGAGAACGGATTTTGGCCACACTATTCTGTTTTATGGTCCGATTTGGCTGTTTGCTAGCTCTATACGACTTGATTCCTTCCCGGAGTCGACTTCTCCTCACGGTACTATGGGCAGCACCGAATTTTCTGGCCAAATCACGGTCCGACAGATTGGGATTCCTCTTAATCGTCTTCAAAATCTTACCACGCAGTTTCCGGTCGACAGTTCCACTCCGACGATTGGCTTGAGGCTTCCGAATCGTCGTCAATGTTTCCTTATACCGTTTGATAACGCGCCATACGGTATTTCTGGGCAATTTCAGCTGTTTAGCTAGCCTAGATGCAGACCACAATGGATTTTCCAAATAACTGCACAATTTTTTCCCTTCTTTCGGCTTCCATGTTGATTGTTTACAAAGTACAGTCGATTTGCGGAATGTCGAAAATACATACGTGAAGCTGACAAAATTCCCAACACGTGGGCGCCAAGAACTTCCAAATCCGTCCACCAGAAGCGCAACAATATGAGCAAAAGTTTGTTCCAATTCTAAATGAAGCAAGCCTTAGAGCTCGATTCACTGATTATCTGGATCTGGAGAAATTAGTTCTATCTCAAGATTATTTTGATAAAATAAAACAGCAGAGCAGTCAGAATAAGGGTTTCCATTGTATTTTCGAGAAAAAATATCGACAGTTATATTATTTATTTATTTTTTTCCATCCCATGATAATTTTTCCTCACGACGGATTGCATGCCAAATGATCGATAAAAGCCAAATTTTTGAAACGGTTATCTCCGATTCGGATAAAACATTGCATAGGTTTTCGGTGCTGAAGACTGATCATTTTTCACTGATGGAAAAAAAATTGATTCTCGAGTAAGTATTGAAAAGGTCGTAAGTGTTTTTGCACAAGTTTTATTCAAACGATTTTAACTATATTATACATCAAATAAAAAAGGGTTGAGAAGCGACCATCAGAGCACCGGATTGAAGCGATTTGGATGGAGAGAGTGGAATTGCCAACAACATTAACATTTCGTGAATTGATGGCGAGCTCTTCTACCCACTCATTGGGAAGTCCTCACGTTTGATGGCTTGCTCGACATTAGGTTGTAGGATTCTAGCATTGGAAGGAGATTCTCATTATCCCGCGGATTACGCGTAAGTGTCTCTGCTTACGAGTCCGCCCATCCGTTTGGCCCTTCCGACCGACAATAGTCGAGTCGATGTCAAATCATTCGTAGAGGACGATCCACTGTCTTATGGCTGTGCCTGCAACGATGAGTGGTATCTTTTACATACATACATACAAGTTTTATTCAAACGATTTTAACTTAAAAACTGTTGATTGTTTGTGTGTACAATCTAACACTCATTGGCCGGCATTGGGATTATGGAAGAAATCTATTTACAACAATCCCTCAAGTGACCATTGGAAGCAGCTTTAATCCGAGAGCTAGAAAGTGATAGCTCTACTGCAGATCCAGCAACTCATTTCAGAATGTCTGGAGAGTCACGCCCATTCCGAGGTTACTTTCACGTACAATAAGCCCCGCATGTAAACATTACCGATATCATTTGGATAAAGGCTCTGCAACACGCTTCCAGATTTGAAAATGTTAAATTTCCAAACCAGGCACGTATTTGGTATTATTTAAAAATAAGGTTATTGTTATATAGTTATAGTCAGATACATCTCACCCATAACCACTTCCTTAATTACACTCGCTTGTTCATTCGTAAACATGAAAATTCTCGACGTTGACTCGTTATTAGTTAAACCGCCCGTTAGATATGCAACCTACACAACTACGAGGTGAACGCATCTGAAATTATATGGCAGCCTTTCACGCAGGCATGCACATTGTCTTCGTTCGCTGCTTCTGACAAGCAAATGGCCGTTTTCTACATGCACTGGTCTGCTTCTTTTTTTCCCCTCCACACTGCCAATATCAAATCCCCGCTATGAGTCGACTCTATAACGAACTTCAAAACTGCAAAAAAAATTCGATTCACTCGCGACAAAGCGGACAAACACTCAACCTCAATCATTTATGTCCAGATGTCACAATACTACCACTAATAAACCAACCTAAGCTGATGTAACTCTTCTTCCGGTGCGGGGGCGAAGCACAAAAAACCAAAAAATGTGGAAATACTACCGACATTCACACATTTCTGGAGGGAATCGATTGTATTCACTACAGGTTTCCCAAAACACGCCTATATTTAATGATTTCACAGTTAGTTTGAGTTAAATTACGAATTATTGTTTGATTTTTGTTCGCGAAAACGACGCAGCAAAAACAAAACACGTCAGTTTAGAAGCACGGCTTGCAGCGATTTTTAAACTCAAAAACTGTTGATTGTATGAAAAAACTGTTTGAATGTTTGAGATAAAAATGTTGCCAAAACTGGCGAGTGTGGATTTGTTTCGTACAATGCTTTGGGAAAATGAAACCTTCTGTCTACGTTTTTCAATCGAGTTTCACACCCTGCTGTTTCTGGATCAAGTAAATGCATGCGTAGTGCGATTCGCCGCTTATTGTAGGATTTGGTGAGTTTATTCTAGTGGGAATTTATTTAGGATTTAAGTGTCATGTCTTCTGATTTCTGTTGGTGTTCGTGGCGGTTACTAAAAGAAGGCTTTTTATTTTTAATACTCTGCATGTGATGATTCTGAGTTCTATAAATTGGAAAGCGTAGAAGACAATGGACAAATTATTTTTGGGCTAGATCTGCTATGGGATCGTTCATTAATTTTGTCACGTAAATAGTGACGTTTTTAATCAACGTGACGTTTTTTGCATGACCATCAATTTTTTGGTACGGATTGTCAAGTTTTTCCAACACCCGCCCCCGCCCCCCTCCCCCTCCCCCCTACTGCGTGGCATAATTAATGGACCTTCCCTATCCATACTAATTCAAATGCATGATCGTGGACTCCAATTAGCGTTTGTTATAATTTAATTTGTACAAACATTTGTTTGAAGTGTTTAGTCTAGAATCATCCTTATTCTACTAAACACAATGTTGTTGGATTGATTGAGAAGTTTTACAAGGTTATATGTGGCAAACTTACTATGTTATATAAAAAGTAATGAGCGATCTATAAAAACATGAAAATAGTACCACGATAAACGCATTCCTGACCAATAAGACTCCGGTGAATATTACAGTAGTAATGATCCATAAAATCCATAAAACTTTTGTGCAATAAAATACATATATAAAATACTGGATATGTTCCATAGATAAATCTGATCGGATACTACCATTCAAATGCCCTCCGCTCGTTTTCAAACTTGTATCTTTCAATTTCAAAGCCTGCTGTTGCCCTAGACGGAACTATCAATACACTTTCTCTTCATGTCTATTCGTTCTAGCGATAAATTACCGTCCACTCCTAGCGCTTCGCATGGACACTTCTGACAAACTTTATCATAGATAAATTGCCAATGATCCATTAAACGACGCAAAATAAACCATCTATTTACATAAAAAGGAATTCACTCTTTCTGAAACCTATAGACTCGAAAACGACTGAATCGATCGGCGTAAAATTTTGTATGCTGGAGTTTTTGGAGCTGTGGAAGGTTCTTATGGTAGTTAGAGATTCTTCTCTGGAAAGGGGTGCTCCCATACAAATGAGGTTCTAATATCTGCATACCTCGAGAACTAATCAAGCAAATGGAACCAAATTTGGTATGGGCGAGTTTTTGAAGGCAAAAAACGTTTTTATGGTGGTTCAAAGCCCCTCGTCCTTCTAAAAATGGGGATCCCGTGTCTTTGCAGCTTTTCAAGCTTTTTCTGAGCATGCTTAACTTTAGTTTTTGGTTACCATGCATATGTTATTCTGGGTCTTACTATAGCCGTATGGATCAAATAAATCATTTTAGGTTTCAGTCCTCATTTATTACCATTTTTTTCTTACTTAGCAATAAGGCAGTTGTAGGCTTGCTTATTATTAGAGGACTTCCAAATGCAAATCTGGGATATTATATTTCCTTCTATGTTTCAATGGGATAATAGTAGTCTTGTGAGGGTTTATGGACAACCCCCCACCTTTACACCACGCTATAGTAAAATTGAGAGCATATTTCAATCTATCTTTGATAACATGTTCATATTACCCAAGAACTATAATTACTATGCCATCGGCAAAACCAATTTCAAATCCTTTCGTTTCAAGATGTGATAGTAGTTCGTCGACTAAGGTGTGATCGAGTTAGAATCGGAACATAGACTATTGCGCATATTTCGGATATACCTTAACAAAATAAGGTTCTGTTTTAACTAAAATGTTCGACTTTATGTAAAGGGGAAAATACAAAACCAAAATAATCATCTCTATTTCGAAGAAATTTGCGGACTTTTCCCGGAATACGTTTCATTAACCGGCGCACATTATTCTCTTTCGCTGATGTTTTTGACGACACTGCCATTCACTTTCAGCTCTAAGCTATCGGTCTGAGCTGGGGACAGTTTGGTGGGTTGACTTTTTTCAGTATAAACTGAATCCTGTTGGTATCATACCACTGTAGCACTGTTTTACTTTAATGACAGCTTGCAAGATCTGGCCAAAACATGGCAGGTTCACTGTGGGATCTTATGAATGGCAATATTCGCTTTTGGAGACAATTATAACTTTGTCTTCTGCTTATTTGTTGCATATAATTCGGTAAAATTGGTTGCTAATTCCTTATTCTAATCTAGTAGTGTTATACTGTGGCAAGCAGCGAGCACGTGATGAACTGTTATTTTTCGGCTGCATACTATTTCTACAGAGCTTTCTTCTCGGAAAAATGTTTTTTGTGAACCAAGAGTGTCCTAATCGTAGTCTAGTTGTGTAGTACTATTTGTTCTTTTTTGTCGTTTCTGTCCATGGGCTTATCTAATTTTGGTTTAACAATTTTTAATTTGTTCTTCTGTTTTGGTTCTATAATTGCTGGAGTATTTTCCAAACTGTTTTGTTCATCCATTTACTAATAACTTGTCTTGGGACAGCCTTGATAGTTATTGGCTGGTTTCTTCCGTATCGTGCTGCATCATTGGCTCTGTCATTGCCCGGAATTCCTGTATGTCCTGGTACCCAACAAAATCGAACGTCTTGTCCTTTGGCTGCAATCTCAGTGCGCTTAATGCAATAACTTTTGGATCTGCCAGACTCTAGAGCTGCCAGACACAAGAGTCACTGAAAATGACTGATTTATCATTCGTTAACTCAACTGCTTCAGCCTTGGCTTCAGCAAGTGCTTATGTCTTCGCAGTAAAAACTGAACACTGGTTGGGTAAACTGGCTTCAGTGCTGGTGTTAGGCCCGATTATTCCATATCCATCTATTTCTTCAGCAAGTGATCCATAGTACGAGTGTACGAAGTGCTGCATTTGTTGACTTTCCTTGTCGGCATGCAAGCTTATTTCATGGAATGGAATCGTAAAAAAGGATTTTGATTTAATATAGTCAGCAATTAGTTTCTCCATCAATTCCAGCATCATGGCGAAAGGCTAATGGATCTAAAAGATTTTGGTCTCTTTTTATCTTTTTTGTTAGCTTTAGGAATAAATACAACAAGGATTTGCCAACAAGTTTTGGGAATATGGTTTAACAGCAAACTGGCTTTAAACATTTTAGATAAAAATCAATTTTTTCCCCAAATTTTTACCGCAAACAAGACATCTAAACGTGCATTTTCATGACTTCAACTGGATGGAGAAATTTCTGTAGAAGCGATCTTGGGTATATTTCCAAATAATAACGTGTATTCGATGGCAAATTATGATTTTTTGGCTAATTTTACCCTAAAAATTACCGTTATTGATATTTTTCAACTTATTTTTATTTAAACTAAAATATACTATTATACTTCGCCTCATTCAAAGCATTCTCGTGAATTTCCATCAGCGAAAAGTGGTGTTTCAAACTGTACATGCAACAATTTACTTTTCTACATCAAGACAATCAGATAAATTGGTAGAATGAATTTTCGGTACCCAGTATATGAAGCTATTTGTATACCCGTTGGAATGTATACCTGAATAGCATACATACATGCGGTAAAAGTACCATTGTTTGTATCTGTATATGGGTTGTCATATTACAAAGAGGATCAGTTGGTAATCGTTTGTGATATATTTATTTTATTTTTTTATTGTCGTCAATCAAAGTAGACCATACTATTATTATATTATGTCAAATTCGTTCTCATCCTTGATAGATTATAAAACTATTTTTTCATGCAGCCATCATATGCATAACAGATTAAGTTACATTGCTTGAAATAAGTAACATTTGAGACAAAGGAAACAAACTAAATGTTTTTAAATTAAACTTTTTCATTCCCTTATATTATTGAGTAACCTGAACATGGCGATAACTTCCAGCATTTTTCAATATTTTTTGATTTTTTGAATGACCGGGAATAGAAAAAATAATTTTAAATTATCACAAGCATGTGGAAATTAAGGGACGAAATGAACCCTTAAAAATTAGGATTGTGCTTATTATTATCACTACAATCGGTGGTCTGGATGAACATATTATTGATTTTACTACGTTACCTTATCTTGATTTTTTCTGTCGGTAACTAGATAATGATCCTTGAGATTAAACGGTAGCAGTATTTGTAAAATTGTGTATCTCAACTTTCTTTTACGTCACGTCATTAAAGTTATCATTTCGAGTTTTTATGGACTTGTAAATTTAGGAACAGGCGCACATTTCAGTCAAAACGGGGCGCTTTTTTAATGTGCATCCAAGTAGACTTAAATTTACATGATCTTTTCTAAGAGTGTAGCTTAACCGTTAACCGTATGTTAACCGTAAAGTTAACCGTATGTTAACTTTGGTACAGGCGCATTTTGGCTGTATAAAATGAATCCTGCTACTTGAAATGCGCACATCATAAGCAGATTTTGTGTTTTACACACTTTGAAAATTTCATGTAAAATTAGGTCTTTTCAGATGCACCTAAACAAACCGGCCAGCAAGACTCAAGTTTACGTTCTCTTTCAAGTTTACAAGAATTAAAAACTTAACACTGAATTTTATACGCCACATGACGAAAATTTCAGTCTTCTTCTTCTTCTTTTTTAGCATTTCAAGCTTATTGCTTTCACAATTAGCTTATTGCTTGCTCTCAACTTAGTGTTCTAGATGCACTTCCACAGTTATTAATGGAGAACTTTCGACTCCAAGTACCATTTTTGCATTAGTATGATTATGTGGCAAGTACAATCATACGCTATGCCCAGGGAGTCGAGAAATTTTCCTTAACGAAAAATTCCTAGACCAGACCAGGAATCGAACCCAGCCACCTCCAGCATGGTGTTGCTTTGTAGCTGCGCCTTTACTGACTGAGCTAAGGGATGACCCAAAATTTCAGTCACGACACTTATTTTTTTTATAGATTTTTAAAAAATATTTTCGATCCTAAAGTTATAAATCTACCGAGTTTTGCAAGAGCTTCCAAGTAACAATTCAAGTTTTATTGTGGTTTTAAAGTACACTTCAAGGCTAAATCATTCAGAACCCTCATAAAACCAAAATTGTTACTTGGGCTAGCAGTAGTTATTATACTGTACTGTACAAGAAGTTCTCCTTCAAAACAATGACAGTCCATCCTATCATCACACAGTTAAAATTATTTTGTAATTTTCAGTATATTTCCATGCACAAAATAGGTGGATGCAAATGAGCTTAAAGTCACATGAGGTTTCAAATTCACACGACTTGGAAATTGCATCTTGTTATAACTGCTCAGTTGAATTTTACATGAACTGCTTCAGATAACTGCATCGTTGATTTTTACATTCAAATTTATTTTTTCACGTTGAACAAAATAAGACAAAATATGAGTGAGAACTTATTTGTTAATTATGACCCTTCCAGTCCAATTATGCCACATCAAGTGAGAGGTGAAATTGTGATAAATTAAAAGGTAAAGTTTTATATCGTTATAATTCATCCCTTCAAACGCTTTCAAAGAGCTGCGGTCCATCAAAATACTACACAAAAAAAAATACTTAATTTTAACAAGCGCGTAAAATTTTGCTTCGTTTAATTCCAAGCCAAATGAGGCGTAAACGATGTTTGCATACAACAATGTTTGCAATCTTTCATACAACAGGCTAGATTCAGGCGTTATCTGGCTTAAATTCACATGAAATATCCTATAATTTTCTGCCAAATCTAGCATTCTCTTTATGTGCATTAGATAACGCAGAAAATTCAATGTTTATTTTTATCTGTGTAGTTAGGAACTTATTAAGTTCATCAAACATACACAGTTAAAACTGGCAAATTAAAATTAAGCTATTTCTAATGCACATAATGGAACGCGACTAAAAGCGTATAATTAAGCGCTCGTTGAAATTTACATGTGCCATTTTTATTTGATTTTTGGTTCAGCAGTAAGTTTACTGGTGACACTGAGTTTTTCATCATCGTGTAATTTTAAGCTTATATCAGTGGGACCGTCGGAAAAAGATTTCACCCAATTAAACCTTGCGCATGGAGAAAATTATGGAGATGAAAAAACCTCGAATTGAGTTTCATGCCTTTATTTTATTGCCATACTAAATAAAATTTGTACACCTAGTAATACAAATAGTAAAATGTATTTAAAAACACACATTCATCAAAATCGTCCCCATACTCAGAGAACCAGAACACGTTAAATATAGAACAGGCAGTATTATAAATATCAACTCTTCACGTCGACACCGCATATTATCCTGACACTCACCTTAAAATAATTTAATGATTCGGTGTTTCGACTTCAATCGATAATTGACCACACACAAGATTCAATTCTACATTCTCTCGTATGTTTTATTATTCCTCTGTAAATGTATGGAAGTTAAAATATAGTCAAATTAAAATATGTAAATGTATTCCAGTTTTCTCTCTTGCGTTCTACATATTCTATTATTTTACATTCTAATGAATGCTATTATTATGGTATTATAAATCTTAAATCTTATGCTCTTTAAAATATTGTTCTCTATGATTCTATTTAAGTTCATACGATGACAAACTGTCTATAACTTTCTGTACTACACGCTGTTGATTTCCTACTCTGTAGGCATTTGATTTAGATCCTGAGGATGGTATTATCTTGAGAAAATATTGTTGCACGAGTTCCAAAAACTTCGAAGCGGGTTTTATGTACTTGTAGTTATGCACGAACTGAGTGCACAGAAGATCTTGAAAGGCACAGATAACATCGACGGTAATCTTCGCTGAGACGAGTGTGATCTAGCGTAGACATAAAACATGCAAGTATCTTGGCCCATGTCTGTAAATAATAAAACGCAAGGATTTTAGTTATTTTAGCAAAAAAAATTAACAAAATTGCTGGGGAAATTCATTGTTGAAAAAATATTTATAAAATACATTGAAACTAACCCACAGATACCAAAAGAGGTCCAGTTGATTCCAATACAATATCGTCAATTCGTGTTCCAATCTGAAATTATTATGTTTATTAGAATGATAATTTGTAATATATTATTTTTAATAACAAATGTTGGTATACTTTGTATGAGAATGCTAAAAAGTTAAGCACAAAATAATTGTGGTTATCATAGCGTTTAAGCCTCGATGCTACGCAGCTTTAGTTTTCGATTTTTCCATAAATATCTCGCAAACCACAACTCGATCATGACAAATAATTACACCAGTAGATAGATTTAACATTTTACAATCTATTAGCAACAATAATGTGTATGATTGAGTTATGATTAGTATAAAATCGAAATGAAATCAATAAAATAATGTTTTTCATCGAGGTAAAAAATTAGTATGTTCAAATGTTATAAATTTATTTACATTTAACAAACGCCTTAGTTTGATCTAACATACCTCTTTGATCACAATCAAATCGTTTAGGTTCTCTCAACAAGACATGCCAAAAACCTGAACACGTCTAGATCGCTGCATTCTTTTTGAGTTTTGCGGATTTGCTGCCAGCAGTATCGGAGTAATTGATGATCTTCGTACGCTTCATTCCAAAGTATTTGCACAGACTATCAATTTTCACACCCGTGGCTTGAAAAAAGTGATAGTTCATCAAAACCCTCCGTCTCAGTACAGGATACTCGAATAGTAGCTGCTTACGGTTCTTATCATTTCGCTCAGTTGGTATTCTCACAAATGATTGTGATGTTTCAAGAAATTCCTCTGGTCAGCAGTACCGGTTCGTCTCGGCGGAGCTTAGAATGTGTCTGTCTCTTCGCATTCTATTTTCGAATGCCTCCAATAGTTCAGCAAAGCACCAGCCTGCACTGCTTCGGCCTTTTCTTAGTTGGCGAATTTTTTACGTTCGGATGAATCCTTGGAAACGGTTCGAAGATACGTTGCGGTTGGGATCATCTTAGCATTTTAAAACGATGTGGTCATCTCGTTCTCAAATCCATCGTCGTCGACTGATGCAAGGCATGGATATTTACATACCAACTGTTTTGCAACAGCTTCCACGACATCGGCTTTTATGCCACGGAAATCGATCGCTCTAAGCTGATCAACAATATTATTAACCAAACTGGTTGTATCATTTCTTGTCATACGATATGCAGCTGAAATGGATTCATCGGATTTTTTGCTTTGTGTTCTTGCATACTGTTAAGCTTCGTTAAAACATGATCGCTAAGTTTTTCCCAGTTTATCTCAAAGCAGCGAAACTTCATTTCTGATGAAGCGTGCTTTTTGGTACTTTTCTGAAACTCGATGGTACTTGGGCGCTTTATTTTCAAAAATCCGTATTTCTGTGAAACATTTAGGTAGGATATTAAAAATGTCTCCATGACTTGAAACAATAAAGAGATTAATGTGGACAAAATTTGAACTGTTTTCATTAAGCGGTTTGGACTACAGCTGACGTCAAAGTTGACGCTCCAACATGAGTATTTCTCGCTTTCACCCGATATTTACCATGCTGAACTATCGGTGCAAAAACAAAGCCGAGGCGTTGTCATCAAACAGGTTTGGACCGAATTAATAAGATGAATTCATTTATCAATACTACGGTTTTTGCACGGTTTTTAATTTAACATTAAAGAAACCAAAATATGAAAATCATATATTTATACATTGCAAACGTATTATATCGCTTGTAATATTCGTTATTTTTTGCTGTGCAGCATGGAGGCAGACCTTAATAAATTCTGTTAAAAAATTATAACAAAGAATACACTTAAGAACTGTTAAATTTTTTCAAATGGAAATGTTAAATCTGGAGTTAAAAGGGTGTGACCTCGGCGTAGTGGTTTACATCCATACCTCTCACGCCAAAGTCACGAGTTCGAATCTCACCCCCTGGACTAGCTACGAGAATACCCAAAAAAAGATGACGAAAAATGAACCAGCCCAGGGCTGAAAATCTCAATAATAAACAAACAAAAAAACTTGTGAACATAAAATAATCATAAAATCATCGAAGGAAACTAAGGATATAATGCGGCGAGCGTTGTCAATACCGGCCAAAATATAACTGCTGTTGAAAACTTCTATACTGGCAATCGGAGGCATACAAATGAGTTGCGCATTTAGTGTTTTAGCCCCTAAATTTAAATCCACATGGCCGATTCTTCAGTTTTTGATGTGATATTACATACAAGGCATTATTTTGGATCGCATTGTGTTTACTTTCATGTGCCATCTATATTTTTTGGATTTGCATCTATTCACACAGAACATTTAATCATTTATTGATTTACATGACACGAAATTTAAATCGTTTGTCAATTACAGCTCATGTAATTTTCATTATTTTCAAGCGTGTAGAATACATCAAGATATCCTTACCTCTTTGACTAGTTCACAAACATCCTTCAATAGCAAATTCGTTCTCATTCAGTAAAACTATTCTCCGCCGACCCTCAATTCCCAGCGCACCAGTAGTTAATCGATCAATCTGTCAATCGAAATTGAAATTGACCGGAACCGGATCGTACGCAGTAGAACAATTTATCAATCAATTTCGCTACCGCAATAATACCACTACATTCCGTTCAAATAGCAGCTCGATCCCTTCCGTTCGAATCCGTCTGCCAATCGTCGGGACAGTGACTTTATTCGTCCCCCCTCCCCCCTCAGAAAACGTCTCAATTTAATTCCACTAAAACGCGTAGAAAATGGAGAAATATGTGCGCTACTTGGCCATACAGTAAATGTCTACATCGGTTCCCATCGCGATCCGTAATTGGGTGTTCAATCAACTGAATAGCCCTACGCCCGCCCCTTCCCTTCCTGCTTCGCCGTGTTCCGGAATGGTAATGGGCGGCGCCCCGTAGCAGCACAATCGATGCAAATTGCCCCGCTGAAAACTTCGACGCCACCACCGAGCGCTCGGTTTCGCTCAAAATGCGAGGAGGGAAGGTTGCTGCTGAAACTCGTTATAATAATGCATCGTTTCGCTATATTCTCCATTACTTTTTTTTCCGTCCTTTTATGGTCTCTTCGGTCGTCGGTCGGTTGGCAAACCGACGACCAACGCTATACACTGCTGCTAACTGGAGAAAGAGAGCGCAGCAAAAACCGCAACCGATTAAGAGACGGATTCTTTTTTCTTTATTATTACTCTCCACTTAGCATCGTTACTACGAACTCCCACTGGTGGCCTGCCAGCTTGGTCCTGTAGCAGTTTCGTATTTTTGGTTGGCAAACAGGTTATTCCGAGGCAATGGGGGTGATGTGGAGGTATTTAATGGGCGTTGTCCACTGTAAACCCATTCAGAATGGAGTTTAAGGCGCTTCTAAAGCAAACTCCGAAGACTTTGGTTAGAGCCGGTCGCAATGCATTTGACATGGAGTAAAGTCTGTATCCGCAATAATCTGGACGCTTAAAAACTGTTGTTAAGCATTTTATTTTTAATGTCACTGTTTATTTCATAGGTTTCAGGAATGGTTTACAAAATCACACGATCAAAACACGGTCGTTCTGCATTGTATAATGTATAATATGTACCCATTGTAGCATGGAAACTAAGTCCGACAGCAATGGGCATTCCTCTCTGTTGGACTTAATCAAGCTTTACTAACCACTGATTATCCTAATCATGCCATTGAATAAAGGGTTAAAAACGGGTTGGATGGATCGATAGACAATATCAGTTATACGTATTCACAGGAATAGAAAGAATCTCCTTCCAACAACAAGATTGGAAATTGCTCAAAGAGCAAGCTTTCTAACATGAGAATGCCCCAATGGGCGGGGAGAAGAGCTTGCCCTCTATTCACAAACTGTTAGCAATGGGCAGTTGGCATTTCCACTCTCGCCATCCAGAGTGCTTCAATCGGGTGCCCTGATGGTCCCTTCCATTCCCATTAAATATTTATATAACAGATCAAAACATGGTCGTTCTGCATTGATATAAAAATCTCGAACTTTGCATTTCAGTCCAGCTAGAAGGGTTTGTATAGACTCCTTAGTCAAGGTCAGCTCTGAGGCGACGGTCCAGATTTGTGGAAAATGTTTGGCATTTTTAGCTTCATCAGATTGCGATATCTTTAGATTGGATGTAGCTCTGGACTATTGAGAAAATGAGCAAGTTTTGGTACGATATTATCATTTTAAGCTTCAAACTGGTTGTCTTCGTGACTTCCAACGAAAGGTAACACTAGTGTTTACTGGCCATCCTGATAAAATTACTTGTTCATAAAAATAAACACCTTGTTTAGCAACCAATTTGTTATTGAGGCAGAGAACTCTGCCTATATTTCAGGATTTTTTTACAGTTCTTTTACTTTGGTCGCTGCAAAACCCGCGAATACAATTTTCGGGCCCTTGTTGCTGCGCGTTGCTTCTGTTCTGCACTTTGTTTTGCGGGTTTCTATTTCTTGTGGATCTTCAGGTTGAATCATTCCGACGCTGGTTCCCGATTTATTGGCCAAATCAAGTATCAGCATTGATTTGTTCTTCCGAATTCGAGCTACCACTTTCTGTTCCAGTTTTGGGTTGGAAGATCCGGGTTTTCTGTGCAGTTCATCTAAAGAACCCCAAACTTAGTTATGATTGATTTTACACTCGCGTGATGAATTTAGAAGCGCTTTGCCAATTGTCGCACCCTTTTTACGTCCACAGAAGAAAATCATAAATTTTAACAGGCGCATAAAATTTCCCCTCGTTTAATTCCAAGCCAAAGAAACGTAAAAAATGAAATTGTTTGCAATCTTTCATGCAACAGGCTAGATTCTGGCGTTATCTGGCTTGAATTTCCATGAAATATCTCATTAATTTCTGTCAAATTTAGAAATCCCTTCCCCTTTTTATCCAACTTTGCCTTAAAACCTTATTTCACGTATTTATTCGTGACATTTTGAAAACAAAGAATTTAAATCATGCAAACAAGAAAACAAAAAAATAGATAACAGTCAAACGCACGGCATACTCTGAAAACACATTAAACCATCGCAAATTCACGCGTACAACGCAAATGTACACTGTTTGAAAAAAACATGTTATTTTCTGCGTTATCCAATGCACATGAAGGGAATGCTACAATTGCTACACAGAAAAAAAAACTGAATGAGTGATGTAAAGGGTGTCCACGATGAAATTGCCACACTATTAAATTGCTCTAACTTTTTAACCGTTGGGTAGAATTTAATGAAAATTTGGGTGGATTTAGTTCATAGTGCATTATTTACATCCTGCAAGTTTTAAAGTCCTGTGATCAAAACTCGCGGAAATGGAGTCGAAAGAACAGCTCGTGCGTGATAAAATCTTGCGCATTCATCACGAGAACAAGGATCTCTCGCATCGTTCCATCGCTAAAACGTTGGGAATCGCGAATTCCACGGTGTCGCGAGTGATTAAGCGAACGGTTGACCACCGATCGGAAGCCCAGAAGTGAAGGAAAAAGTATTCCGTACAACACCAAAAATCACAACCGCGTAGTTGGGGCCTTCAACCGAAATCCGAACGCCTCCGTTCGGGATGTGGCTAAGAAGCTGCACCTATGCCGAAGTTTTGTCCAGAAGGCCAAAACTAAGGCTGGACTTCGAACGTTCAAGGTACAAAAGGCCCCTAATCGCGACGAGAAGCAGAACAAGTCCGCCAAAACCCGTGCCAGGAAGTTGTACCTCAACATGCTGACGAAAGTTGAATGCTGCATCATGGACGACGAAACATATGTGAAGGCCGACTTCAAACAGATCCCCGGCAACCTGTTTTTCACGGCCAAGGATAAGTTCAGCGTTCCGGAGCATGTCCGCACTCAGAAGATGTCCAAATTTGCGAAGAAATTCCTGGTTTGGCAAGCCATCTGCACGTGCGGGAAGCGGAGTGCACCTTTCGTGACCCAGGACACGATGAACGGACAGGTGTACATAAAAGAGTGCCTCCAAAAGCGGCTGCTTCCTCTCCTGAAGGCCCACAACGTCCCAACAATCTTCTGGCCGGATTTGGCCTCATGCCACTACTCCAAGGACGTGCTGAAGTGGTATGCGGACAATAAGGTCAATTTCGTGCCGAAAATGTTCAACCCTCCCAACACTCCGGAGCTCCGCCCCATCGAGAAGTACTGGGCGAGTATGAAGCAGCACCTTCTTAAACCACCTAAGGTAGTGAAGACAGTCGAGGAACTGAAGAAAGTATGGGTTTACATGCAAAAAACGGTTGATTCACAGGTTGTGCAGAATCTTATGGCCGGGGTTAAAGCCAAGATGCGGGCATTTGCGTATGGACTGTAAATAAAATACGAGTAAAATGGTAAAATGAAATTTAATAGTTATTTCTCAATCCCTGAAAATTTGATGGCAATCGGATGAAAACTCGAATTTTGCGAATCAATTTTGTGTGTGGCAATTTCATCGTGGACACCCTTTAAATATCAGAGCATATGAAATTATATTTCATTCCACATGAAGCAGTAACTTGCATGAAATAGTTCTAAGAAAGATAAGCTTTTGCATACAACATTTTTCAAAATGTATTAAATGTCTCAGAAGTTTACACAATTTATAATTTAAATTTGAATGTTTTGTGACGCTCCATTTATGTGCATGATATTGAACAGAAATTCACACAACATGTTTGGGCTATGTAGATTTGGCAGGAATTTATGGGATAGAATTATGAGATGTAATGTCAGCGTAACACCCTCGTTCGGCTTGTGTACCAATCATCTCATAAATTCAGCTAAAATTGATAACATTATGTTGACATCGTCATGATCGCTTCCTTTTGAAGCAAGTGAGTTTTCATGCTTCGATTTACAGCTATACACTTTCATGCGATTCTCGATTTCTTTTTGGGTGCCATGACTTCGCTGATTATGCTAAATTATTACTATCACCATTCTCAAATTACATAAATGCGGCCAAAATTACCCATTGCACCTTGAAATAGATCCAAGATACACCAAAAATAGTCAAACTTTATAAAATAACATAGAAGAAACCAGAATGGTTACACATGAAAACCACAGACCTTATTCTAGGGACTACGGTGGGCTGGGCATGTCGTAAGAATGTCGGATGACAGCCCAGTTAAAATGATTATCGATAATGAAACGACAGGCACAAGAAGAAGAGGTGTGCAACGAGCCAGGTGGATCGATCATTAAAAGGTGTCCTTTGGATCCTTCGTAAACTGCGAGGCTGGCGAAGTGCAGTTATGGATCGAATAACATGAAGGCAACTTCTGTATACAGCAAAGGCCACCCCGGCCTTGGCTTTGATTGGTATCTGGTCTGATCCAGTCGCGCTTTATCAAACCTTAAGTTAGTTTCCCGTTCGGGTTTTTAGAGCTCCTGCGAGCGTGAATTTTGTTGCTTATTCAAATGGGAGATGGGAGAATAGGAGATAATCAAAAACCTCACCACACACATAACGAAGAAGTGATTGTATCACATATTCTACTCATTGATTGAACGCCGTAGGACGTTTATAAAAAGGCACAAACACATCAGGTTGTATACTGGTGCAGTAAGTCGCAATTCACCTTTTGACTTCTTACTTTCATTCTAAGAGAAACGACTAAATGTACGATTCTCGTTTTTGTGGCGACTTATGTTGTTATTTATCTATTTATTTTAAGGAATGAGAATCTCAAAATGCGTAATACTCATGGTTCAACAACTCAATATAATTGCACTATTATCAAAAAGGGTGGATGTGTTGGTAATTGTAAATATCTCCCGTTTTTAAATCAGGCACATAGTCACAGAAAAATGATACTTAAGACAGACAATGGCATGCTTGTATAAGTGGAGGTCCCACTAAGGAAACATATGTTGCTCTAAATGTTGTGGGATTTCTTCCTGCAACAATCACAGCCCAATGTTGCATGGTTATTAGCTCAATGCTAGATAATGAGTTATTTATGTTACATTGTTAAAATTTCGTTGCACCTGCTTTCAATTCAGTTTTCCGCACTATTGTTTGTTTAGCCACAACATTGTTCTTATGTTTCGATCCCTAGTCTGTAGGTTATAATAAGTAAATAAAGTACATTTCCTAGTTAAGTTATAAAATTGAATTCACTTTACCTATATTTATTTGTGTAACACAATTACTGATAACATTTGAGAAAAAACACCACTCCCCTAGCAACACAGCTTGCTATAAACAAGTTGAAAAATACTGTCCAATGATAATTACAGCTAGTCAATCTATGTGTATGGTACTTTATTTCGGACTTTAATATGACGTAAAAAGTCCAAAAAGTTAAGGCTTATAAAATATAACATGGTAAAAAATATCCGCATACTCAAATACAACATCGCCAAGCCCATGGGTTTTGAACACTTTGTGGTTTCTTTGCTAAGCCAACTCCAATTATTGAAAAATCATTTCTGAGTATCTCCGATCGGTTTCCAGGTGGCAGTGAAACCAAAATCTAGTACAACTAAATCATCGTTGTGAAAAAAAAATGGTTGGAGTTATTTAGTTTTAACAGTATAAAGTACTATCTGTTCTGTTCAAGTTTCATTGAAGAACACTCAGGAAATTATCCGTATGATTTTCATACGATCGGAACTATGAATCACAAAGCAAGGGTCCATGACTCATTCCATACGAAATCGAATGAAATGAGTATTGTTGCATTGGTCGAGAAAAACACGCCTCTTATACACTTTCATTTGACATCACTTATCAAGCGTTTGTAGTCTCGTGGGATTGTGGCTTGCCTCTGGATCTCGAGGTTCGTGGTTCGAATCCCGATTGCAACTTTTTTTTTCTATGATAAAAATTTTCATACGATCGTCCTTTGAACTTCTTTCCATTATATAATCGTATGAAATTTGAAATGCTATCTTCTGGCAAATTTCCATACGATATTTCTATGAATTCTTCTCGATTTTTTCGCTCAGTTTATGTAAAAATGATTTTAAGAACGATAATAAGTGCAGTGAAAAAAGTATTTTCAGCTCAATCGTTAGTCAGGGTGAAATGATTTGATTCAGTCATATTGACAATACGAGCAATCCAATCCACTCCGAACGTGACATGTTGCGCAAAACGTTTATAGTACATTTGTATAACAAACAGCTATAAATCTTTCTTTAAAGATGTTTTGTGTGCTTTTTCCGAGGTAACCAATAAGCACATGCAGTAAATCAACCCTAAATCTACATTTCAGATGCTACAAGCATTATATCAGCATCTGGGATGCTATCTCTTGTAAAGTTGAATTTCAAATGCTATTTAAATGCATGTACCCTTTTATAAGCATTTCGAATGCAAAATAGCATTGATGAATCAATATTGGGCCAAAAGCGGCATTTAAGGTGACTTAATTGCTTGACAAACTGCCGTAAAGACGCTTTGGAACTGCTTGTTGATTACCTGGGTTGGGTCACTACTATCTATGCTATTGTTTCTACTCATGTATGTATATGTGTTTCCATGTTTCATTCAATCCCTCCCGTCATCCTTGTTGACGATTGAAGTTCGCGGATCAACTGTTAGGATAAGAGAGTCGCGTCGAGTACCGTTTGTTGATAACGCTACGATGGGCTGTTGCGGCGAACTTCCTCCCCCCGTGTCGCCATTACTTCCGGGTTAGCATCTCTAAAGCTTCTCATCTCCAGCACTACCAACTTCGTAGCAGGTTTCTTAAGTATGCCACCAGATGTCTGCACTGCATCCTTTCCCGGAATTGTTTGGACTATCCGTCCTCGTTCCGGACGCACGTTTTCATCAACTATGAGTACTAAAGGTCGTTCCTTTAACGGTGTTACATCCCGGAATCATTTCGTCCGGAAAGTTTTCTTTTGTAGATATTCCCTCATCCAACGACGCCAGAAGTTGAGAGTTGTGAGCCCAGAGTGTGTTTTACAAGATTCCAACTACTCCGCAGGGCCACCCCAGCATCCGTAGGAAACTTCTCCGGTTCGGGAAACCCGCTTGAACTCAGCAATATGAACCGATTGGGCGTCAATGATTCGTGGACGGCTGCATCTAATGGAACGAAGGTGAGTGATCGAAAGTTCACCATACTTTCGGCCTCTGCTAGCACTGCACTGTGGGCGGATCTTTTATGGCCGCTAGTTTCAGTACCTTAGGATGAGCATTTCTAGTGTGAAAAATCACGAGAAATCGATTGAAAATAGTTTCATCCACCGCACGATACGGGAAGTTGTCCATTTTGCCCGATTCTCCCCATGATTATACCTCAAACTCATATGTCATTTAGTTTATACATTGATGTCACCAATATAACCCTCATTTGCAATGTTCTTATGTAAAATTATCCGGAGAATCGAATGAAGATAAAACTGCTTTGATTTGACCTTTGGATGTGGACCATTTTACCCGAATACCCCTCATACTTGAGAAAACTTATATAACATACGGTTTTGAGAATTGGATCCATCACTATTATCCTCATTTGCACTGTACTTCAGTCAAATTAACCGCAGAATCGAATGAAGGTTATAGTGCTGTGGTTTGACCTTCGGAAGTGGTCCATTTTACTCGAATTCCCCTCATACTAAAATTAGTTCGTAAACTCATATATTATGCATTCTTTTACGAACTTATTTTTCGAACGATTCCCTAGTAGCACACTTTTTGCCATTCGGTTGAGATATCAGAAATATGACTTGCTAAGTCATAATCAAGTCACTACAACTAATAAAGGTCGTAGTGTGCTACATGGGCTCGTCATCGAGCTTCCGCACCACAGGGACAAATGCTAATGCTGCTTTTACTGCGTGAATCATTGTTTCCCAACAGTCCTCAATGTTAGGGATGGCAGGGCGGTTGAATCTCCACTTGGGGAAAGTACTACCTAACTTCTTGTTGGTCCTCTTCATATCCTCCTGTAACTCCCGATTCGCTCCAACAAAGTTTGTCCCATTATCTGAATAGATCACTCGAGGGGACCCACGTCGGGTGATGAATCTCTTTATTGCATTCCTAAGAGGCCCATATACGAAAAGCGATTTACGAAGGGTTCCAACCGTACCGATGGAATTGGATCTATTTTTGGGGCTTCCGGCATCGATGTGTGAACAAAACACATGCAGCGTTTCCTGGACAGACGTATTTCAACTCGCAGCTGGGAAACGTTAAACTTCTGACGCTCGTTCGCGATGGTTTCGTCGTTTGTATGGCGGTATTTCCTGTGAAAATAGTCCAACAGCAGCTCCGTAATTATATTTTTTTAGAGTACAGTAAAGGGAAACTTCTGATGATACGACAGTATCTCCGATTATACAGTTCGAGTTATTTACCTTACCAGTCAGACCAAGGCCGGTGAGGCCTCTGCTGTACACAGAAGTTGTCCCCATTGTAATTGGCCCATGGCTGTACCTCGCCAGCCTCGCTGTCTGCGGAGAGTCCGCAGGTCGCCTTCTACAAGATCGATCCACCTTGCTCGTTGCGTGTCTCTTCTTCTTGTACCTGTCGGTTCGTTTTCGAGAACCATTTTCACAGGGCTGTTGTCCGCCATTCTTAAGACATGCCCAGCCCATCGTAGTAGACCGATTTTAGCGATGTGTACGATGGGAAGTTCTCATCGTCGTTTCTAAAAAATGATACCAAATTAAAGCTGTTTAAAAGCCTTATTCTTCAACATTTCATGGCTTGTGCCTTTCTTCTAGATGAAATATCGGTTTTCTCATTAAATAAACGCCTTGAATGCATGCCTACGTTATGTGTTCAACTTAAACAGATACACAAGTGTTTCTCATTGCAGCATATATTAATTGGCTGCCGATTTGAAAACTTCGGCAAACTACGTTCATGATTATTTTTGCATGGTCTTACGAGTTCAAAAATGCCAGACTATATAAACAGCAAATTACAATTTTCACGAAGCAATCGTTCTAAGAAATTTATTCTTCTGCGACATCGAACCTCTACCCAAGTAGCACATTAAGTTCATAATTAGTTGTAGTAACTTAATTGTGACTTAGAAAGTCATATTTATGTCATATCTCAACCGAATGGCAACAAGTGTGCTACTAGGGTAAGTATGGTAATTCATGTTTCGTTCAAGGTGTAGTTAACTGGAATTCTTTACCAAATAATCTTTCCAGCGAAACTTCTTTCATAGCATTTAAGAGAGGATGTATAGAGCATTTCAAGTAATAGAAGAAGTTTAAAAGTTGAATCAATATTGAAGTATCGAAAATTAATTAAATTTGTAAAGTATGGAAATGCAGCGCTTGTTTTACCAGTGAAAATCATCGTAACATTAAAAAGACCTTCAAGTCTTAAGTTACGTAATACAACTCAATAAATAAATAAATAAATAAATAAATAAATAAATAAATAAATAAATAAATAAATAAATAAATAAATAAATAATGTCTTGTAGACGACTAACTTTGTGGTTCGGCGAACTTTGTTCGATCTCAGCATCCTTCCGAGTCCAAAGTAGGCATAATTGCCAGCCATAATGCGCCTTTATATCTCTCTGCTGGTGTCGTTAGCGGCGGTCAACAATGAGCCTAGATACATGAATACATCTACTACCTTGATTTCATCACCGTCGATCTGAACTCGTGGTAGGAGGCTAACATTATCTTCTTGTGAGCCTCTTACCTTCATGTTTTCTGCAGTTCGAGTTGCTTTTCGTAAAACTCCATCCTTGTCCGTGAAAGGAAATAGTTTCACCAATTTGCTTGGCAGTCCCAACTGCTTTCCGCCATCTCTTGCTGCTTCACGATTCTGCTTTTAAATGCGCACTGCGTAGTCACCCACAGCGTTCTTTCGGCCTTCTGTATTTCTTCACTCGTTAGCCAGTATCCATGGATGCTTTCGATGAACGTAGTCTATCGGCGAAATGGCGAACATATGCTGTAGCACGCAGAAACCGCTCAAGCTGTGAAAATCAGTGGGCGATGTTGTATACCGAGATGACTACACACATACCCTTGCCGTAACTCCGTGTCGCTTTTATTTCGTCAATTATCGATTATCGATGCCAAGACTGGAGTTGATGGCAGCGTTTCTAGGAGCTAGATTACGTAATATAATAGAGAAGAATCATTCGTTAAAGATTAGAAAAAACTTATTTCTGGAGCGACTCATAGACCGTCTATTCCTGGATAAAATCAGAGGTTCGGCGAAATCGACAGTTTGTCGTTTGTCAGAGTTCACGAAATTCTGAGCTAGTCAAGTTAAGCGTCGACAAATGGCAGTGGATATCAACCAAGGTCAACGTAGCTGCAAGACAACCGAGTGGGGAGAACGGCCTGCATGCACGGTAATTGTATTTGAAGCAGTATTATAGACTTTTTCACAGAGTTTTTTTTAAGTAATAGTGTTCAAGTTAGCAATATGCCATATGCATATTGATCTCCTTGCTTCGGTGTTTTTTCACATTATGTTTAACACATCGGTCAATAAGTCCCTGTCCACTTATAAAATATCCATATCATTGTTCTAAAGTACCAGTATCAAGAGATTACTGTCAAAATTTCATGACGTTTGGTTTATTATTTTTCGAATTACAGTGGTAAACAATGTATTCAAAGCAACTTCATGTGACGCCCTGGTCTGCCAAATGAAGCAGTTATTCCGGAAAATATTGAAAAAACCTTCATGGACAATGCACCGTGTCACAAATCAATAAAAACTGCCGCAAAAATGGTCGTATTGGGTTTCGAATTGCTACCGCACCCACCGTATTCTCCATATCAGGCCCCAGCGACTTCTGGCTATTTGCAGAACTCAAAAAGAGCTGGAAAAAGATGTGGCTCAGATGAGGAAGTGGTAGCTGAAACTGGAGCATATTTTGAAGGTCTCGAAAAATCGTTCTACACCGGTGGTATCGAAAAGCTAAAAAAACGTTGGAATGATTGAATCTAAAAGAAGATTATTTTGATTAATAAAAATGATTTTTTGCAAAAAATTTTGTTTTTCTACTTAGGCCCAGGACTTATTGATCAATGTGTTACATATAATGCCTTATACAAAACGGAAATCAACCCGGTTACACTAAAGTTATGCGTTTGTCTGTGGAACGACCAAATTCTAACAAAAAAAAATCTAACACAATAAATATTATTGATTCCCAATCGAAAATTAATTGCATCCGAGACAACAATAAACATTTTCGTTTTCTTTTTTCCATTCCAGGTTTGTACTCTTCTAATCAATTATAAACATCCTAACTAAGCTCGCACTTTGAAGAAGGGATGACTACCGTATACTCCTAACATAAAAAAAGGTAAATAAAGCCTCTTCTGCGACGTTTAACCCATCCAAAATATAAATTCTACCAGATCTCGGCGAAGAATATTTACAGCACACCTCAGAAGTAAAAAACATCGCTTCCGCCCATAAACTGTAGCGCCATTTCCCACGCCTTCGACTCCAACCCAACAACTTCAAACCAATAATGAGCCACCATTTAAAGTGTCACGACCGTAGTTTACGAATAGCCGCGTACGTGTGTGTGTATGAGAAGTGTCAGTTAGCGCGCCTCCACCTCCTGTTCACCAGAACGTTTAAAGTCATTTTCCCCAACTTCTTTACAAAAGAACTCTTACTTATAAAAACACAACATCCAGCACCGGCAGCCGAGCAACAACGGCCAGGTCTGGTGTTTTCCGCAATGAAGCGAGCTTTTTTTCCTTTGCTTCGACTCACTTTCCCCATTAAATTTTATTCCTCCTCAAGCCCTTGAGCGGCCATAATGGAGCAGAGGCGTGTCGGTGGACGGTTGCCCACTGGATCCCAGTTTCTGTTCCTCCGTTGACACGCCCATGCCCAAATGAGGAGGCGACCGGGTCTGGAAAACGAAAACTTTTCAAATATAGCACATTAACTTGCTGCTGTTACTGAAGCCGCCATCATCAGCAACGTCAGAATTTTTTTTTCGCCACCCGCACCTGACAGTAACGGTGTGGAGCGCGCCGCGAGGAAAGTTCCGAACAGCCACCATCCGGTTATGATTTTTTTTTCTCGTGCGACGAAGAAAGGGTTAAATTCGAGCGAAACCGCATCTCATTTCCAAGCAACCGTTCGTTCTTTCGTTCGTTCGTTCGTTCGTATGGTGCACATTTATACATATCACCTCCCCATGTTCTCCCCGGCCTTGTTGTAACTAATGTTTATATCGATAATATGCCAAGCGTCCAAAAATGCGCGCTCAGCACCAACCTCCGGCAGCAACGACAAGAAAGTGTACCGCCATTAACGGGAAGCAGCAGCAGAACCGGGCTTCAAGTGGTTGTTGTTTCACGACAACGCCCGGCATCCCCGGCTTCCGGACCCGAGACCGAGTCGATCGATTGGCGAATGTTGGCGCGACGTGGCTTGACTGGTGGTGAGAAAGTAGGAGAATAGGGGAAGGTGGGGAGGGAAGAACTGACATGGAACAGAAGCCGAAGCCCATCTCAAACTTCAGGCTCAATTGTTTGCGAATGTGATAAGCGGCCGCGCGGAGGCAGTGGAGGGGTAATGGTTGCCGGTCGGAATGTTGGTTATTTAGTTATTGAAAGCTCCGGGAAGGAAAATCAATATGCTTCCGAGATGACTGTGTGGCAATTGGAGATGGCGGTGGAATATAGACATTTAAATGTGGATTTTAGGTGGTGAATAGCGCTCTGCCATATTTAATCTAACGTTTAATGTAAGGGGAATTTACCTATTCAAGGCAAGCTAAGCAGAGTCAATTCTTTTGTGAGTAGTTTCGCAGAATCGTGCACACATATGACGGTTTTTGTTTGTTAACATTGATTTGTTTCGTGATGCTTTGTCTATTATAATCGGCAGAATTATCCAGATCGGCTTGAACGTGTTTTTATATAGCACCGAACTTCTCAGGTGAGCGTAATTATTTTCGGCAGTCACATTTTTATTCGACGATTGTTCCATTTGAACTGCTTTTGAAAAAAAACTACAAGGTACAACCAGGAATACCACTATACAGATTTATCTGTAATCATACAGGTTTTTTGCACTTTTCGGATTCAGAATTTTGTACATACAGATTATAGATTTTTAGAAAAAATACAGATGTTACAGATGATCGTGTTTAAATAACCATATTTGTAAATCTTATTGAGTTGCCTATAGAATGTGTCAGATATTCATCAACATACTTAAGGGTGGTCGCTTCGAAAGCATCAATCTAATTAATCTTGGTGGACAGCATTCATTTCAATTCTGTGTTTGAACTGCATAAGCATCGGTTATGACAGCATCGGTGGATAACATCAATTTATACAATCAACAGGTGTATCAATATTTAAAAAAACGAATTTGAAATTTTTATCAATTCTACTTAGAAATTTGAAATTCTACAAACGAAGCAATTCTATCGAATAGGACTCTTGTTCTTCGAAATTGTTGTGCAAGATTAGTGAGGCAAGTTTCCAAGGTTGACAAATTCAAAGCAGAAGCAATTGTTTACGTTTGTCAGTTAGGGCCTAATGA
>JASCZW010001321.1:0-175838 GCA_034211315.2 Aedes japonicus | reverse complement strand
AGAGAGCGAATTTTTCCGCGAAATCATTATTTCTAAGGTCCACCATTCTGGCCTTAATCATTTTGGTCACTCGATTACAGTGACGTTTGAGCGTTGGCAAACCGAGTTCGCTGGTATTGCCTTCGAATGGCGTTCGCAATTGTATTAAATCTTTAGTGGGTCTATCAATGGTCACAGAGTCACTCACCTGATCTATCACCGGTACATGTTGCTCCCGGGCCGGGAGTCGCTTGCTCGATGCTCTGCAGCTGTCGTTCGATGTCATCAGCAAGATCAAGGTGCATGTCGGAAATCGATGTTGTCGTCAACGTGTTGTCGGAACCTCTCCCAACTGGCGCGATGGTAGTTCCGTCTGGTGATTCGATGCCGGTTGACCGAGGGCCAACTTCGGCCACCACCGGATAGTGGTCCGAGCTGAGCTCTGGTGTACGATCGGCTGGGCGATGTTGTTCCCCATGTTGGTGAGGAAGATGTCGATTGTCGAATGGACCCCGGATCTGCTCAACCGGGTGGGGATATCCGGGCCAGGACGGTGTAATGTCCCTGCTTCAGGTCTTCCTGCAGAATTATTCCGTTCCGATTCCGCCGGGTGTTCCCCAGGCTTCGTGTTTCGCATTTAGGTCGCCGGCGATGATGAACTGCCCCTGCCTCGGGTTAGCTTACGGATGTCGTTTCGTAGGGCCGTTGTTGTTCCGTTGTTGGTACTGGCTTGCTTGGGACAATAGGCCGCGATGATGGTGATTGGGCCGACGGCGGTTTCGACCTCGACTCGATGGCTTCGATGGACTGCGGCTGAAAGCTCGGAAGCAGATGGCAGTTGATGTTGTAGCGCAGGGCGATCGCGACTCCTCCTCCACTAGGGCCGCTACGATCAAGTCGCACAATCCGGTATCCTGGGATGACGATGCTGACTTCCGGTTTGAGGTGTGTCTCGGTGACGATGGCGATGTCGATGGCCTTCCTGTCCATTGAAGTCGCCGAGCCTCAAAAGTTTCTGTTCCGGGTGGAACAAGCATTCCAGGTCGAGGATGCTGATGGTGCGTTTACGGTCCATGTTTGAACAGAAACTTCATCGTCACGGACGTGGCGGCTTTGAGCTGTTCCTCCTTGGAGCGGCAGGAACGTAGTTGGCGATCGAGCTCTGCACGAACTCCACCATTTGCTCCGAGTCATAGAGCTGTCCATCGACGGTGGTTGCGTGGGTACTGCAACTCGGATTGCCCCAGCCTGGAGGAGGTCGTGTTGGGGGCGGCGGCGGCTGCCGCGAAGCGATGATGAACCGGAAGGCTGACGGGTGGTTTGCATGGCGGTGATTTAGTGGGATCGGTGGCAGGCTTGGCACCTGGTACCGAAGCGACGGAAATTTTCCTCGTTCATCGGAGGTGGTGGACGGCGTTGGGCAGGTGCCGAGACTTGGTGTGGATGCCTTCTTTCGGATGGCAAAAACTCCGCACGGTTGGGGCCTGGGTTCGGTTACTGCTCTCATGATTTGCACCGCAGTTGGCGCACTTCGTTGGGGGCACCTTCGTCCATCAGGGCACAATCCTTGGTGGCGTGTGCTCCGGCACACTTGCCACATCGCGGTTTCATGTGGCGGTTCCGAGTGCCGTGGCCGAAAGCAAGGCGGTTGCCACACTGCGTCCGTCGTTTTTGTCTTGGACCAGTACCGGTCCCACTCAGCCGACGATGACGTTGAATGGGAAGGGCCCCGATGTTTTCAAAGGTTGCCGGCATCTGGCCAGGCGGATCCCGCTTCTCAAGATGGACCAGATAAAGTTGGTCCCGGTAGTTTTCCGTGTTGCGCCTGGCGCCTGATGGGAAACACCTTCTGGGGCTTTAGTGCCGCCGCTTGCAGCTCGGTAATGATTGATTCAGGTGAGGTTCCAGGAAGACCACGCAGGATCACCATCGCCGCAAACGCTTCCGGGTACATCGTGCGTGTAAAATTCATGCTGCTTGGCGACTGGGTGAGCGCCGACAGCACGGTAGTCGGCCTCCGTCCGAGCTCACATTACCTTAATACCATTACTGCACTGGCTGGCACAGCGGATGGATTTGGATAGCTGCAAGCTCGGTCCACCGAGCTGGCAATGTCGCTTGGATGTGAGCGGTGAAAAGCGGGGAACTTTCACCTTCTTTGGCACCTCCTGGATCGGAAGCACGGCAAATTGAGTTGCTCCAGCACCAGACGGAGCGATCCGGATCACTGGATCCAGGTGTCATCGATGGCGCAGCCGCTTGGAGCTAGCCCGGTTGCGGTAATGATTCGGGAGCAGATGTCACCGTTGGTCGATTTTTCGACCCATTGCCGCAGCAGCGGGTCGAGGCGAAAATGTAACCGAACTTTTGCAACCGCCTCTGCTTTGCGCTGGCAAAGATGAGCAAGCGCAGGCGATAGGTCGCGAACCGAACACGCAATCGCGAGCAGAAAGCGGGTGAGGGAAAAAACGGGCGAAAAAACTTTTACTGCGAGGAGCGAAAAACACGACCGATCGTTGGCTCGCTTGGTAAAACTGGAATGTCCAGCAATGGCGAAACTGGAGATGAAACTTGCTCGAATGATACAGGTGGTATTTATATGGTTATGGTTTCTATACGGTTGTTGTTTACTATTCCATAGTAACCGGCCTTGCTATGGTGTTGTTGTATATAACACATGTGGCAGGCAATTAACTTACAGACTTATCAAGGGTTGCTGTGATTGTCAACACGCCCTCTCAGTTATTTGCTTCTAAACTCTAACTTGTTTCTTAAAGCGACAAATGTTGGACCAGGTAGGGACTTCGTGAGGGTGTCTGCTTGTTGCTTCTGAGTCGGAATGTAAATCAATTTGATCTTACCATCTGCAACTGCATTACGGATGAAGTGGTACTTTACGTCAATGTGTTTGACTCGCCTCGTTTCTTCACGTTCCGCCATCGCAATTGCCCTTGGTTGTCTTCATATACTGGTACGGGAAACTGCAGTGCATCTCGTTGAAGATCGTTTATCAATCCAGTTAACCAAATCGTCTCACTTACGCAGGAACTTATAGCAACGTATTCGGCTTCGGTAGAAGGCGTTTGCCACAGTTGTTTGTTTCTTGGAAGACCAGGCAACAATGTTTCCGTGAACCTTCAGCAAAAATCCAGAAACACATTTGCGGTCGGATTCATCGCTTGCAAAGTCTGCATCTACGTACGCAGCTACTGTTGATTCCTTTGGATTTCTTCTATAAACTAATGCCATATTTTCGTTGCTTGTAGATATCGTAGCACCCGTTTTGCATGCTTCCAATGTTCTTCTCCAGCTGCGTCCTGGAACCTTGCCAAGTATCCAACGACAAAAACACAGATCGGTCGAGAACCCATCATGATGTACGCATGGGGTTACCGATGAGCTCACGGTAGGGGTGCGTGCAATTTTCATTTGCTCGCTTCAATTGTAGTTTCGGTTCGGCTGGCGTCTTAGCAGGATTGCAATTTTCCATGCCAAAACGAAAAATTACTTTTTCGATTTGTGCTGTCTAGGATAGCTTTGTCACTTCATTGTCCAAGTCCCTTTCGATTTTGATTCCAAGGAAGTGTTGTAACTGCTTCATGTCCGTCATCTCAAATTCGTGCATCAGCTTCATCTTAATATGTTCGATGTTGGCCTCATTTTCAGCAGCGATCAGAAGGTCATCTACGTATACCACAATGTATACCGTGTCACTTTTACAGGTTCGAACATACAGGCAATAGTCGTGTTTCGATCCCGAAAACCCTAAGGTCGTCAGGAAGTCGTTGAAATGGCTGTTCCAGCATCTGGGTGACTGTTTTAGACCGTAAAGAGAGCGATGTAGCAAACACACTTCATCAGAACTTAGTGCTACCCCCTCTGGACACTGCATGTACACCTTGTCGTTGAGTTTTCCATGCAGAAAGGCGGTCTTCACATCTAGCAGGTGAATCTTCATCCCATTCGTCGTTGCTAGTGACAATAGAGTTCGAATCGTAGGCAACCGTGCCACAGGTGCATACGTCTCCTTGTAGTCCACGTGTCTCTTTTGCGCGTAGCCTTTGGCTACCAACCTCGCCTTGTAGCGCATAGGCCGCCCGTCAGCATCCGACTTCAAGTTGAATACCCATTTGCATGGTACGGGTCGGCGCACCGCAGCGGGTCGTTTAACCACGGTCCAAGTTTTGGTTTCTCCGCAGCGCCTTCAGTTCGTCTTGGATCGCTTGCCTCCACTCAGGCTCATTCGCATGACCAACTACATCAGGTGTAACATTCGGGAACCTGTACGGAATTTACACCAGCAGAAAGAGACTCTATATGGAATAAAATCAGAGAACCAACCTGGTGTCCTGCACTCCCGACCACTAGACCTGTGGATTATCAACATTAGATGTGTTCACTTTCTGGTTGTGGTGGAGTGCTGCTGTTGCCTTTCCTCGTCGTTTTCGTCTTCTCCGGCAGTGGAATGCCCATCGGAATCACGAGCATCATCCTGGACGTCTTCTTCATTTTGGTCGTCCGGTAGCTGTACTTTATTTTCCTCCTGTTGCTCGGGAATCGGTGATATGTTCTCCGGAATAACAAATCGATGATCAACGCTTTCACTTGATGACTTGAACGGGAATGCTGCTTCGTTGAATCGGACATCGCGAGCCACAAACATTTTCCGCGATTCCTGATCCCATAGACGATATCCTGTTGGTGCGTATCCGAGCATAATGCACTTTCGTCCGGTTGGATCCAGCTTACCTCTCTTCTGCTTCCGGTACCCAGGAGAATGCTTAGCACCGAACACTCTCAAGCAGTGACATCCGGCTTCTCTCCATGCCAACGTTCCGCAGGTGTTTGGTTACCTTTAATTGCTTCCGTCGGGCTTCTGTTGGTAACGTATACTGCATTCAAGACCGCTTCTCCCCAGAGATATTTCGGTGCACCTGATTCCGTCAGCATTGCTCTTATTTTTTCGACTATGGTGCGGTTGAATCGTTCTGCCACGCCATTTTGTTGCGGGAGTGTATTCCACCGTTGACTCAACCTGCATTCCTTTTTATCGTAGTAAGCCAGCTGCTCCTTGCAGAAAAATACTCACGGCCGAGATCGCATCGTAGGGTTGCTATTTTCGTTCCAAATTTAGCCGTCGCCATTGCTTCGTAGACCTTGAAATAATCGAATACCTGATCTTTTTCTTCAACAGATAAACGACTCCGAAGTGGGTATAGTCGTCTACGAACGATAAAAAATAGCGATAACCATCGCATGTTCCCGGAGGTGATTTGCCCACACACGTCCGTGTGCACACGTTCTAGCGGTCTTCGTGTCTGCGGTCTCGTTTTATTGAACGGTAGTCTTACCATGTTAGCTTCAGCGCATATATCGCAAAATTGAGCATTGCCATGCACATCGTTCAATCCATCTACCGTCTTGAAATTCTTCGAGTTTGAGCACATTTTTTAAAGCTGAGGTGCCCATACCGCTTATACCAAAGTTGCAGTTTCTCGTTGTTATCTACCGCCAATGCTGATCCATTGGGTAAACAGTTCATTCGTAAGAAGAATAGATTACCCTTCATTTTCGCAATGCCTATGGTTTCACCGTCCTTTGTCAAGATGGCTTGGTCCGGCTTGAATTCGACGTACACTCCTGCTTTCAATAACCTCGCCAAGGATAGTAGGTTATATTTTAACTTCCGGACGAATAGCACCTGTCCGAACGCCAATGATGTAACAATTTTCTTTTACACGCAACTTGCCTTTCACGGTACCTTCGCTTGGTTGCAACTAATACCTCCCCATCTTTTGCACTGCCGATGTGAAGTGGCTCCATGTAATTCGTGGATGTCCTGGAAATATTCTTGGTTGTTGACCATATGGCTGCTCGCACCCGAGTCCAAAATCCACTCGATTTCATGCTGGTTATTACACATCTTAGCACCGAAACAAGCGCCACCTCCTTGTCGATTTGAATTTTTCGCCACCTGAGCCCGATCGGATCGATTTTTTAACTTGGGACAAGCAAATTTTTTATGCCCAAACTCTCCACAATGATAGCATTTACCGGGAAATTTATCTGCTTTTTCATGCCGCTTGCCAGATTTCGCTGCCAACACAATTCCGTCCAACAGCACTCGAACCGGATTCCCTTCCAGAACGCTTTTGTTCCTCCGCTAGAAGGCGTGCTTTGACGGTCTCAAGCTTCAACTGTTGATCGTCCAAATTTTCCATCGCCGTGGCAACCACATCGTAACTAGGTGGTAACGAAGTAAAGCAGCTGGCTCACCGTGTCCAGCTCCGTAAGCGTGGCACCCGCATCGCTTAAGCTGTCTACTCAATTCATCAAATCGACGAAAATGATTCGCCAGGGATGTTCCTTCCTCCATTCGTAGCATAGTCATTGACCGCCGAATGTACGTCTGAGCAGCAAAACCTTTCTTTGCGAAGGTGTTTGTCAGTGACGTCCACATTGCTTTTGCGGTTTCCTTGTCGCGAATATACTCCAAATGGCTGTCCGCTATGTACGCCACCAGAAGAGCTTTTGCCTTCTCATCCTTCTCCTGGAATGCCGGTTTTGCTGCCTCTTCCACAGGTGGGTCCTGTGTGATTGCTTCCTTCACTCCGTGGGCCGAAAGCTGAGTCTCTACTCGGAATTTCCACGTGTCGTAGCCCTCACCGGCAAACTGCACGATTCCTGCTTTCTTTGCGCTGGACATCCTGGATCTGGAACGGCTTCAAGAATTTTTCTTTTTACTGCACTCTTAGGTATGGCGTGTCTGGGCCCATAACCTAAAGAGAAACACATTTTAACGTTCTAATGGTGGTTTATTAACTGAACTTACTCGAATGATACAGGTGGTATTTATATGGTTATGGTTTCTATGCAGTTGTTATTTACTATTCCACACAGAAAAAAAAAATTAATTTTAACAAACGTGTAAAATACCCCCTCGTTTAAATCCAAGCTAAAGGAGGCGTAAGCAACGAAATTGTTTGCAATTTTTCATGTGCCATACAACAATATTGGCAATCTCTCGAACAACAGGCTGGATTCAGGCGTTATCTGTCTTAAATTTACATGAAATATCCCATTATTTTCTGTAAAATCTAGCATTCCCTTTATGTGCATTAGATAACGCAGAAAATTCAATGTTTCTTTTTATCTGTGCATAGTAACCGGCGTTGCTATGGTGTTGTTGTATATAACACATGTGGCAAGCAATTAACTTACAGACTTATCAAGGGTTGCTGTGATTGTCAACAAATGCTCATTAAGTTTATAAATTATAGATTCATTTAGTAAAATACTAAAATTCTATGAAAATTCTTCTTTTAACTGAAATTTGCGTCATAACATGTAAAATTAGGTGTTCAGCTTTTCCTTCGTGTAAATTTGAATAAGGACGTAAATTTATGTCTTATTAGCCGCTTCGTTTGGGTGCATCTAAAATGACCTATTTTTGCACGAAATTTTCTTAGTGTGTAGTCTATCAAGCGCGCATGCGCGTTGTCTTTGTTTGCTGCTTCTGGCCAGCAAATGACCAGTTTCTACATATGTACATGTGTTTTCTTTTTTTTTCACTCCACACTCAGCCAATAATCAAAACGCCCGCTATGAGGCTACTCTATATCGAACTTTGAAACTGCTTATAATCATCGATTCACTCGCGGCAAAGTGGAAAAACAGTCAATCTTAATAATTTATGTCCGGATGTCACAATACTAACACTAATGAACAAAACTAAGCTGATGTTCCTCTTCTTTCGGGTGCGCACTATGGTCCGAATGGACAAATTTCACGACAAAAATCGATAACTCGAAAACCATTATCTTTAGACAGATGGTGTCTTCGGGAGATTTGATTTTTTAAATAAAATCTATCTTTTGGCTTGAGTTGTGACTAGGGTAGTCCTGTTACGTTCATAATAAAAATTTCAACTTTTTATTCTTATGGTTTAGAGGATTTTTTGGCTTCAACAGAATTGTAGACATTACATTTTAATGAAACTTTTTGTGAAGAAATTTTAATTGTATCTCATCTACGTATCGTCTTATAACAGTTTTTCTAACTTTCCTTTGGGTGGGACTTGAAAAAACAGTTTTTTTTTTGCTGTAACTGTTTTATTTTAATTTGAATTTGAAAACTCCGCATAGATGTCTTTTAGGGTATAAAATGACGCACATTTTGAAGATACAAAATAGTTGCTAGTTATTGTATTAGAAAAGTTGTAGGGGTTGAAGTGTAAAAAAATATAAGTTTTTGCAAGATATCTTTTCCTATATTTGCAAATATTTGCAAACACAGAGTCCGTGAACTGAAAGTACAAACTTCCATCTACAAGATCTATGCAAAATTGTCTGTCCCCTTTTGTTCCCTTTAGGGTAAAAATTCTTTTTAAATTTGGTAGTTTTGCATTTTTTCTGCATAATTTTCGATCAGCAGCATCAAAAAGTATCACCAAAGACCGTAAATACTCGAGTTTTTTTTATGTAAATGTTGATATTTTTATATTTATCCATCTCCGTTAATTTATTAACATTCATATTACAGACATACAGACATAATACATCGAAAAATGTTCACTACAAATCATGGTCACTAACACACCTGCGCCATCTGTTGAGCACACTGTGATGGATGACTAAGCTGAACAGATGGCAGTAGTGTGTTAACGTCAAACGAAGATTAAAATATGTTAACACAGACAAACATACATAACACTTGCAGTTTCTTCATCGATTACCAATTCAAATGTTTCTTAGTTGGTAATATCGCCACAGGTAGTACATATACACGGAAACAAATCCGTTTCTGTTTTCATGAACAAAAAATCATGATACTATCTCTCGTCTTATTTTATGAATTTGTGACTCTTATTCGTGGTTTCATGATTGATATGAAAAATGCGAGTTGTTTCTTCAAAATGTGCGTCATTTTATACCCTAAAAGTCATCTATGCAAAGTTTTCAAATTCAAATTGAATAAAAAAAGTTTCAGCAAAAAAACTGTTTACAAGTCCCACCCTAAGGAAAGTTAGAAAAACTGTTATAAAACGATACCTAGATGAGATACAATTAAAATTTTTTCACCAATGTTTCATTAAATTGAAATGTCTACAATTCTGTTGAAGCAAAAAATCCTCTAAACCATAAGAATAAAAAGTTGAAATTTTTATTATGAACGTAATAGGACCACCCTAGTCACAACTTAAACCAAGAGATAGATTTTATTTAAAAAATCAAATCTCCCGAAGATACCATCTGTCTAAAGATAGTGGTTTTCGAATTATCGATTTTTGTCGCGAAATTTGTCCATTCGGACCATATTGGTGCGGGGCGTAGCACACATAAACCAAAAAAATGTGGAAATACTACCGACACTCACACATTTTGGGAAGGAATCGATTGTTCTAACTACGTTTTTCCAAAAGCATGCGGATATTTTATGATTTCACTGTTAGTTGAAGTTAAGTTACGAGTTATTGTTTGATTTTTTTTCGCCGCAAAATCAAAACACGCCAGTTTCAAAGCTCGGCTTGCTGCAATTTTCACCGGTGCGGGGGACGCAAAGTTGGTCTTTTATAGTTGGTTTTATTTAAGTTTTGCTGATGCAAATCAAGTATAAGGTTGTTCCAAAAATAGACCACCGCTGAAGATGCCCTAACTATCTGATTTTTTTTTCTAGCAATTTTGCTCTGATTGTGTGCTTCTTGAAGTTGATAGAGCCTATCTAAATAGATATAAAATATGTGCACTAGATCAAAACAAATGATGCTAAAAGATAGATATTATTCACTTAAACAACTGTACCCCGTATATCAAACCATTATAATCTAAACTTTGAGAGTTATAAAGTTTTGTCCGTCTATGTGTATGACCCTCCCCCTTTGAGCGACGTCTTCCATTTATACTAGTTTGACGGAAACCGTTGCAATTCGCTTTTCTCTATGCTCAGAACTGATAAGTTAAAATAATATCATCGGTCAGTTCCGGAATCAACCACATAACGTCCATCATAAAATGTTGCCCTCTCAATAGAAACGAAATTCATGTTCCGAATTGCTCGATATACAGATTCCATAAGTCGTTAGTCATGAACATAGGAGATATCCCCGGGAATAACACGCGGTGGATGCTTATCGCAGCAACAAATTGCTCCTGTCGCCAGTTTAATTGCCTATCTGTCACTCCAAAACTCGTTCTCGGACGAAGCACACTTGATGGATTAACCGCTTTCAACTAATCTCTAGAACCATTTTTCCTCACCTATGACAACACCTATTCCCTGCGTCGTCGTCGGTTCAAATCGAAACCTAAATCTGCTCACAAATGTTTACAGTGAGCGCAAAAATCGTCCGGAGTTGAACCACATTTCCCATTCCGACGTGGGTGGTCTCCAAATGCAAACTGCGGCGGCGAACGATTTCTCAAATCTCCTGCTCGCTTGTTCCGTAGAAACCGACCGGCTGAACACAGAAGAAATCCATCCAATTAGCATTCCACATAAAGCTTCGATTCGAACGGACCAATTAATTGTTGTTTTGATTTAATAAACGATGGTTATTATTTTGAGTTCAATTAAAAGCAAAACCCCATCGCATCGACGTCGGCAGTTCGAGGGTGGGCGGTGGAATTCCCTCCACATCTGTGCTGCTGTGCGATTCGATTCGATTCGAGCAGCCGGAAAGTCTAGCGCGGAGGGAAAGCTACTTACTTTACTACCGTTCGTTGGTGTGTTCTCTTTATCTAAATTTCTCGCATTTCTTAACTCGCACTCTTCTTTGCCCGAAGTCAGCTCAGCTCAGCTCATTGGTCGTCACGCGAATCGGCGGCGGCTGCTGGGTGCTGCTGGGTGCTCCTGGAGTTCAGATCCCCAAACGAGATAAATCATGAGGAAGTCGTGTGAGTGTGCAAAAGCAGCAAAATGACACACACGCTCGAGGAGATGCTCGAAAAATTCAGATGGGGAGATTGGGGGGTAAATGGGGCACAACAAGGGGACCAACAATTATAATAAGTAGCAAATTCCGGTGAAAAGTTTCGGACCACCCACCTTGAACAAGCTGTCGATGGGAACGCACACCGGCGAAGCGATGCGGTCCCTGGTGATTTGCAAGTCGAGGGTCCCAAGGTGCCGAAATTGAACGTGTAGTCGAGCTGGAGCAGTTCTTCCTTTGGCGCTGTTCGGTGTGTCCTGGGAGTGCGGCGAGGATTTTGGGCAAGGGGAGAGAGGGGGGGAACAAATTACAACTCGTCAGCGGCGTTATCGCTGACGAGATCATTTTGCGCACGCTTCTTGGAGATTCTCAGGAAGGGGTGTGCGCTCGAGGGTACTTGCCATTCAGTGGGTCTTGGAGGGGTTTTTTTTTTGTTTGGCGAATTTTTGAACTGAGAGGAAGAATGACGTAAGCAACATATTTTCATGATGAAACCGTTGCTGGTGATAGTTTCATGTACAGGAAGTGGCGAAGTGACGAAACATATAAATAGATCCACATTTCCACATCAACAAACAATCATTCATCTGCGGGACAAGAATGACACATGTTTAGCCAAGCTCGAATACAAAACCGAATAAAAAGCAACTCATATTCTAAATATTTATATCAGTCTATTCAATCTCTATATCATCTCGAAACAAAATCAACACTCCCAGCGCCGACCACACCTAGCTTGATGAATATGTTAAAATAACATGTCGTTAATTGTTAAACCCATCATCGACCCAATTGACTCAAGGCCCCGGTAAGCAGCAGGAACTCGAACTGGCGGCAGGTCGAAACCCATTCGTGCCGCGATAATGCAGCAGTCTTCCTAGGCACGTAGATCGTCCATCTGACCCTGGCTGCTGCTGTTGCTGGTGGCTTCCCGGTTCAAGTGGCCACATGAATGGACAACTCCGAGTCCCGAGAATCAGAAAATCACCTCGGCCGAATGGAACTACATGGGTGAAGAAAACTGGGCGAACAATCAGCTCGTTTAGGTAAACAAACATTCCTCGCCGCGCCACGTGTTCCGTCCCCCGGACCAAACCCAAAGCAAATAAGACGTACAAAGGCAGGAGGGAAACAAATTGGAGTCTATTTGAGACATGATCTTCAACAATTGAACAGAACAAAAGTACCACTACACACTGTTTCCTCTTTCTTTCTCCACTCTCTGGAGATCTTCTCAGAGTTCTACGTCTACGTCCGGGAGAAATGTCGATGGTGTAAGCAACTCCCATCCCGAAACCCATCCTTCCTATCGAACTTATTCGACTTTCCACGATCAGCCCACCTCCTCACTTACCTTCTGGCAACTCATCTGCTTTCTCGGTTGATTCGTTTTTCCTATTAGCGTTTGTGGAACCCTGCATGATCATTTTCTATTTGAAATTTAAATTGAGTGTGATTTCAGTTGGCGCTTGAATGGCGCCAGGTTTGCGCCCGGTTGGTTCTAGTCCAAGCATCATCGTCAACATCATCGTCGTCGTCGTCGTTGGTGGTCTTTCCCATCGTAGAGGTCTCATTACTACTTCCAAAAACATTCTCATTACACGGCGCAATGCATGGTGTGCACTACGAATTATGATGCGTCTTACGGAAGCGTGGTTTATTTGAGATGATTACATTTTCTGTTCTGTTCACTGCTTCTCGCCAGCCGATTAATCTCACGATTCTTGCCTTATCTTTCCCCAGGTCCTCGAGCGCGTAAACCAAAGAAAAGTCCCAGTGAGAAAGCGCCGCCGAGTAGCAGCAGCGGCAGTGGCAGTGGCAGTGGCGGAGGTGGCGGAGGAGGCGGCGGCGGTGGCGGCTCGGGTGCACTTGCCGACGACAAACGACCGCGGACGGCCTTCAGTGGACCGCAGCTGGCGAGGTTGAAGGTAAGAACGGGGTGTGTGTGAGTTTGTTAATTGTTATCTGGATGATGTTAGTTGAGCTCCCAAGTAACATTGCAAAAACAATCCAGCTTTATTAAGTTTTATTAATGTTTTATGAAAGCCACTACAAATCAATTTGGTTTTATTATGGCAGTTAGAGATGCCAATAGGTTTCAAATTTAATAGAGGTTTATGAGAACCTACACAACTTCTTTAGAACGATCTTGGAACCTTGTCTTCTAAAGTTCCTTTTGGTCTTATCAAAGGTTTTATTTTGACTTTATGAACTCGTAAAATGCTGCACAGTGGGAAAAATGGGACCGAAAATCACAACTAATTAAAGGCCGCTGGATAATTGCCCTGTAAAACAGCTTATCTTATGTAAAAGAAATGCGAGGAATCAAATGGTGATGGTTCCATCTTGGGCAGATCCCCGGAAAGTGGCTCATTTTGCCCGATTTTCCCTTAATTTCGGAAGAAAAATTGAATAATCACACATTTATCATATTAGCTCTGATAATATTGCATCCATTTGTGCTGTACTATTGTGAAAATGTCTGAAGAATCCAATGGAGGTAATATTGTCTTGTAAAAACGTCAGGAACTGTCCATTTTGCCTGATATTCCCCACATGCTGAAAGTGTTGGATAGCAACCGACCAATGCTGTATAGGAACTATCTGTTAACAAAACGTAGTAGTCTTAGAGTTGAATTCAATAAAGATTTTTCATCACTTCCATGTCAACACTTAACAAACCTGGACGTGTTCATTATTCCACTCTGCCTATTTAATAGGTTATGGGCCCAGGACAGTAAGGAAGTTAAGTTTTATTTCAAGATCGAAAACGATATCAAGATGTCTGAAGAGAAGCTCTGGCTGTTTAACGGCAGCAATTTCAGGAATTGGAAATTCCGGATTGAAGTCCTGATGGAAGACCGGAACTTGCTTGGCTGTTTGACGAAGGCTATCGACGAGGAAGAGTATGCGAGGGATCTGGCGACGGATACTGTGGAAATCCGTGCACTAAAGAAGAAGCAACTCGAAGAACGATGGGCCTTGGACAGAAAATGTAAGAACCTCCTGATTCATCGGAGTTCTGAGGACCACCAAGAGTATGTCAAAGACAAGAAGACGGCCAAAGATGTCTGGGACGCCCTGAAAAATGCTTTCGAGCGCATTGGGATTGCAGGCAAGCTTATATTGAAGAAGCAATTCCAAGAGCTAAAGCTGGCTGAAGGCGGAGACGTGAAGGCTTTCTTGCTTCGCTTCGAGAAGATTCTGCGAGAATTAAGGGCGGCGGAAGTCAACATGCAGGAAGAAGATGTGGTGTGTCAGCTTTTACTGGCGCTGCCCAAATCCTAAGAAGCGCTCATAACGGCCGTGGAGACGATACAGCCTGAAACTCTTACACTGGAATATGTGAAGAAGCGGCTCCTGGACGAGCAGGTGAAATGAGCTAATTCAAGTTCCGCTGGAGATGCGGAATGTTCCGGAGAATCGGCGTTTGCTGGTAAAAAGATGGGATTAATATGCTTTAGCTGTGGAAAGTTTGGGCACAAACGATCTGAGTGTCAGGAAAATCGTCCTACTGAAGAATCTGGACCAGGTCGGTATCGAAAAAACGGAGGAAAGTTTCGAAAGCAAAAGTCTGGAGTCAACATTGCCGAGGAAATGACGTTTGTTGCTACAACGACCCTGGAGCGTACATCCGTTGCTATGATGTCAGAGAAAACTATCGATTGGATTCTTGACTCTGGCGCGACGGACCATATGGTGCGGAACAAAGACTTCTTCGATGAGCTGCATCCGTTGGACAGGAAGGTACGTATTGCGGTGGCCAAATCTGGTGAAGCACTTATCGCCGAGTATGCAGGATCCGTGAAGGTGAACATGTTGGTCGGCTAGACGAAGGTCCCAGCTGTAGTGAAGGATGTTCTCTACGTACCACAGTTGGAATCCAACTTGTTCTCGGTGCGACGCGTTGAAGACAACGGGATGGCAGTGAAGTTCTCAAACGGAACAGTGACCATAATGAAGGATGATCGTATAGTTCCTACAGGTAGGCGAGCTGGTCAACTGTACCGGATGGTCATCGAGCTGCGTAATGTGTCTGACTCAGCGTCTGGTGGTTCGTGCGTAGCAGGTGCGATGGCTTCAAAGAAGGACGTTATCGATTTGTGGCATTGGAGATTCGGCCACTTGGGAACGGCGAGTATGAAGACTCTATGGAAGCATGGAATGGTGCAAACGACGACAAAGATCTTCGATTGGCCTGAGCAATGCATTTGTGAAGTGTGCCTGCAAGGGCAGCAAACCAGACAGCCGTTCGACGACGTTGGAGAGCGACGTGCGTCTCGCCATCTGGAAATCATCCATTCAGACGTGTGTGGTCCGTTTACACCAAGAACGTGGGACAGTAAGCGTTTCTTTGTTACGATCATTGACGACTTTAGTCATTTCACGGTCGTATATCTTCTGGAATCCAAGGACGAAGTGCAATCCAAGTTTGAGAAGTACTGTGCTCGAGTGACGGCGTTCTTCGGTACTCGAGTGTCCCGGCTGAGATGCGACAACGGAGGAGAGTATACTAGAAAATCGTTCCGAAAGTTCTGCCGTACTCAAGGTATAAGCGTGGAAGCAACCGTCCCGTACAGTCCACAGCAGAATGGAGTAGCGGAACGAATGAACCGCACGCTATTGGAGAAGTCGCGGTCGATGGTGCACGATGCAGGGCTGAAGAAAACCATGTGGGGTGAAGCGAGTCTGACTGCTGCGTACGTGAGCAACCGGAGTCCAACATCAGCCCTAAAAGAGAAGAAGACACCGTATGAGGTATGGTATGGCAGAAAACCCAACATCGATAAAATGCGAGTCTTCGGTTCTGTGGCATACACTTGGGTGCCAAAAGAAAAACGAGGAAAGTTGGACCCAAAGTCGGAGAAAAACGTTATGGTTGGCTACACTACAAACGGTTATCGCAAGCGGAAGATTTCTATCGCGAGAGATGTGGTATTTGACGAGAAGCTAGATGGTGCTGGCTCCACAGAGAACCGTGCCGAACCGGTGCTGTATAGGGACGAAGAGGCAGAAGATCCTGAAGATCAACCGGAACTAATCGCTATCAAACCAGTAATGGAGCAACCATCAAACCCGATCGATGACCAGCCTGAGGAGGCAGAAACAGACGAGAGAGAAGATTACCTGACATCCGAAGAAGACGATGCTGATACCGCGCTCCCTTCACAACTAGAACGTGTCAAATACCCAGCAGAAGTGATCACGAGGCGAAGCGAACGGGAGCGCAAACTTCCCGGAAATTCTGAAGACCGTGACGATTCGGCGCTAGGCTATGCGTTGAATGCTGAAACGTTCGTGGAGAACTTGCCGACCACGATTGATGGATTGTGACGACGAAGTGACTGGCAGCAATGGAAGAAGGCCATCACCAGTGGCGACCCAAATGCAGTACCACATGCACCAGATGGACGTCATGACCGCATTTTTGAATGGACAGCTGAATGAAGAAATATTCATGCGACAACCAGAAGGATTCGAGCGAGGGGACCCTGGGCTCGTCTGTCGTTTGAAGAAATCGCTTTATGGACTGAAGCAAGCCCCACGGAGCTGGAATTCGGAGTTCCATAACTTCGTCCTTGAGTTAGGCTTTCAACGTTCCAACCTGGGTACCTGTCTCTACTGGTGGAGAGAAGGGAAGAATGTTATCTATCTCCTATTGTACGTTGACGACATAATTTTGGTGTCGAACCGCCTGGATATCGTCGCTGAAATAAAGAAAAGGCTATCAGCAAGATTTGAAATGACTAATGTCGGTGAGTTGAAGATGTTCCTGGGACCCAAGATCGATCGAGATCAAGCAAAGGGGACAATGAAGATCAGTCAAAATAAATACGTAGATGATCTGCTGCGCCGTTTTGGTATGACGGACTGCAAGCCTGCACCGACGCCGCTGGAACCAAACCTCAAGCTAGAGCGACGCAAGAGTGAACCCGTGACCTCCGAACCGTACCGTGAGTTGATAGGGTGTTTGGCGTACCTGGCGCTTTCATCAAGGCCGGATATTAGCGCTGCTGTTAATTTATTCAGTAAGTACCAATCTGCACCCACAACCGAGCACTGGAGTCATCTGAAGCGCATTCTACGGTACATGAAGGGAACCGCAAACTACGGGTTGATTTTCCGGAGGAATGAAGAATCGGCGCCTCTGGAAGGATATGCTGACGCTGACTGGGGTAACGACCCGAACGACCGCCGATCAATCTCGGGTAACGTATTTCAAGTGTTCGCTTCAACAGTTTCCTGGATGACCCGCAAGCAGAGTACCGTCGCACTATCTTCAACTGAAGCTGAATATGTTTCTCTCAGCCATGCTGTTTGTGAAGCAATCTGGCTTAGAAACCTCATTGTCGAGCTCGGAATCAAGCTGGAACATCCTGTAGTTCTCCATGAAGATAACCAGTCGTGTATCTGTATCGCTCAAGAACCACGTGACCACAAGAGGATGAAACACGTGGATATTCGCTACAATTTCATTCGGGAGAAGCTGCAAGACGGTACATTCAAGATCCAGTACATTCCGACAAGTGACCAGTTAGCAGACCTGTTCACCAAAGGGCTAGCTCGTGGACCTTTTGAGACACTAAGAACCAAACTAGGATTATTCTGTTGAGTAGGAGTGTTGGATAGCAACCGACCAATGCTGTTTAGCAACTATCTGTTAAAAAAACGTAGTAGTCTTAGAGTTGAATTCAATAAAAAAAATTCATAACTTCCATGTCAACACTTAACAAACCTGGAAGTGTTCATTATTCCACTCTGCCTATTCAATTGAAAGTACTAGATATGCCATGTGGCTTTGGAAATTTGGGCGAATTAGAATCTATAAAAATGCAAAACACTATTGTGGAACTGTCCGGGGAACTGAATGAAGATTATGCCGTCTTGTGTAAACATCAGTTATTGTCCATTTTACCCACTTTTCCCTACATATTGGAAGAATCAATAGATAAAATGCGATTTTTGGAATAGCTGCGCATTAGATCAAATGCACTACAATATTATGAAAATGTCTGGAAAATCAAATGAAGTGGATGTCGACTTTATAAACTTCGGGAAATGGCTCGTTTTGCCCGATTTTCGCTTCATTTTGAAAAAATAATTTGATAATCCTACATTCATCATATTTTCACTAATAATATTGAACCCATTTGCGATCTTCTATTGAGAAAATGTCTGGAAAACAATGAAGGCAATATCGTCTTTTAAAAACCTCAGGAACTGTCCATTTTGCCCGATATTCCTCATATATTGAAAATACAAGATATGTCAAATGGTTTTCGAAATTTTCGCGAATTAGAATGTATAAAAATGCAATGCACTATTGTGAAACTGTCTGGGGAATTATATGGAGGGGATTTCGACTTGTGTACATATCAGTTATTGTCCATTGCATCCGCTTTTCTCTGCCTACTGGAAGAATCAGTATATATAATGCGGTTTTTGAAATGGCCGTGCGCTACAATAAAATCAAATGCTCGGCAATATTATGAAATTGTCTGGAAACTGAATGAAGGGGATGTCGTCTTGTGCAAACCTCGGAAGAGACTCATTTTACCCGATTTTTCCTTTATTTTTAAAGAAAAATTTAGTAATCCTGCATTTATCATATTAGCTTTGATAATATTGAGCCAATTTGTGCTTTCGTATTGTGAAAACATTCAGTTTTTTTATTTTGGCTAGTTGAAAAAGCATTTAAAAACTATTTTGCCTCCAGTAAATGCATTAAACGGCAAATTGGCAACATGTTTTTGGATATTTAGCTATCAAACAACATTTCCCGCAACACTTAAACTTTTTTCTAAGATATAATTTGCAGCTAAATGACTTAGAAGAGCAATGAATCGAACAAAGCAGAATAACAAAAACCTACCACGATATCAAATCGAAGTTTGACAGCTGCGGCTATTTGGCCCTATGCTGGTTTTCATGGCAGCCAATAGGTTTTATGAAGGTTCTCAAATGGTCATAACATCTTTCACTAGAACATTTTCAAAATCTTTATGGTCTCCTTAAGGTTTTATTCATTTTCTTACACAACTGTCTTTAGAGTGGGCCTTTTGTACAAATTTCGGCTAAAAAGATGCATAGAGGATGTGTTGGTGGACAAAACAGTTTTGAATGTAGTTTTATCAACAAAACCGGGAGGAGAGCTGTACGGCTGGAATAAAATTAAAATTGTTACTTGGACTGTGAGATTCTCCTTTCAAGTCGGTGGTCAAGCAATTTTTAAGATCAGTTGCACTTTTGTAACTTTCAAGCTATTTAGGGTTACCGGTCCTCATTTCTGTTTAGCCGCTTCATTCGGCCTATGTGGCAAATGTGTCCTATATTCAGTCATATTTTACAAAATCATTTTGGCATCATGTGGGTCAATATTTTCTAATGCGCGCATTGAAAAACAGCGACTAAAGGTGCTGCCACACGGTGCACAGTGGGCAAGAACTGATGAAAACTAAGGAAAAAAAATTGTTACTTTTTTCGCTTGTAAACAAGGTCATTTCCGCTTGGAAATTGTCTAGGAAATTGAATGGAACTAGTTTCAATCACCGCACGGATATGGTTGTGGAGTTATAAAGTTTATTTTACCCCACTTCCCCTTATATTCTTGAATAATTTATAGATATCTTTGCACGGAGTGTCTCAAGATCAACCAATTTTGTTGATTGAAATTGCGGTAGATGAAATAACTATTATTCAATTCTTCAAAAAATTTCATATAGAACTAGTTTTATTTGGTTGATCTTGAGCGACTCCGAGCAAAGATATCTATAAACTATTCAAGAATACAAGGGGAAGTGGGGTAAAACCAGCCATATCTTCGTTCACAGAGCCGTGCGGTAGATGAAATAACTTTTATTCGATTTTTCAAATTTAAAAACAAAATTTAACATAGAACTTGTCCTATTTGGTTGATCTTGAGACACTCCGTGCAAAGATATCTATAAAGGGCGATACGGTCAAAATTTGGTCAATATCAACTTGACGTATTTCTTTCAATTTTGCATTTAAAAAACCTGAACACCCCTCATTTTGAAGGTGTGTGTGTGTAGAATGTTGCTTCTATTTTGATTTTGGAATTCACTCTTCAGTTGTCAAAATGCCGTCCAAGCAAGAAGAGCAGCGTATCAAAATTTTGCTCGCGCATCGCGAAAATCCGAGCTTCTCGCACGCAAAGTTGGCAAAATCGCTAAAAGTTGCCAAATCAACCGTTACAAATGTAATTAAAGTGTTTGGGGAACGTTTGTCGACAGCCAGGAAGTCTGGATCGGGGGGAAATCGAAAACCGGAAGCCGCTGAGCCGACAAAGAGAGTTGCCGGTAGTTTCAAGCAGAAACCCTAACCTATCTCTCCGAGATGCCGCAAATAAGCTGGGTGTATCGTCTACAACCGTGCATCGAGCCAAAAAACGAGCCGGACTATCGACTTACAAGAAGGTAGTGACTCCAAATCGCGATGATAAACAAAATACGACGGCCAAAGCGCGATCCCGGAGGCTGTACACGACGATGCTGACGAAGTTTGACTGCGTGGTAATGGACGACGAAACCTACGTCAAAGCCGACTACAAGCAGCTTCCGGGACAGGAGTTTTATACGGCAAAAGGAAGGGGAAAGGTAGTAGATATTTTCAAGCACACGAAACTGTCAAAGTTCGCAAAGAAATATCTGGTTTGGCAAGCCATCTGTACCTGTGGCTTGAAAAGCAGCATTTTCATAGCTTCCGGGACTGTCAACCAAGAAATTTACGTGAAAGAGTGTTTGAATAAACGTCTGCTGCCTTTCCTGAAGAAACACGGTTGTTCCGTACTGTTTTGCCGGATTTGGCATCTTGCCATTACGGTAAAAAGGCCATGGAGTGGTACGCCGCCAACAACGTGCAGGTGGTTCCTAGGCGACAAGAACCTTCCCACACGCCAGAGCTCCGCCCAATTGAGAAATACTGGGCTATTGTCAAGCGGAACCTAAAGAAGACCAAAAAAAACTGCTAAGGACGAGCAGCAGTTCAAGGCAAACTGGCTTTCTGCGGCGAAGAAGGTGGACAAGGTGGCTGTACAAAATCTGATGGCAGGGGTCAAGCGTAAGGCCCGGCAATTCGGATTTGGAAAAGCGGAAGCCTAACTGAATATTTTTCCTGAATTTTATACTAATTGAACTTGAAAAAGAAATTTAATTTGATTTTTTAAATAAACGATTTCACCGATTTACACGCGTTTTCCCTTGACCAAATTTTGACCGTATCACCCTTTAAATTATTCAAGAATATAAGGGAAAGTGGGGTAAAATAAGCTCTTTAACTCCACAACCATATCCATGCGGTGATTGAAACTAGTTCCAATCAATTTTCAGACAATTTCCAAGCGAAAATAGCCTTGTTTACAAGCGACAAAAGTTACTGATTTTTTCCTTAGTTTTCATGAGTTCTTGCCCACTGTGCGGTGCTTTAAATCTCTGCTATAGGTTACCATGATGTAGCTGTTATAGATATCTATTTCATAGTTCTAAAAAATTTGGGAAACCGGTTTGCAAAATCATGTGCTATGAAGTAATAGTTGCTATGTAGTAGAAATCTTTGTCGCAGTGCTATCACTTAATTTTTTTCGGTGTAAATACGATTTTTTTTGCCGCGCCATTTTTGTTGCAAGCTTTTAAAAAAATAATTTGGGAAGTAATCATGGGCACATTCGGTAGCTATGGACAGAGAATGAAAAAAAAATGCTGCAGTTCATGCGTACATCATATTGAAAAGGCAGATAAAATGAAAAACTCGTCTGAACAAAAACGTGGATTGCTCGTCTTGAAGACTAGGGAATTGAGGCTACTCTGCAGAAGGAATTGGATTATGAAGATTCGGATTACTAGATCAGTGAAATTCTTCAGAGAAGTAAATGGAAGTTCTTTAGAGAAATTCGAATAGGTTCATAAGAGATGTTCGGGAAATTTCTTCCGAGGAGCTCAGAAAAGTTTATCAGAGAACTTCAGATAATTTTTCAGACAAGTTTGGGAAGTTTCTTCAGAGAATTTCAGGAAAGTTTTTTCAGAAATTTCAGGGAAGTTCTTCCGAGGAACTGAAGGAAAGTCTTTGAAAGAACTTCAGTGAAGAACTTCACAGAAATTCAGGAAAGTTCTTTATAGAAGTTCAGGGAAGTTCTTCAGAGGAACTTCATGGAAGTTCTTTACAGAAATTCAGAAAAAGTACTTTATTAAAGTTCAGGGAAGTGCTTCAACGAACCTCGGAGGTGTGCTTCAGACAACTTGGGGTAAGTTCTTCAAAAAACTTTTATAAAGGTCTTCAGAGAACTTCCGTCGACTTCTGCTGAGAACATGGGGGAAGTTCTTCAGAGACCTTCGGGGAAGTCCTTCAGAGAGGTTGAGGGTAGTTCTTCAGAAAAATATAGGGAAGTTTTACAGAGAAGTTCGGGGAATTTATTCAGAGGAGTTCAGGGAAATTCTTCAGAGAACTTCAGATAATTCTTCAAAGAAATTTAGGAAATTTGTTCAGATAATTTCAGGAAAGTAATTTCAGGGAAGTTCTTCCGAAGGATTTCAAGGAATTTCTTTAAAGGAACTACAGGGAAATTCTTTAGAGGAACTTCTTCTCAGAGGAGTTCAGGGAAATTCTGCAGAGAATTTCAGATAATTTGGAAAATTTCGTCATTTCTTCTCCACAGAAATTCAGGAAAGTTTTTTATAGAAGTTCAGGGAAGTTCTCCCGTAGAATTTTACTGAGAACATGGAGGAAGTTCTTCAGAGAACTTCGGGGAAGGTTTTTAGAGAACTTTTTAGAGTTCAGGAAAGTTCTTCAAAGAAATATAGGGAAGTTCTTCAAAGAGTTCAGATATTTTTTTCAGAGAATTTTGGGAAATTTCAGCAGAAAATTTCAGGAAAGTTCTTCAAGGAAGATCTTCCGAGGAACTTCAGACAAGTTTTTCACAGAAATTTAGGAAAATTCTTTATAGAAGTTCAAGGAAGTTCTTCAGAGTAACTTCTGGGAAGTTTTTCAGAGAAACTTCCATGGAATTCTGCTGAGAACATGGGGGAAGTTCATCAGAGACCTTCGGCGAAGTTCTTCAGAAAACTTCTTGGAAGTTCTTCAGAAAAATTCGGGGAATTTCTTCAGAGGAGTCAGGGATGTTCTTCAGAGAGCTTCAGATAGTTTGGAAGATTTCGTCATTTCTTCTCCACAGAAATTCAAGAAAGTTTTTTATAGAAATTCAGGAAAGTTCTATATAAAAGTTCAGGGAAGTTCTTCAGAGAACTTCGGGGAAGTTCTTTACAGAACTTCGGGGAAGTTTTTCAGAGAACTTTTTGGAATTTCCGCATAGGAGTTCAGGAATTTTCTTCAGAGGAATATATAGAGAAGTTCTTCAGAGGAGTTTAGATAATTTTTCAGAGAAGTTTGGGAAATTTCAGCAGAGAATTGCTGGGAAATTCCTCCGAGGAAGTTCTTCAAGGAAGATCTTCAGAGGAACTTCAGGCAAGTTCTTCACAGAAATTTAGGAAATTTCTTTATAGAAGTTCAAGGAAGTTCTTCAGAGTAATTTCTGGGAAGTTTTTCAGAGAAATTCAAGGTAGTTCTTTACACGGTGTTCAATAAGTTCGGATACACTTTCAAAATTTGTTAAAAAAATGAAAACATGTTTTTTATTTTTTGGATTTATGTTATTGAAAGCTATGTTTACAAGGAACGTTTACAACATTTCTCTTGGAATGACCCCCCTTTGTACTCCTTAACGAGCTTCAAACGTTTCTCGAACGCGTCGCAGGCAGCACGCACTGGACTGCATGGGCATTTCGTCCCAGATTTTGAGAATTACCGTCTTGAAATGATCCAAAGTGCTGACCTTGTATTCGTTCAGCTTCGCCATCATATAGGACCAAACAAAAAAGTCGAGAGGATTCAAGTCCGGGGAGCTGGGAGGCCACAAAGTTTTGTCCAGAAAGTCGGTTAAATTGTCCCGACACCAGGCTTGAACCACATTTGCCGTATGGGCTGGTGCACCGTCCTGCTGGAACACGTAGTGCTCATCGCCGTAGAGGCTTCGGAGACTGGGGGCAACAACCTTTTCCAAAACCTCAGTTTTGTAGTACGCCGCGTTGATTTTGACGTTTTTTCAATAAACACCAAGGGTAGCTTACCACGTTTGCATACTGCCCCCAAACCATCACCGACGCGGCACTTTGGAACCGAGGGATGTTTATATTGGATTCAGGAATGCTGTCCCTCGATGGCGCCCACACCCGGTCATTTTGCACATTGTGCGGCTGCTGCAGCACGAACAGTTTCTCGTCCGAAAAAACAAACTCCTGACCAGCGTGCCGAGAGAGGATCCTCTTAGCTCGATCCAACCGCTTTTTGCTGGTAGCCTCCGAAACGCCATGGACCTTACGTTTTTGTAAGGCCTGAAACCAAGGTCCTTGGTGAGTATGGTGTGAGCGGTTCCAATGGAAACGTTGAGATCTGCAGCCGTTTTCCGGATTGAGCGGTTCTTTTTGCGCCGAATTCGCTCCCTCACGATCTTGATGACCCGTGGCGTCCTCGCTGAACGCGGCCGACCGGATCTCGCACGGTCATTGGTCGAGGACGTCTCCCGGTATCGCCTGATGGTCGTGTAGACAAAGTTTCGCTTGACCCCATGCGATTTCAGCAGCCGGAATATATCGCCGGGTCGCTCACCGTTCAAAAAACGCTTAATTACGAAGTCCCGATACTCTTTCATCGCGCGTAACAAACGAACAACAACTAACAGAATGTCAACACCACGCACATTCGGTAGCGTATGAATGAAGCTAAAGCTGACACCAATACCAATGCAGAATATGTACATGGCGCATACCTACGCAATGATGAAAACTTGTATTCGAACTTATTGAACACCGTGTATAGAAGTTCAAGGTAGTTCTTTATAGAACTTCGGGGAAGTTCTTAAGAAAAATTCGATAAAGGTCTGTCGAGAACTTCGAGGAAGTTCTTCATAACTTCCATAGAATTCTGAAGCAAACATGTGGGAAGTTCTTCAGAGACCTTCGGCGAAGTTCTTCGGAAAACATCTTGGAAGTTCTTCAGAGAAGTTCAAGGAAGTTTTTCAGAGATATATAGAGAAGTTCTTCAGAAAAATTCGTGGAATTTCTTCAGAGGAGTCAGGGATGTTCTTCAGAGAGCTTCAGATAATTCTAGACAAAATAGTCAATAGGTCGAAACTATCAACTCACACAAACAAAATAGCACCAGAAACAGATATAGGGAGTTAGTACATTCCCGTCGGTAGTGGATATAGTTGTTAGCAACCTAGCATTTCCAGGAAAATTTAAGATTTAAATCATTGTTTACCATTGTTACTTCCAACCTTTTGACGATTTTGAAAAGAATTTTTCAAAGAAATTTGGAAAATTTCTTCATATAATTTCAGGAAGTCCTTCCGAAGGATTGCAGGGAATTATTCAAAGGAACTACAGGGAAGTTCTTAAGAGAAACGTCAGGATGTTCTTCACAGAAATTCAGGAAAGTTTTTTATAGAAGCTCTCGGAAGCTCTTCATCGAAATATAGGAAAGTTCTTTATAGAAGTTCAGGGAAGTTCTTCAGAGGAACTCTCAGAAGTTCAGGGAAGATCTTTAAAGCAGTTCAGGGAAGTTCTTCAGAGAACTTCGGGGAAATTCTTCTTTGAACTTCTGTGGAATTCAGCTAAGAACATGGGGGAAGTTCTTCAGAGAACTTCGGGGAAGTTTATCAGGGAACTTCTTGGAATTTCTTCGAAGGAGGTCAGGGAAGTTCTGCAGAGAAAAATATAAGGAAGTTCTTCAGAAAAGTCCAATGAAGTAGTCCGGTGATAATTTTTCAGAGATGTTTGGGAAAATTCAGCAGAGAATTTCATGAAAGTTCTTCCGAGGAATTTCAGGGAAGTTCTTTACAAAAATTCAGGGTAGTTTTTTTTTATAGAAGTTCAAAGAAGTTTTTTAGAGAACTTCGGAGATGTTCTTCAGAGAACTTCGGAGATGTTCTTCAGAGAACTTCGGGGAAGTTCTTCAGAAAACTTCGACGAAGATCTGCCGAGAACTTCAAGGAAGTTCATCAGAGAACTTCCGTAGAATTCTGCTGCAAACATGAGGGAAGTTTTTCAGAGAACTTCTTGGATTTTCTGCAGTTGAGTTCAGGGCAGTTCTTCAGAGAAAAATATAGGGAAGTTCTTCAGAGGAGATGAGATAATTTTTCAGAAAAGTTTGGGAAATTTCTTCAGAGAATTTCAGGAAAGTAATTTCAGAAAAGTTCTTCCGAGGAATTTCAGAGCAGTTCTTCAGATGAACTTCAAGTAAGTTCTTCAGAAGAACTTCACGGGAGTTCTTCATTAAAATTCAGGGTAGTTTTTTATAGAAGTTCAAGGAAGTTCTTCACAGAAATTCAGGGTAGTTCATTATAGAAGTTCAGGGAAGTTTTTGAGAGAACTTCGAAGATGTTGTTCAGAGAAATTCGGGGAAGTTCTTCAGAAAAATTCGGTGGAGTTCTGTAGAGAGCTTCGGGGAAGTTCTTCAGAGGAACTTCTGAGGAATTCTGCAGAGAACTACGGGGATGTTCTTCAGAGGTCTTCGGGGAAATTCTTCAGAGAATTTGGATGTTTTTCAGAGAAGTTCAGGAAATTTCTTCCGAGAACTTCAAGGAAGTTCTTCAGAGAAGTTCAGGAAACTCGGGTAAATTCATTGCTTTGAGGTTTAAAATTATTCGAAGTACCGGTTCTTAGAGCAGCAAATGAAACGAACATTTTATTTCAAATTCGTATATTTTTTAAAAGAGGAGTTACTGTAAATTTCCGGTAATTTTGAAGAAAAATGGCACTTTTCTAATTGCGCAGGACCGTTTGACAGAAAGCACGTTGGTATAAAAGCCTCTTCAAAGATTGTCAGTGAGTATGTAGAAAATAAAAAGCAGTTCAGCATCATTCCAATGGCTATGGTGGATGTTTTATACAAATGAGTGTATGTCAGCATTGGAGCAAAAGTAAGGATCAGTGATGGTAGGGTATTTGCTGATAGCTGTTGGGGAATCTGATGCAGGATCTTTGGCTTTTGAGATGCCTGTTTCGGCTCCGATGTTGGGCGACGCGAGAACGAGCTGCTCTTGAGACATTTTGAAAATTATTTTCTCCTCATAGGTCTGCTCAAATTTGGTGTTTCAGTTCTTAAAAGCCATCGAATATTTGTTAGACAAGGCAGTCTTCAGCCCATAAAGTCTCCAGCAACAAGTTGGACGATTTACGTTGGACGATTTTAACTCTCTCATACCGAACCACAAACGTGCACAGAGAAAAAAGAGATTAGATGAATCAATGCTCTCTGTCTCCCCAACATAATTGCATGTCTCGTTTTGTTCCAACTTGTTCAGTTGTGTTCAAAATGCCGTCGAAGCGAGACGTATCACTTGAGCGGAATGTACAGATCTCACAGTGAACTATTTTAAAATCGAGAGTTTTCCAATTTCAACCATCTATCGTATCCTGGCATCCTCAGAAGCAGCTCGTAGGAGTGATAGTAGGAGACCGGAGTAAAATAATGGACAAGAAAAGACTTAGATTGCTCCATAGTACTTTGACCAACAAGGATTCGATTAGTCAATCTGATGCAGCAAATAAGTTCAAGACTAAGCAACCTTACATCTGTAAGACGTTGAAGATATGAGTAGTCTACGCAAAGAAATCAAGAGCACCAGAATACACAGAGTAACAGATATCAACCGTAAAATCCCAATGCTGCCGGAAGACCCAAAATTACACCGGAAAATGTATCGCTTAGGATGATGAAAGCTTATTCCTTCACTCAAAAACCCACATCCCAGGAAACGATCGATATTATTCTGATAACATTCCTACTGCATCTTCGAACGTGAAATGACGTTTGCAATAAAAAATGGACAAAAACTGCTGATTTTTCATGGGTTTACCTTCATCCGCACTGACGAAACTACTCATGCAGGATCAATCATAGTAACTCATGAGTCAGCAGACAAAATTTGACATCTCTATCAGTCGAACTCTAACCGTGAAGCAACTCCGTTCACAAATGTGCGCGTTCAAAGAATGGCACCCCACCGCGTCAAAAACGGACACCGTGCGGCACTTTGTGGACGCCGGATATGCCCGTTCCGGCATCTCCAACATCTTGGCACTATTAGACTACAATCAGAGCATCGAAAGAAAGCCCGGCTCCGGGCGGCCGACGACCCTGAGCGACAAGAAGCTCCAAAGGATGCTGAAGAGGAAGACCGAGGAAAAAGTGTCTACATCGCTGCTTGCGCTTGGCCGAGAGGTCGGTTCAACCGGTCAAACAGTGAAAAAGTACCTGGCGAACATGAACATACATGTCAGGAAGCGGAAGTCGCGTCCGCAATGACGCAGCGGCAGCGACTGAATAAGATAGTCAACTCGATTTTCCCGGCGAATCGCGACGTGGAAGTAAGATCCGAGGTGAAGTTCATTTCACACACCAAGTTCCCCAAGAAGGTGCTGTTGTGGCTGACAATCAGCGAGAAGGGGATATCAAAGCTGCTCTTCTTTCGCTCTGGACTGGCCGTGAACGGGGAATTTTTATAGTACGAAATGCCTGCCGGAAGTTGCGTCGCTCATCAAGAAATATCATAAGGGCGAGGTCGCGGTGTTCTGGCCGGATTTGGCGTCGGCCTACTACTCGAAGCGATCGTTGGAGGAAATGGAGCGTCTGAATATTGATGTGATACCCAAGTCGGCGAACCTGCCTAACGTCCTTCAGCTGCGTCCCATCGAGAATTTCTGGGCCACCCTGAAGCGTGAGATCTACTCCAACAATTTTGTCGCGTAAACTGAGGAGGAATTGATAAATAAAACGAAGAAAGAACTCAAAAACATGGCTACACGCATGTTTTCGTCCGCAATGGCGAATGTTCCTCGCCAGAGCGTAGAATTTTTTCTGCATGTTAGCTTAATTGATTACCTTCCATGGGAAATTGATCAAAAGCAATTATCTGTCTGGATCTTTTTTTTATCACCATCCGAAAAAAAGTCCATTTTTTTAAATGCAAACATTATTGTTCTTTTACAATTTATCTAAAATCAGTGAACACGCCCGCTTTGTGCGGTCAAAACAAAACTACGAGTCAGATTCATTTGCAATTTTGACAGTAGCCGTCTACGAGAATGTAGCACCGACAAACCGACAGAAAATGTCTTAATATTTCTGTTCAAATCATATGACTGACATCTATCTTCGTGTTCGCTGAGAACTTGTTTTGAAGCCACGAACACCACTTGATAAGAAGGTTCATGTCCGAGCAATTCTGGACACATTTTTTTGATCTAGATAAATCGATTTTAAAGGTTTGGACAGATGGGATCGCTGCACATTTGAATCGGTCGTTATGGATTCTTCATTAATAGTGAAGATTGAGTTTGTTGTCGGTTTGTCGGTGAATATACAACACGTTAGTTAGTTTTTCCTGCGATACATGGCACCATCGAGTGGTGAGTTTAAGTACTTATCAGACCGCTCTCGCAGATTAGGTATTTTGTTGATCAAATATCAAAAATATTCAATGCAAAATTCATGAGAATCCAAAAGACAGATGATTTTTTTTTATGACACTCTCTTGTTACTTCTTCCATATTCCTCGTATTTACTTACTTTTATAAATCACTTACAATTTTTCCCCTCTTTTCTCCCACCCTTCCAGCACGAATTCGCCGAAAACCGCTACCTAACCGAACGCCGCCGGCAGCAGCTGAGCGGCGAGTTGGGCCTCAACGAGGCACAGATCAAAATCTGGTTCCAGAACAAGCGGGCCAAGATCAAGAAATCCTCCGGCCAGAAGAATCCCCTAGCCCTGCAGCTGATGGCCCAGGGCCTGTACAATCACTCGACTATTCCGCTGACCCGGGAAGAGGAGGAACTGCAGGAAATGCAGGCGGCCGCCCAGGCAGCGGCCGAATCCCGCATGGGTTCATCGCCGGCCAGTGGCTAGCGTCGATCGCGTCCGTGAATGAGTTCGTGTAATTTCAAGGTTTTGCAATAGTAATGGGAAGCCGAGGGGCTATTCGAGAGACAATTTCGGTTTTTAAGTTTAAGTATGATCCGACAAGCGGACCGGCAGCGGAATAAATCATCTGTGATATCTTAATGTAAATCTTGCGCAACTGCTTAATGGGATGTATATTATTAGAGGAAGGGAGATATATTTTGGATGTTGTCCATGTTTTTAGTGGAGTTTTGTCCTAGTTTATGCCAGCGTAAATTTTGTCTGAACTGCGTCAATCAGTGTATTGTTTATTATGTGTTAAAAATTACCATTTGTTCAACACGAATCGGTTCAATGAAAGTTCAATCAAGTGAGTTTCAATCAATCGAATATAGGAAAAGCAAAGTGTATAAATTGTATATAAATCCACTTTAAATTAGAGTAATCAAGATCTGACAACAACCATACGGAAAGTAGGACAATTACGAAAAAACTAATTTATTTCGTTTGTAAATATTGGAATCACCTAATAGTAAGTTATCAATAATAACCATTGAATTGAGAAAAAAAAGTTCTTGTTTATGTACTCAAACTTATCCGAATTCCGGGTTTCCAACAGGTAAGTTGACACTTTCGGAACTGCAACTTCGTGCCAACGGCTAGTTAACAAAGGCATTCAATGGCTCTATTGCTCCACTTAATAGATTTGTCAACCATAGAGCAATCGAAAACTTTGCCGAAAGAAAAACTTCGGCTTCTCAGAGTTGACAAACTTACACGAGCAAAGCGACAATTATCATAAAAATTTCCACCAACTCCGACTTTTTCGTGCCCCCCCCAAAAAACTTTCAACGACTTTGGGCTTTTTCTTTTCTTTCGATTTGGGGGGTCATTTCCATACTTGGAGACTGAACGGACTGAAAGGAGAACGAACTTTTCCCTTCGAAAGTGTGCAATCCATTATTCCGGAATTGTTCGCTACCGTTGTTGGCCCCCAGTGGGCTTAAGGAAGGGGAACTCAATAAATTCATAACTTAATTTCTTGCCGTAATGAGCACCGATCACGACAGTTATTATCGAGCAAGTTTGTGCGGGGGCACGGGCTTTCGAGTGTACTGCTATTGTGAATATGATAAGTGGTTCTACTAGTTCGTTTAACTACAAAACACTATCAGTGTGCCGGTCGGAAGGTGGCTGGAGGTTCGGTAGCAGCTAGTAAGCCCGGTTGCCGGTTGTCCTTGTTCCTAATCTTGCCCCGGGTGTGACGCCGCGCAGGGTGGAAGCGTTGGAATTCATAAGCGTCTTAATTTGTGGTACTTTATGGGCGACTTTGGGCAGCCTCGTGTTAATTGCATTTGGCGGGGTCGGGAGGGGAAAGTGATTGGTCCGGGCACATAGTTTCGATTTTTCCGTTTTGTGAGGCGAGGCTTAGTCATAAAGATCAGTGAGCCATGGAAAGGGTTTTTTTTTTCATGTTAGACTGGACACTAGCCCAAAAGTCATACACAGATAAAAAGAAACATTGAATTTTCTGCGTTATCTAATGCACATAAAGGGAATGTTAGATTTGGCAGAAAATAATGAGATGATTTTTATGAATTTAAGCCAACAACGCCTGATTTTAGTCTATTGTATGAGAGATTGCAAACATTGTTGTATCGCACATTGAAGATTGCAAACGATTTCGTTGTTTACGCCTAATTTGGCTTGCAATTCAACGGGGGGAAATTTCACACGCCTGTTAAAATTCATTATATTTTTTGTGTATTTAATGAAATAATTTTATTCACCGTCAGTTGATTCTCTTGCATCAGTTATTGTTAGGATGAGGATTGTTTTTAAATTCAAACAGCATATTAGCAATATTTTTTTTGGTTAGAGATTTCGATTTTATTGACGAAGCTTCAATCAATCAATTGATAAATTTATGTTAGATTGACTGAAGGTTTGTTTGTTTGAATATGTTCAAGGGACTAGCGTTACATAAAAATATTTATATTCATTATAGGTTTTCCTTCTGATCGTAGTGGGCTGTGCTCGAAGCGAGACGCAAACAGTTTTCTGCTGTCATTTTTGCACCGTTTTATTTTTCATGTGAAATAAAGTTTTAACAAGTGAAAATTGTATTTGGTTCAACTCCTTCAACTTAGTTTTGTGTTCGGCCGACGTTCAGTAGCAGATAGCTGGAGGTAATGAGTACTTCTCGTTGCTAGCTGTCTATTTGGACTTTTTGGATTCTATTCGTTATCAAGAGGAATTCAGCTAAGTACCCTTTATATGTTTTAGACCCAATTAGTTTCAGCTAGAAGGAGAAAATACAGGACCTTTGCTCTGACCTGCAGGAGTGCGGATGTCATCTCCCACATAGCATGATGTAGAAATCACTGCTCTATGTTTGTTGTAACGTGCCAACCACGGAATGTCGGTTTCATATAGATGTACGTTGTGTGGGGGTGACCAGAGGCAGTAGGAACGGGGACAGTAGGACAACCCATTTACCATCTTCGTTAAGTTGGGGATTTCAGAATTTTTGACCACCCTAATTCGCAAGAGTATTTTGAGATTATCGATATCCCTGAAATCAGCTGTGTTGAAATTCATTATTTTCCTTAGTGTTTAGAAGACTTTCCATCACTTCCGGAAGGTGTTTTCATTTAAACGTTGACAGCCCAACGATCATTGAGTGCAGAATGTTGACGTACTGATAAATTCAAGTACAATTTGTCGTATTCGCTGTCCATTTTTCGTACGTGAAGATTTACAAAACGTCTGCTTTCTACTACGTACGTCCAAAAACTGTGGATTTTTCTGACCGTTGCGTAACCTTTCATCCGTGAGTCATGGACTCTCTCCATCTCTTGGCATCACAAAATCTCTCAACGATCGCCCCGACCAAGGTGAATTTAATATCTCAGGTGGTCTCAATACTGTATATGAGAATTTCAGCCATGTTTAAACGCATACTAATACGATTGGCATACTGAAGCTGTCTCCTTTACACCTATGCAATAGTGCCTGTGATGTCAAACTCGCAGCTCCATTTTAAAACAAACGAGTAGAGGAGATGATTAGTTTCACACTGCCAGGCCTGTGTTCTATGCCATGGGATATGATGCGTCAGTCTGCACGTTTTGTTTACCAATATTTAAGGGGGGTTGGTGTACGTGCTAATGTTTGTAAACAAAACGTTAAGCCCACACCGTTTACATTCATGTATAACTCTTCATTCCTAGGCAAAATTGCAATCAACAGCTGTCATTATGTGCGTTATACACTATTGAGTATTCCTTACACTTTCGCTCTAAATCTCATTTGATACCCCGCTTCTCCATTAACTGTAGAAAATAGACCACCTGAGATATTAAATTCACCTCGGGCCCGACAACGGAGCACTCCAATGGGGTCTATAGAGGTGGAGAAGAAGTGGTTAAGTTGTATTAGTGTAATGCAAAATGCATTGTGCTCGTGAGATGGTGCACAGCTGTTTTTTTTGTAAACATGCGTGACGTAGATCTCCAAAAACAACAATTTACAACTGCAGCAAATCACAAGCTGGAATATTTATTTTCGGTAATGTGTATAGTGTGTAAAGGATTCGGCTGAAAAATGCCTTTTTGTGAACTAAAGGATGCGGACAAAAACTTAATTTGCTTCGTTATAATTCGCTAGATTTTGGAGTTTTACGTCACTACCCGAAATCATGGATTGTTTACCCATTATTCGTTACTAATGCCGACAATCACCTCGCGCTTCGCCTCCTGTATAGACCTCATTGGGAGCACTCTACACTCAAAAAATCGACACGTCTCATCCATGTGAAACGCACGTAATTTTCGTCCACTGCTTAAACCATTAATAAACACGTGGAATTCACGTTAGAGCTACGTATTTCCCCGTAAATTCACATTCCACGTGAATATCACATAAATGTTACGTGATTTTTCATGTATAATTCACTGGCACGTAATGTTTACCTGATTTTACTGAAGAAATTTCGGCTACGTGTTCAGGTGGAAGTTACGTGAAATATCACGTGAAAACTACGTGTCAATTTTTTTGAGTGTAGCTCTTGCTATCCCACGGCCAGCCATTTCAAATAAGTTTTGAGTCGTTTTTGACTCACTTTCGTCAAAAGTAGAGTCACTCAAATTTGAGTAAATGTTACTGGCATTGACAAGTCGACAAATCAAAAAAATCGACTTAAATCAGATGAATGTTTTTGATTTGTCCACTTGTCAATGCCAGTAACATTTACTCATGTTTGAGTGACTCCACTTTTGACGAAAGTGAGTCAAAAACGATTCAAAGCTGAGTTGAAACGGCTGGCCGTGTGTACTCGTAGATCGGCCACCGTTCGTAGTTCGTGGTGGAAGGCGAGCAATTACTTTCTCACCTAATATTTTCTGAAGCTTCTCTGACCTACATTCGTGACTGTAAGCTAAGCAGTTACAGCGCTTGCTTCGCTATCTCACATATGTAGATACACTCTCTCATTCAGACATCGTATAAGCGCTCTGTACCTACAGCATAGAAAGTAACGGGACCGATATGATTCTAAACTGAAAAAAATCGACACATTGTATCCACGTGAAATTTAACGTAACTTCCACCTGAACACGTAACCAAATCTTCTTCAGTAAAGTCAGGTGAACATTACGTATTAGTGAATTGTACGTCAAAAATCACGTAAAATTTATGTGATTTTCACGTTGAATATAGATTTACGTGGAAATCACGTAGTTCTTACGTGAATTCCACGTGTTTATTACTGGTTTCGACAGTGGATGAAAATTACGTGCGTTTCACATGGAAACAACGTGTTGATTTTTTTGAGTGTATCGTTGGAGGCTGGATAACACTGAAACAAATTACGTATTGCAGTTTGATGTATTTTTTTTATTAATTTACTGAGCCTTATTTTCTTTTCTTTTTTCGATGAATTCGATGGTTCTAGGCCACGGGGAACAATTTATGTTTTAACATCTGTTTACCACACATTTTTGTAATTGCCCAACATAATAGAAAACTTCATGGTTGCTTCCACGGTTCAAGAGATAACAGGGACCACCAGCTAAGGGTTGCATACTTGGCTGGTAGTGCAGCCTGGGCACTCTTGTCCTTCTGACTTCAGCTAGATTGAGGAGGTGCGGCTCAATCAGCGTCTGTCTTGGCATCCAGCAGCTGAGTGGGAAACGCTGTATCACGTCAGATATACCTACGGTGGCAGCCTCACCAACGCAATGTAATCACGAAGGATGGCGGTGTTTTTTATACGGTGGACCAGAATCTTCAACATCCAGAATTTGCAAATGTTATTGTTGTTGTCATTATGTATTGTAGCATCCCTTCGCAGTATTTTTTTATGCTATTTTCAGCTTCTCATTTGTGCATCGTTGTAAGTTTGAGACTATCTAACTAACGTTGTGTATTTGTGAAGATAGGATGGCTGTTTACGTTTTTTTAAAGAAAGGATCATATACGGCGGATTCTATAAAAATTTTCTTTCTTCATCCAGGGAATTGCTTCAAAAACTAGAATTGTTTATGGTCCTTTATTTTCAATAAAGGAGTCATTTATAGGCCCACTGGGAAACAGGAATTGTCGGATAATTCGAATCTCCTGTCTTTTTATTAAGTTATTTTTTATTTTTTATTTGTTAGCTCTCCGTTTTTTGGTGAACAGTGGCCATACCCCTATGAAATTTTTTTTCGCATTGTTGTTTGCTTGAGTTTTCTTTGCTGTTTTCCTGGACTGCCAGGTGATCGACTTTATTTCATTATAACAGATTTGATTTTTCGCCGTTTCAGAGATTCGATCCACCGCGGAAGAGGCAAACCGTTGTATTTTATTATTGTATATGCATTGTTTGGTATTTCTTTGCTGCATCGTGTTTTTCCCATCATATTATGACATTCACATTTCAGTATACATTCATCAACTAATGGTTGAGCTAGAAGTATATAGCTACATCTTTTAATTGTTACTGCTGAGTAACATAGAGTATTTTTCTATTAATCACCTACAATTGAGACTGGACCCAACAGCATCCTTGCTGTTGGTTTAAATCGGGCGTCAAATTGGATGTTTCAAAGTATTTTTGTATTCCCACAGTTGTGAGTGGTCCCAACGGTATCCTTACTGCTGGTTTAAATCGGTTCTCAAACTCTATGTTTTAATATACTTTTGTATTCTGCTGAAATAAACCACCCACACTTGTGAGTGGCCTTAACAGCATCCTTGCTGTTGGTATAAATCAATGCCAACATTTTAATAACTTCAATGTGCATCTCTGTACAGAGAATAAACCGGGAACATAGTTAAACATCTTATTCGTTGCCGACGTCAGCACACCGTTTACCAAAACGGATCCCGCTGCAAATCCAACAATTTTATACAAAATCCCAGTGATTTCTCGTGGAGGTGCAGAGATGTTCTCGGTTTCAAATAAAGCTGGCGCTGGTAATGCCTTAGTTTGGGATTACCAGTTTTTACACGTTGAGGACAGTGCATACCGAACGGTATCACGCGACGCATCGACCATGTGCTCGTGAAAAAGTCCGTACTGTGCGGGTGAAATCGCACTCGAAAGTACCTGAAAAGTGTTCTCCAGGCTAGCAGAAATCCCGTACGTTGTGGTAGTGATATTTTCCCTTACTAAACAGTTTGGGAGAGTGGTGAAAAAATAGTTTTTTGCTTGATTCTCAGCCTCCATTAACAGTGAGGAGGAGTTTTCTTGCTGATTTTTTTCGCTCAACCTCTCCTCTCGCGCTGAGGGTGATAGCGCTCGCTCTGTCTGTCGCTTGCGTTTTGATTTTTGGGAGATAGCGCAGTGGTGTGGTGTGAGTTTGGCGGATTGGATTTTTGTTTATATTCGCCCACCCTGGATGCGGTTCATCAAAACGTAAAGATAGAGGAGGTACGTGTGTGTGTGTGTGTGCTGGCAGTAGTTTGCCTCGTATCAGCGGGAAACAACAGCACAGCGGTTTTATGTAGCACGACGTCGGCCGCAGTTGTAGCCTCCTCGTCACGCGTCGCGTTTCGTTCTTCGTCGCGGATTACTGGTGTGCGTGCGCAAATGGTTCCGGTATTGCGCGGAAGTTAGAAAGGGTTTGTTGCGTGTCGCAGGATCAAGCGTCGTGCTTCGCGTTATTCATTCAAAAACCGGTAGGGAGAACAGTACACAAATGCGCCTGGTGGGGTAGAATGACCCACTCAACAAATATGCTCAAATCTTTAAAACTATAGATTTAATGGAATTATATTTTATCAAATTTTAAATAAAACAGCATAACTCATAATTTGGTAGTAGGGCTAAGGCACTATATACACCAAATATGATCAAAATTGAAGAAATTGTCTGCTGACTGTTACTGCACGATGTAAATAATAGTGTTATCCAAATAAGCTTTTAACAAGCGTTGGTTTATAATAAATCCACTTCACATATATCGCACACAACAAAACATCAAGATAGTGTCAAAACTTCACCATAATTCCACGTATTCTCCGAATATTTAGACAAAAGTGCATGCGAAACTAAAACTGGGGCAGGAACGCACTGTGTCGTTATGTATACGTCTACACGCTAAGAAAAAAACACTCAGTGGGAGCGGTTAAATGAGGAAGCCAATGTTGGGTATACAAAACTTACTTCTGGCAAAATTCTACTCCAGAAACGATAATTTGAGACCCAATGGTAGATAAACACAAATAAACTGACACGAAGCTACCCTTATTTAACTGTCTCATGGGTACTTTTTTCGTTATGGCAGTCTTATATAATGAAGAGCTGGCAAACATGTCCCAGAACGCCTTTGCATAACGTTCATCAGGCATTCTATAGTCATGGCTTCTTGACAGCCAAACAGAGCTCGCTTACAGCAGGAGCGTGGCAATGTGTTTGCAACTTTACACCTCTAATGAGTAACTTTTTATAGCTGTGTTTTTACTTTTTACAAGCGGTGCATACTATCCCATTAATTTGGTGCATAATATACCAGTGCACTATGGTACGAATGGACAAATTTCGCGACAAAAATCGATAACTCGAAAACCATTAACTTTTTTTTATGAGAATGTTTATATTTTTATATTAATCCATCTCCTTTTTATAATAAAAAAATATATCACAGACAAACAGACATAACATATCGAACATTTGACACTACACAGAAAGAAATCTTGTAGTAAAAACTACCATTTTACCCGACTACGCCTATCTTTAAAAATACTATGAAATTTCAGTCAAATTTACTACGTTTACGGTAAAATCTTCAACGTTTGTGGTATATTTGACAAACCACATATTGATATCAACCGCACCATGGTTGATCTAATCGCAGGCATGGTAAAATCAAACGCATTTATAGTCAGCTGAAAATTGTGGGTGATTGCGCTTAATTTAACCCTCGAAATGGTAGTTTCTACTGTGCCTTTTTTGCGTGTACAAATCAACGTCACTAACTACACCCTACACGTTTTGTTCAGCACACTGTGATTGATGATTAAGCTGAATAGATGGCGGTAGTGTGTTAACGTTAAACGTAAGAAAATCGAGTATACGCGCTATCTGTGGCGATATTACCAACTAAGAAACATTTGAAGTGGATGTTCAATGCGTAATCGATGAAAGAAACTGCAAGTGTTATGCATGTTTGTCTGTGTTAACACATGCAAGTTTGTTCACTTACATTTATTTATATCATTTTATGTACATTTTTCTAATTATATTTATGTATTTACATATGCAAAATTTCATTAAATTAAAATATCTACAATTCTGTACAAGCGAAAAAACCCTCTAAATCATATGAATAAAAGTTGAAAATTATCAGCCATACTAAAAGGATCAACTTGTCACCACCAAATCAAAGGTAGATCTTATTTTTAAATTAAATCCAGAAGACATCATCTGTCTAAAGTTAACGGTTTTGAGTTATCGATTTTTGTCGCGAAATTTGTTCATTCGTACCATAGTGCGGTGCTGCGGTGCGTCAACCCAATTTTAGGGTGCATAATGAGCTAAAACGGGCGTTTTACCTGAAGTCAATGCATTAATGGAAAAACAATCGTTTAAATTAAAAATCACATTTGACTCTACAACGAAAACATCGTAATGCACCATACTCAATAACTTATTCCAATATTTCAGCTTCAATTACCTAGAAATTCACGATATTGCTTAAACGGTGCATTTTGTACCATCCTCCCCTATAAACTCAATTGCGCTGTTGTGTGTTGGTGATTTTTCCTCAAACGAGCTCAGGTACAAAGTGTCGTTGTTCGCGGGTATTGTGGGGGAAGATAGAAACCGTGTAAAGTTAGAGGTCATAAGCGAGTTTATTTTTCTTATTGGTACGGTTTCCTGCAACCAAGTGTAAATATCTAGAGTTAGATTTTAGAGGAAAACCACAATCGTGCCAAAGTGAATTTTGATTCGGTGTGCAGGCTTAGTTTGTAAATTAATTAGTGCAAGAAGAGTGTATTAGACACAGATATCATGTTACTACCAGAAGGTTTCCAACACGTCAGCGACGGCTGGGTTGATGTGGACGAGTTTCACCGTTGGGTTCGAGCTTAAAGGGCGATACGGTCAAAATTTGGTCAATATCAACTTGACGTATTTCTTTCAATTTTCCATTTAAAAAACCTGAACACCCCTCATTTTGAAGGTGTGTGTGTGGAGAATGTTGCTCCTATTTTGATTTTGGAATTCACTCTTCAGTTGTCAAAATGCCGTCCAAGCAAGAAGAGCAGCGTATCAAAATTTTGCTCGCGCATCGCGAAAATCCGAGCTACTCGCACGCAAAGTTGGCAAAATCGCTAAAAAGTTGCCAAATCAACCGTTACAAAATGTAATTAAAGTGTTTGGGGAACGTTTGTCGACAGCCAGGAAGTCTGGATTGGGGGGAAATCGAAAACCGGAAGCTGCTGAGACGACAAAGAGAGTTGCCGGTAGTTTCAAGCGAAACCCTAACCTATCTCTCCGAGATGCCGCAAATAAGCTGGGTGTATCGTCTACAACCGTGCATCGAGCCAAAAAGCGAGCCGGACTATCGACTTACAAGAAGGTAGTGACTCCAAATCGCGATGATAAACAAAATACGACGGCCAAAGCGCGATCCCGGAGGCTCTACACGACGATGCTGACGAAGTATGACTGCGTGGTAATGGACGACGAAACCTACGTCAAAGCCGACTACAAGCAGCTTCCGGGACAGGAGTTTTATACGGCAAAGGAAGGGGAAAGGTAGCAGATATTTTCAGCACACGAAACTGTCAAAGTTCGCAAAGAAATATCTGGTTTGGCAAGCCATCTGTACCTGTGGCTTGAAAAGCAGCATTTTCATAGCTTCCGGGACCGTCAACCAAGAAATTTACGTGAAAGAGTGTTTGAATAAACGTCTGCTGCCTTTCCTGAAGAAACACGGTTGTTCCGTACTGTTTTGGCCGGATTTGGCATCTTGCCATTACGGTAAAAAGGCCATGGAGTGGTACGCCGCCAACAACGTGCAGGTGGTTCAAGGTGCAGGACAAGAACCCTCCCAACACGCCAGAGCTCCGCCCAATTGAGAAATACTGGGCTATTGTCAAGCGGGAACCTAAAGAAGACAAAAAACTGCTAAGGACGAGCAGCAGTTCAAGGCAAACTGGCTTTCTGCGGCGAAGAAGGTGGACAAGGTGGCTGTACAAAATCTGATGGCAGGGGTCAAGCGTAAGGCCCGGCAATTCGGATTTGGAAAAGCGGAAGCCTAACTGAATATTTTTCCTGAATTCTTATACTCAATTGAACTTGAAAATGAAATTTAATTTGATTTTTAAATAAACGATTTCACCGATTTACACGCGTTTTCCCTTGGCCAAATTTTGACCGTATCACCCTTTATGTCATCTCGTTTGGCTCCTATTGTCCTTGAGTAACTTTTGATGGTATGCCTAAACGACCCAACTCAAATGACCTTAAAATGATCTTATGCTGATACGATTGACAGTAAATCATTTACAATTGGAGAGCTTGCCATCATTAACTAAACTATTCTGATGCACAAGAAGTCTTTAAAATCAGCAGGAGAAACAGATCCAGAAACATGAAATTTGCATCAAGCAGCAGTTCTAATGGAACTGCAAAAACTTTGAAGCCAGGATTTTTTATGAATTTGTTGTGTTTTTTCTGTTAGTTGTAACACTAATTTATATTCTCATGCTTTTTTTAATTAAATAATAAGAACATATTGTTTTCTTTGAACTGAGGAATAAAATTGTGTGTTTTATTTTAAACGAATTGAAATCAATTTTATCCAGAATTAATATTTGACAGCGAATATTTCTTTCCGCCACTCACATAGTATATATTGTTGTGATGCAAACAAGCAAAACGTAAATTTTCTGTTTTTTTTAAGAAAGTGTGATGAGGCAGTTTTTTCATAATCGAGATAAGTTTGTTTTTTAATTGTTTGAGAAGGTGTACGAGGCGGCGTTCAAACTAACTCTCGAAAAAGGAATTTAAACTATGTTTAGTAATTTTTTTATTGAGGATTTTTCGGGACCGGGGAAGGATCATAAGATAGTTAGAGACCCCTTCTTTCTCTGAAGGGACGGAAGGGGACTCCCATACAAATGCAACACAATTTTCGGCCTGTTGAAGTGGCAGATTTAGTCCGTACTTCAACCTACTCCGCAGTGGGATGTTAGGCAAAAATGGACGTCTTTGGCTCGAGTACCACTGTACACATGCCCTTTCGCTCAATTTCCTAAAAATAAAAATATCTGTTCTGCTTCCAACCTGCCGCACACTGACGGAACTATCAACACTTTCTCTTCATATCTTTCATTCTAGCCATTGATGTTCACTCTTGGTGCCTCATGGTGATGAGCGAACATCTCCTTCTACAACAAATTTCTGCATAGCTCGAGAAATAATCAAGCATATGAAACCAAGTTTGACAGGTGGATGTTTTTGAAGAAGCGATCTATTTCTATGGTGGTTTGAGACGCCTCCACCTTCTAAAAAAGGATACTTCCATACAAATGAAATACAATTTTTAGTATAACTCGAAAGCCTTTGAAGCAAATGAAACCGAATTCGGCATGGTTAGGTTCTGAGGCAAGAAATGTTTCTATGGCAGTTCAATAATCCTCCCCCTTTTGAAACGGAGGGACATACAAATTAAACCCAAGTTTCTTGCATAGCTCGAAAAATCCAACCACGCCAATGAACGCACACTTGGCACATGGCCGGCTTTTGCGACGCAGGATTTACATAGACAGTGTGTCTCACAAGAGGTCTCACCTCTTTTTCAGTCTCGGTTTAATTCAGCTGGGTAATTTTTAACAGCGAAACTGATTATAATCGTTTTGAGTGTATTCTATTGACAGCTTATCGCTAAAGACAAACAAGCTGATTCCGTTTGTCAATATATGTCGAGTTCTATGTGAAGCTTCATACAGGGGACAAGTTTACAGTCTACATCTGCAACTGTGTCAGATATCTCAACAGCTCAAGTACAGCCCGGAGCCCAAGCAGCACACTACGATCATTATTCGTTGTAGTAACTTGATTATGACTTAACAAGTCATATTTATGTTAAATCAACCGAGTGACTACAAGTGTGCCACTAGGGAGTGTTTCTTGAAATGGTTCATGAAAATTTAGAATGTCCATGAACGCAAAGGAGGTGCCAGACGAACTGCCAGAATGAAGAAAAAGATCGAATGTGTGAGGGAGAGAATAAGACGTAATCCGGCCGTTATCTTTTTCGTAAATTGAGCAACTAATTTCAAATGTCCTCTGGTTTAATAAACAGGCTCCTCAGACATGATCTGGAATGCAAGCCGTTTGTTTTTGGATGAAAAGCTTTTCCTCCTTCAGGACAGTCATAATCAACAAAATGATCGTCTCCGCCAATATCTCCAGAAAGAGATAACCGAAGCTGTAGAACGCTATCGGAACGTATCGAAAATCGAAGGTATGGGGCGCTGCTTTACAAAAAGGAAAACTTCCTCTTCTTTTCATAGAACCTAACGTAAAAATCAACACTGAATTTTACATCGAGCAGGTTTTGAAGAACCATCTGCTTCCTCGGGCTTCAACGGTGTATGGGAATACACCATATTGTTTCCAACAGAACTCAACTCCAACTCACAAGGCAAAGAAGCCACAAGCTTGGTGAGGGGAAAATAAGCACGATTTCATCACAAGTGAAGAATGGCCTGTATCTTCAACACGGATCTCAACCCATTCTTAATCCACGATGCCTGAGGCGTCACTAAAGCTGCAGCATATAGGCCAAACGAAAGCGCTTACTTTGGATCGATTCAAGAACAGACGGTTGATTTTTGGGACCAAATCCCTCAGGAACGGCGTGTGCCAGCCGCTGTGATGATATGGCATATTTTCTACATTTGGTTTGTAGCGATACCTAATTATGAGACACCCTGTATGCAAAAAAGGAATTTCTGTCGGCCGTTCGTTTTGGCTGACCCTCGTAGTCTCCGGAAAATTCTGAACCGATCAGCGGTGAAATTTGTATGCAGCGTTTTTTGGGGCTAGGGAAGGTTCTCGCGATGGCCTGTGACAAGTCCTTCTTCAGAAAGGGGGCCTTCCCTACACAAATGCGCGGGGTACAAATTTCGTGGCAGTTAAGTCTGAGAACTAATCAAGCAAATGGAACCAAATTTAGCATGGCGTGAGCGTTATTGAAGGCATTATTATTTTCTATGGTTGGCGTAAGACCCTTCCTTCTGTAGAAAGAGGGGCTCCCATACAAATAAAATTTCAACTAAACATGAGAAATATCCCAAATTTCATGAAGCACACGAATTGCTGGAGTTTTTGCGGCTGGAGAAGGTGGTTGGTTCGAGACTCCTTCTCCGTCTGAAAGGACGGTCTCCTATACAAATGAAAAACAAATTTTTTCATAACTCGAGAACTTAAGTCCGTCCACGTTTAATTTCGGACACATTTCTTTCAGTATAGATTTTGAATTATTTCAAGGATCGTTAAAACGTTTGCTTATATGACAGCTGAAACTCTCCAAGTTATTTCGTGGTACATGTTACAAAACAACATGTTAATATTCATGTTACATTCAGTAAAATGACATTGCATCAAGTGGACGTGCGCAAACGCACTTTGTACGAAAGGCAGCCAAATCCGAATTTATCAGTACAGGATCTTGCCAAGAAACTAAAACCACTGGAGTTTGATCAGTACTTGACTGTGGATCGGAAGGTTGGAAGTGGAACAAATCGAAACTTATGCTCTTGACAGGTAGCCATTATTGAGAAAATCCCAATCTTTCTGGGTACGAAATGTGGCTCTCAAAGTTAGGAAATCAAAGTCATGCGTACAAAAATGAAGCAGAGTCAAAGACTGCATGTACAAAGTGAAAAAGGTGCTCAATTGTGATCCCAAGAAATTACACTGCAAAAAGTCGTGCTAAGGAGCATTACACCAATGTTTTGCAAACATTTGCTTGTACCATAATGGACGACGAAAAATACGTACTCGAAGACTTTAAACAGCTTTCGGGTCTGTCTTTTGCACCGCAATGTAAGGGAACGCCGTTGCCGAGCATTTTCGGACAATTAAGATGACCAAATTTCTGTAGAAGTATTTGATTTGGCCGGCCATACGTAATTGTGGTCAAAAATCTTGTCCGGCACTTTCAATAAGGATGTGTACGAGAAAAAAAATCTGCAAAAGCAGTTGCTACCGTTAATCAGAAGCCACGCCTCTCCAGCTCTGTTTTGGTCTGATTTGGCCTCTTGTCACTATGCTAAATTTGTCCTGGAATGTTAAAAGATACAAGAGGTCAAATACGTGCCAAAAACAGCCAACTCACCAAACTGTCCAGAACTTTGCCCAATAGAGAAGTATGGGCTCTAGTTAAGCGTAAATGCTTCGAAACTAAGAAGAAAGCAAATGGCACCGATGATTTCAAGAGAAGATGGAGAATCGTCACGGCGGGCGTATCTTAGAAAACCGTACGGGACCTGATTGCGGGTGTACCACAGAAAGTTCGAGAATTTTACAAATAGAAGGATTAACATCTTAAACAAATGTTTCTAATGTAGACATAACTCTTTTATTGTGAAATAGCCAATCGGTTATGCTGAATTATAATTTTTTTTCGCTGCCATTATTTTGGTGTCCGAAATTTAACGTGGACAGGCTTTAACAAAAACAACTAGATAAGTTTGATGCAATCGACGCGTAAATGAGTCTGATAAACTGTAAGCAGTCACCGAGTTTAAATATTTACCATCTGCTTGGATCACGGTGGGAAAAACCGTCGGTATCGATCGATCCCCGGGTTATAGAAAGCAGTAGTTCCAAAATATCTGAAATTGCTTTCTCGTCCCAAGGAAACTTCCTCACCACCAATCTGACAACGCTTCCATTCTGTTTAACCGTCTCATTTTCACAGTATCACTTACTGAACCCGTCAGTCGGTTCATCTCATCCAACCGATGATAATCTCGGCATGGCAAGCGCATACACATTAACGCAAAGCAGTGCCCCGAACGGGCAAGAGGGCAAAAAACCAAAGCAAAAACGAATACGCACACACACACGCTTATAAGCCGGGGCTTAAAATCGACGTTAATCCTACTTGCGCGCTCGCGACTCTCCCAAGCCCCATATCAGCATCATCGGCAGCATATGTGTCAGCCAGTGAGACAGGGGAGAGCCGCAGTCTTCGTCATCGTTTGGCCAGGAGGCGCTTGCGCTCCGGTTCGGAATTCAACTTGGGTGGTCCACGCAAGGCATCACACTTTTATTGCGGCATCGGTGCAGCAGCAGAAGAAGAAGAAAACGAATGAGCGGCGCTGCAGAAAATCTCTCCCGTTTGCACATGCAGCCAGCCGACCGACATCGTTTCGGGTGCCAATGAGCCTGTGGAGACGCGTGGTGTTTTATGGGAGAGGCATGGTTTAGTCGATTCTACAAGCATGGTAGCCAACTCGGCAGCAGTTTAAGCAGTAGGATGAAACTGGAAATATGCATTTGTGGTAGGTTATATTTTTGAATTTGTTTTCTGTTTGATATCGGTACAAAACGAGGAAATCGAAGATCGGCTTTTTGGAATTTAATCTGATCATTAAATCGAAAATCAATTTACTTACATTCACGCTTAAGATTGCTTTTCCAGCATCGTTGGGCACCCAAGCAATCTACTTATCACTCCATCGAATTATTTCTCTCTCACTTGCGCTCTTGTGCAGGAAACAGCAATCTCCAACGCATGCCAATTGCTGGAATACTCTTCGCCTTGAACACCGACAACATCGACGTCGTGTGAAGTGAAGTGTGTAACCATACTGGCAAATCTTCAACCACAACGGCACCGAAAAAAAATACTGCATGACCCTCCGTGACCGTAATAATTCAATTACGTCCGGCTACTAATTACACAGGTGAGCCAAGAAGGCAGGATCTCTCTGCCCTGTGGAGTTCAACAACCGAAAGCAGATGACTTCCACGACTCCAAGTCCGTCATCGGTTGGTCACGACTTTTTCCCATCCCCTCCTAATTAACATTTAGCCAGTCAGCCAGCCAGCCAGCCGGAGTAATCACCGCCAGGATCGGATGTACAGCGCGCGAAATTGATCCTTATCATAGCTTTGCCGGACGACGATTTCACAGAAGCCGCCCTTTCCAGATAGTCAACTTTGGCACAAGAAATTGGAGAAATTCGACACCGACTGATGAATTGTGTCGTCTTTTGATGGACGAACTTATTGATACACGGAAAATCGATAATCTTCGGAATGATGATGATGATGATGGAACGCTGGTCGTTGGTTCCCAAGCCTTGGCCGGCTAATCCGCTCACGAAAAATATTGAATGTTTTAATCGCAAACCGATCCGAAGCATATTAAATGAAGAAATTAATGTTATTTATTCCTCTAGCCGGGCCCTCTGGAGCGCTGTGTGAGGACGATCGATTGAATTGGCCAATAAATAACACATTCAGTTCGTCTCAGTCTGGCGGCGGCGGCGATCGGCGGTGTGATCGAAAGGGTATGGCAGGATGGCAATAAAAATTGAAAAAACCGGAGATCGACTCGATTTGACGATAAGACATTAGTCATTTTATTTCCTCTTGCAGTCGGCGTCGGTGGGTTGGGAGGGTAATGGGTGTGCATGTTTTTCGGTTAATTTTACGTGCATCAATTAATTTCTGCAATAACACATTAATTTGAATGGGATTAAATGCTGATTTAATGGCAACTTCAATCGATAATTGATTTCCAATGTTGAGGCAGTCGTAAATTTGGTTTATTGGCAATCATTTAGCAAATTATTATGTGTTTTTGGCCACAAAGAAGTCAAAGTAGCAGAAGCAGCAATACTCTGGGAGATGGTAAGAAAAGATAATTCAACATCTTGGCATGATCAGTCTAGATTGCAGAACAGCTCTAAGATTAACATTGAGGCTGCATTTAGAAGTGCTGTGCCAATATCGAGGATATTTGAACACCCTGAAGTACTGAATCATTTGACAAACTGCCGAAAATTGTAGACGAAATATCTGTCAAGATAAGCACTACTTGTTGAAATTAAATGGAAAATAGTTATCTTTCTTCTTATTTTCTAGTTCCCAAAACTGGTTTGACAGCAGTGTTTAAGCAACAAAATTGACATAAGATTGTCGCATGTTTTGAAATTTGGTTTGAAATTTGAATGGGTATTACTTTGGGAGACCTCAAATTTTAGTTTGCATCACTTCAAAACCGCTCTTTATCAATCTGATGGCAAAAAAGGCAACAATTTTGCACTACATCACATTCAGATTGCTAGTATCTTTTAATTCAACTCAACTAACTTCTCAACAGGCATCAATGTTGTTTTAGGTTGATGGAACAAGTTGTTGAAGTACCTATGCATTAAAAATATAGATCATTGCACGAAGGCGTCATTAATGCAGTTTTGACAGTTCAGGGAGCTTGTTTATGTGGACTTAGAATATTTTCGGTAAGATCGGTTTGAGATTTTGTGCTCAAAATTTGTCGCGATTGAAGTAAACTTGCCGGAAAACAGACACCAGTGCTTATTTTTACACCATTTCCTGAATCTAATCGTACAGAATCCGGAAAAAAACAATGAAAAATTTCGTTTGAGCGGGTTAAATTCTAACACTTAGTAAAAAAATTCCTTGAACTGTCAAAAAAGTGAGGTTAATAGATTCGGTGCAATGATCTATGGGCTGATTTTTTAGATTTTTAATGTAATTACCCTTCCATCTGCACTGAAAATTTATTTTTGTAAATTAGCTTTCACTCGTTTCGTAAACATGGATTTTGTACATAAAACAAATGTCTCGTAAATTGTCATCTATCAAAATGCTATCATTACACCTTTTTTGTACAATGTACACATTGAATTTCGCGAAGACCAGCCAATCGCTTGCTCTCTTCGATCGTACTCATAAATGTTGGTGTTGCTTCTGGGATGGCAGGAATCATTAATTTATCCCAAAATAGAAATGAAAACGTTGTCGAGAGTTCAAACGTCATGCACAATAATCAAGTAGCTTCTCGCGAGTCAACATGGTTTAGTGAGAACAACCACGGATTCAATAATAGCTCATCCCTAAAATACAGGATCGAGCCCCATGTCAGAAACAATAAAAAATAAATCGATGAACAAATCCTCGTGGTTGCGCTTTTTTTTCAAATATATTTTGAGCCGATAAAGTAGATCTGTTAGTCGTTCATGCAACCACCAGAGAGACATTTCTTTTTTATTGGTAACAAATTACTCGTAGCTCTTTGTATTGTTCTCGTAGAAGGAACGAATGTTCTTTCTGTGTCAACAAATGCTTAGTGCTTTCGACAGTTGCGCGTGTGGCGTTAAATACGAAGGTATTCTTAGGCTTCTTAAAAGTACAAATCAGTTTCGTTGCAGAAAACAACGAATAGCTTTGTTAATCCTACTTTCGATTTTGTAATATAAACGAAAATTAATTTTCAGTGTGGTGGTGTACCCACCTATGCCGCGCCAATCCAATGAGATCTATACAGCTGGAGCAGAAGTGGTTCAGTTGTATTAGTGTTATGCAAAATACTGTTATTGTGTTCGTGAAATGATGCACAGCTTGTTTTTTGTAAACATGCGTGACGTAGATCTCCGAAAACAACAGTTCACAATAGCAGCAAATCACAAGGTGGAATGTTTATTTTCGGTATTTGGTATTGTTTTTAAAGGGTTTCGGCTAAAAACTGCCGTTTTGTACACTAAAGGATGCGGACAAAAACTAAACTTGCTCTGTTGTCATTCGCTTGTTTTTGGAGTTTTACGTCACTACCCGAAATCATGGATGTTTACACATTTTTCGTTACTAATACCGACAAACATCTTGCTCTTCTCCACCTGTATTCACCTCATTGGCAGCAATCGTAGCAACCCTGATGTGTGAAGAAAAAATCTGACAGCACAAATCAGTTGATTTCAAGGATGCCATATTCACAGACATTTCTGTAAATTTGCAGACTTTTCATTTTTATTGCAGACTTTTTTAACGATGCAGATATTTAGCAAACATTTATGTATGTTGCAGATTTTTACAGACATATGAAATATTTTTTAAATTTCAAATGAAGGTATTCTCTGAAGTTCGGATTTAAAACGTACGAGGATTTGAACAGTATAGTAGAAACAGTAAGAAGATTTGTTGAAATATTTTTGAATTTCGTAGGTATCATTTAAAGTAGAAATCCTTGAAGAAAAGAAAGCGGTGGGCCACTTGGAAACACAATGGGCTCGGAGATAAGTATCGTATAGGCCCTTTCCGAGGGTAACATGGAGTCCCTACTTATGGTAGTGTTCAATCCCACGCATGTTCAAACCAATGCGAAAAATTACTGTCAAAGCGTTGGTAATATTGGTCCTTTTCTATTAAGTCACAACGAAATTCAAAGTTCACAGCGATACAAATCATATTTGAGAAATTTAGAAACTTCCTGGAAAAAAAAACTTCCTAGAAGTGCTTGGCAGCTTTTCCAAAGCTTGGAGGAGAACATTTTGCATTTCAGAATAAGGATTTCTCAAAATTCTTTAGAGAGAAAAAAATGAAACTTTCCAGGAGCATTAGTTTCTTCTAATTACTTCCTTCTAATTTGAGCATATTTCACAATAGTTCCAGAGCAAACTTCCCCAAAGTTCTGGAAAAAACTTCCCAAAAGTTTAGAAGAGGACATCTCAGAAGTCCAGGAAGAAACTTCAAGAACAAATTTAAGGGAATTTTCCTATAAATTTTGGAATAAAATTTTACTCGCAGTTCCGGATAGGACCAATCAAAAGTTTTGGAAGAATAAGCTCAGGAAAAAATTTCCTTGAATTTTAGGAAGAAACCTACCAAAGAAGGCACTTGTAGGGTCAAGAAGGATTAAAAATTAGTAAAGATTTCCTCTGCAGTTCACAAGAGGACTTCTCAAAAGTTGCGGAGAGACCAAAAGATTAGTTGGAACTAACTAGAAGTGCGAGAGAGCTTCCTAAAGTTCCGAATCAAACATTCCAGCATTTCAAAATAAGAACTGATCAAGTTCACAAAATCTCAGAATATGTGGTAGATTCTTTTGATAAAATCAGGAAGAAAGTTTCCAGAAGTATGGGGATCTTTCCTGAAAGTAGTTCAAGCAGGCATTTCTCAGAAATTCAGGAACAAACTTCCCCGAAGTTCAGGATAATACTTTCTGAAGTTCAGAAGAGATTATTTCGGTAGTTCAGAAAAAGAACATCTCAGAAGTTCAGGAAGAAACTTCTAGCAAAATAAGAAGATTTTCCAAGAAATTCTAAAGAGCACTTTTTCAAAGTTTTGCAGAAAATTTCCTCGTAGTTCAGGATGAGATTATCAGAAGTTTAGAAAGTAACTATGTTCAGGAAAAATTGACCAAATGTTTCTGGAAGGTAAGGTTGGGTTCTTAAATGTGAATTTCGAAGAAAATAAAGAGTGACTGCCTAGAAGTTCATGAGGAATTTTGCCTGAAGTTCAGGAGGAAACTTCCCAGAATAAAGCAAAGAGCCTTGCATAAGATCAGGAGAGAATTTCCCTGAAATTTCAAAAGATAATCACTGACTAACTGAAGAAGCAGTCGATACAAAATCATTCATATGACCATAATGATATTGATGATCATAAGTGATGAATAAGAACCATAAGAATTATGGTACACACCATCAATGGTTATTGTTGAATAAAAAAAAAGTCGGTTGAACTTATCAGATGAAAACTTAATTTTGACTTTAAAATACGAAACTGGAAAGAGCGTTACAGGGAAAAAAAAACTATACAAAATTTTGTCATCTATGCGAAGTTTCAGTGTGACTTTAAAAATATGAAACAATAGTGTAAGGTTGCATACAATCCAAGAAATAGATACAGACATGTTTACGTAATCACATAAATAGCGATAATGACATAACTCGCTCTCTTATTGCGTTTTTCCGTTGAAAGAAGTCTAATTTCCTAAAAAAAGTTTACAGACTTTTCTAGAAATTCCCAGACATTTCAAATTTTTGTCACAGACATTTGATAAAAATATCTGGCATCCCTGGTTAATTTGCAGTAGCCATGGCGAAAATAGTCAAGCAACCACGTTCTATGGTTTCATCGCACTGCAAGCTGCACACCCTAGAGTAAATAAGTTGAACATCGTCAGGCATTAGAGTCTACCGGATGTAGTAGATTTGGCTTCCACAACATGCCTTCCCGTCTGAGAACGTCGAATGTAATAGCAGCAGAAACTGAAGAGGAAATCCGAGGGCAAGGAATAATCATTCCGCACATTGAACCGCCCATACGGTGAAGAAACAACCTTCAGCCGAATTCCGGTGGTTGAAGAAATTAACAAAAAATCTCTTCAAGAAAAGAAATTCGGAAAATGTCTTTCTCTTTGAACAATTCTCTTTTCTTGACGAGTAAAGAGAATTTATAGGTCACTGCTATTTCTAAACTAATTATTAAAAACGTCCCATTGTTCGTAAGAAAACCGCTCTCCATTAGTTTTCCAATTTTAAGAATGAGGCATCAAAAACTGCTTCGGATTATATTTTTCCAATTTGCGACATGAAACTGTCTAATGATGATTTAATCCGCTGAATTTAACGGACTCTCAAGGTGCCTTAGGACGTTTGGAAAACTTTATTTATAAAAGTTCTAGAGTTGAAGGGGTTTCTAGAGTTCTAGGGTTTTTTTTATTAAAAAAAAAACTTTAATTTAAAAACGAAACGATTTTTTTGGAGCGCGAGGGAATGATTCTTGCTGTGATGCAAAAAGACTCCCTGGACGGCGATGGTGAAATCCAGGAGGGTGGTTTCAATTAATCGGTAAGAAACTGTGCAATTATTATCTTTTATTCACCATTTTACTTAACGTCTCTTCCATTACACTCTTTCAGTGGATTTTCAATCTATAACCGGGGAAACACCTAATCCACCACACGAGGACGAAGACTATCACGAAGCCAATATCGAATTGGTGAGGAGCATGGGAATATTCCAGCTAGCAGTACCGGAATGACTAGTGGGCTGGATGAGATTCTCACGAGTTCCACACCATCATCAACACCAGAAGAAAGAGCGTATGAAGATCCAGCTTTAGTTTCTCCTTTCATTCGGGGAACAACAGCAACACCATCAAGAAGAAGACAACTCGGAAGAGGTCAACGATATTCAGAGACTGAAATGCAAAACATGGAATCGCAGGTATTTAAATACTTTGCAACCATGCAGTAAAGATCTTCACAGAACTTTGGGATAGATTTTAAGATAATTTTACAAAAACGCTTTAGCGAACTTCAAAGAAGGTCTTCAGGGGAATTTAGGGAATTTATTCAGAAAACTTTAGGGAAGTTTTTCAGAGAACTATAGGAAAATTCTTCAGAGGAAGTTAGAGAAGTTCCTTCTGAAAACTTTTTAGTAAAAAATCAGGAAAAATTCTCCCAAAACTTCGCCTGGAAGTTTTATGAAGAGCTTCTAGCAAGAAAATCTCTGAAATTCTCGGAAGAAATTCAAAAAGGTTCTTGGAAGAGCTTCCCTGTTGTTTTTGGCAGAACATTCTTGAACTTCACGGAAGAACTTCCCCGAAGTTCACGGAAGAGTTTCCGTTGAAGTCCTCGGAAGAGTTTCATTGAAATTTTAGTACGAACATCCCTGAAGTGAATCCTAGAGGGTTTGAGCTGTTTAGTGGAATACCTGTAACTAGAAATTAGATGAAAAATTAGTATCTTCCATTTAATTCCAACTACCTTTGCTTATCTTCGACAGATACGCGTATTTCGTCTACAATGTGCAGACTTCTTCAGTGTCTCGTACTAATAAGTCGAGTTATTAGTACGAGACACTGAAGAAGTCTGCACATTGTAGACGAAATACGCGTATCTGTCGAAGATAAGCAAAGGTAGTTGGAATTAAATGGAGAATACTAATTTTTCTTCTAATTTCTAATCCCTGAAGTTCTTGGCAGAACCTTCTTGATGTTCTCGAATGATTCTGTGAATGATGTTCTGTGAAGTTCTTTCCTGATGTTCTGTAAAGATCTTCACTGAAGTTTTGTTAAGATCCTCCCTTGAGCTCTCAAAAGAATTGCCCTGAAATTCTCACAAAACTTCACTTAAGTTCTTGGAAGAACGTCCGAAGATTGCGGAAAAACTTCAATTAAATTCTCGGAGAAAGTTCCTTAACGTTCTTGGAAGAAAATACTTGAAGTTCTTTGAAGTTCTTTGGAAGTTTTGGAAGCACTTCTTGGAAGTTCTTGGAAGAACTTCTTGGAAGTTCTTGGAAAAACTTCTTTGAAGTTCTTGAAAGAACTTCCTTGATGTACTTGAAAGAACTTCCTTGCAGTTCTTGGAAGATTTTCTTTGAAGTTCTTGGAAAATTTCTTTGAAGTTATTGGAAGTTCTTGGAAGAACTTCATTGAAGTTCTAGGAAAAACTTCTTTGAAGTTCTTGGAAGAACTTCTTTGAAGTTCTTGGAAGAACTTCTTTGAAGTTCTTGAAAGAACTTCCTTGATGTACTTGAAAGAACTTCCTTGCAGTTCTTGGAAGATTTTCTTGGAAGTTCTTGGAAAATTTCTTTGAAGTTATTGGAAGTTCTTGGAAGAACTTTGAGTTCTAAGAAGAACTTCTTTGAAGTTCTAGGAAGAACTTCTTTCAAGTTCTTGGAAGAACTTCCTTGAAGTTCTTGGAAAAACTTCTTTGAAGTTCTTGAAAAAACTTCTTGGAAGTTCTTGGAAGAACTTCTTTGAAGTTCTTGGAAGAACTTCTTTGAAGTTCTTGGAAGAACTTCTTTGAAGTTCTCTGAAGAAATTCTTGGAAGTTCTCTGAAGAACTTCTTTGAAGTTCTTGGAAGTTTGACTTGGAAGACCTTCTTTGAAGTTCCTGGAAGATCTTCTTTGAAGTTTTTGGAAAAACTTCTTTGAAGTGTTTGGAAGAACTTCTTTGAGGTTCTTGGAAGAACTTCTTTGAAGTTTTTGGAAGAACTTCTTTGAAGTTCTTGGAAGAACTTCTTTGAAGTTCTTGGAAGAACTGTTTTGAAGTTCTTGGAAGAACTTACTTGAAGTTCTTGGAAAAACTGCTTTGAAGTTCTTGGAAGAACTTGGAAGAAGATTTTCTTTGAAGTTCTTGATAGAACTTCCTGAAAGTTCTTGGGTGAACTTCCTTGAATTTTTCGGAAGAGCCTCCCAGAAGTTTTCGGAAGAATTTCCCTCAAGTTCATGGAAGAATTTCTCTTACGTTCTCAGTTGAATGTCCCTGAAGTTCTGTAAAGATCTTCAGGTTTTCTGCAAAACTTGCATAAAATTCTCTGAAGAGCTTCCCAGAAGTTTTGAAAAGATTGAATGAATTTCTCTTTAGTTCTTGGCAGAACTTCTTTAAAGTTGTAAAAAAAAAAATTCGCTAATGTTTTCGAAAGATTTCCCTGAAGTTTTCAGAAGTATTCCGTTGAAGTTCTCGGTTGAACTTCTCTGAAATTCTCAGAAGAATTTCGTTGAAGTTCTAGGAAGTTCTCTACAAAAATAACTTGAAATTCTTGAACGTTCCTAACGTTCTCGGAGGAACTGTTCATCAAGTTCCCTGAAATTCCAAGATGTGGTGAGGTAAAAAATAGCTTGTTATTGAATGAATCGAAGCTTCACTTATATGCACTGAGCGAAGAAATGGAGCGGAATTCATTCGAATATCGTATGGAAATTTGCCACAAGATATTATTGCAAAGTTCATACGATTCTCTAATGGAAAGAAATTCAAAGAGCGATCGTATGAAAATTTTCCACATAGAAAAAAAAGTTGCAATTGGGATTCGAACCATAAACCTTGGGATACAGAGACGAGCCACAATTTCACGGGGCTACGCTTGATAAGCGATCGATTGAAAGTGCATATGTGGCATGTTTTTCTCGGCTAATGCAACTAATGCGATTTCGTATGGAATGAATCTTAGACCCTTGCATTATGGTTCAAAGTTATGATCGTATGAAAACCGTACAGATAGTTTCCAGAGTGTGTTAGTTATACTCTTTATTGAACTCTGAAAGCTGAATGTTGAAATACAATCATTTTGCTTTTAATTTGCTTTCATCAATTGAAATAATTATTTACAATGTTTTCCCTTTCCCTTATTCCTATGTGTAAGAGCCCATCATTATCATCAGTATGGCCAAATTGATCGTCTTCTTGTATAACGTTATTACCTTCATTATTCAGATTGTTTCAAACTAGTACATCATTCGTTGGAAAAACTACAAATTCAGCCAAAATATATTAATCCATTACAACAATCACGGTCTCAAAAATACAATGGCACGTTGCTTGTGAAACTGCCAATATGTTGTCTTGACCGACTGTTACTTGAGGAGAACCAAAAATGTGATGAATATGAATATAGTTACTGTTTAGGGAAGGGCAATTTATTATGTCACACAGTAAGGGGGGAGGGGAGGATTGGTTTGAGAAAACGTGAGGATTCATACAAACAAATTTGAAGGTCCATTAAAAAAACATGACTTTTTGCGTGACGTAATTAATGGACGTTCCCTTATGTGTTTTCTGAAAAAAAAACCACTAAAAATAGTAAAGGGTGTCCACGATGAAATTGCCACACTATGAAATTGCTCTAACTTTTTAACCGTTGGGTAGAATTTAATGAAATTTACGAAATTTATGACGTGCTGAAGTGGTATGCGGACAATAAGGTCAATTTCGTGCCGAAAATGTTCAAACCTCCCAACACTCCGGATCTCCGCCCCATCGAGAAGTACTGGGCGATTATGAAGCAGAACCTTCTTAAACGACCTAAGGTAGTGAAGACAGTCGAGGAACTGAAGAAAGTATGGGTTTACATGCAAAAAACGGTTGATTCACAGGTTGTACAGAATCTTATGGCCGGGGTTAAGGCCAAGGTGCGGGTATTTGCGTATGGACTGTAAATAAAATACGAGTAAAATGGTAAAATGAAGTTTAATAGTTATTTCTCAATCCCTGAAAATTTGATGGCAATCGGATGAAAACTCGAATTTTGCGAATCAATTTTGTGTGTGGCAATTTCATCGTGGACACCCTTTAAATAATAATAGTGATAGATCAAGTTTTCATTCTCAAACTACGCTGATAGATTCTGGAGTAAAAAGTTACTTGTATTTAAGGTGTAATTAATTATTAAGATTTTGCCACAATAACTATTTTCAAAGTAATTCTCGTTATATGCTTGGAAAAAAATCTTTTTAGATGAGGTTTGGAAATCCAATTATTTACATTATTTTATCCCCTGAACCATGATATCGTAACATTGAAATGCTAATCGAGAACTTGCAAATATACCGAAATTGTCATGGTCCTTTCATCTTTCAAGGCAATTGCAATTGAAGGTCGATCAATCAAGTCGATAAACTTTTCAGCCAAACATTTTGGAATAGTTTTTGTAAATTATGTACCGATATTTCGAATAATCTAATATCTCTTAAAAACCTACGGTATCTAATTAACCTAACCCTATCTTGACGTTTATACCTTTTCTTTCAGCAATATAATATGAATGCCTCCATTGCTCAAAATATCAAGATTGATTGATTTCAAATGGCTTTATCAGCCAACAAAAATTGTCTTTTGATTTTTTACCGCAAAAATCTGGAATAGAACTAATATTTCTTTTTGTTTGATAAATGTTTAAAAATGTCTTTTGATATGTCACGGGAATTCTAAAATAAGAAAATTTCAAAAATCTCTTCATAAATTTCTTTTTTTCCAAGACAATTTCTTACCGGAATTCGGCTGCTGGGCAAGATGGACATTGTTACACGGAGCGGAGCCGTGTCTGAGCGTAGGCCTAGCATGAGCGACTGAAGGTGAAAAACATCTTTATGGCAAAGCGCGACATCGTGAATCACTTGAGACTTGAGATTTATTTGATGCAAGGACGTCAACGACTGGTAGGGATACCTTCCGTCTAAGTGTTGACATCAAATACCAAGTTCCCGAGAAAAGTGCTTCTGTGGCTAAAAATCAGCTGTTCTTTCCTTGCTTGCGGTGATCGAAAATATATACAGTGCAATGTGCCTGCCAGAATTTTTCACCTTCAACGAGAAACATCACGCTGGATTGGATCAGGCCTCGGCCATTATGTCTTGAGATCACTGGACGAGATGCATCGGTTGAAGATAACCCTCAGTTGCGATCGAAGAACATTTTTGAGTGAACCTCAAACGCGGGATCAACTTCAAAAGTTTCGTGGCCAAAACGAAGGAGCAGCAGAAGAACTTACCGACATCCATCTTTCCATCGGCCATGGCTAAGGTTCCGGCCAACTGCTGGAAGTCTTTGAAGCATTTTTGTAGAAAGCGCAATAATTGTGAGAACCTCGTAGTTGAATGAAGCAGGGTGAAAACAGCTCTCCGAAATTATTCCACTTTTAATGCAATCGTTACGTTTTTGCTTGAAATTTATCAATATCGGATAATATAATTAAATCTTTTTTCATATCGATTCAAACTAAATAAGTCAATATTGCTTTTTTAATGCTATCAGATTTTTTTCATAGAAGTTTAAATATGACTCATTATTTTGATTTTGTGCTAACGAATGAACTGCAGTAGAAACAGAAACAAACAGATAAATTGCTCAAAAACATTTTATTTCAAATTCATTCAAATCCACTTGAAAACAAACCACTTTTCGAAAATTCACTGGTCAAATTCAACTTGATCGCCATTGAGTTCAACCATCATTGCTCTTGTGGTATTTTATTCCAAGCTGCCGCCAGATGTCGTTTCAGGACCTTCACATCCTAAGTTCTTAGATCTTACCGTAATCCAGAGATGGGTTTTCTTCGTTTTGTGAACCGGCGCCTAGTGCTGTTGAAATCCAATCCCTGGAATCAAAACAACGACGTGTCCTTGGTTCCACGACGTTCTGTAGAACTGGTTCACGATATGTAATTTGGTTGATCTTCACTTCTTCAGGGACAAAATCCAGCGCAGTCCAGCCATCCGGGTGATTCTGGCCAAAACCATCACCGGTGCTGGTTTCTGTCGCCTGGTGGCCGTCAACACGTTTGCATGAGTTCGTGATCTTTCTGATAACCAAACTCTGTAGTTCTGCTTATGCAGGACTGTTGTACGGTGAAGAGTTTCTTGTCGGTCAACACGGTCGGTGTTAGGTCAGTCCATAAAGATTTCCCGAACCTTTTTTAAAAAAGAGAAAAAAAGGGTCAACACGATATTCTCCAACATTACTTCCGCGGCTGAATTCGTGTATCTGGGCTCATTGGTGACTGGCGATAACGACACCAGCAGAGAAATACAAAGGCGTATTATGGCTGGCAATCGTGCCTACTTTGAACTCCGATAGACGCTAAGATCGAACAAAGCTCGCCGAACTACGAAGTTGACCATCTAAAAGACATAAATTACAGCGGTAGTTCTAAACGGCCACGAAACATGGACATTATTAGTGCGCCCTTGGTGTCTTTGAATGGAGAATGCTGCGTGCGATCTACGGTGGAGTGCAAATGGAAGACGAAACGTGGAGGAGGCGAATGAACCACGAATTTCATCAGTTGCTGGGAGAACCTCCCATCGTACACATCACTAAAACCGGTCGACTACGATGGGCTTGGCATGTCATAAGAATGTTGTGCAACAAGCAATCTGAATCGATCAAGTAGGTTACCTGCGGACTCTCCGCAGACTCTCCGTGGACTAGCTCTATGAGAATAAAACTATCAACAGCGAGTATTACTGAGCCTTAATGGAGTGATTGAAGGCTGAAATCGCTGCAAAACGGTTTCTCATGAAGAGATAAACAATTTTGTTTTTGCAAGACAATGCACCGGCGCACAAGAGCATCACAACCACGGCTAATATAAAGGACTTAAGGCTTCAATTGCTTCCGCATCCACCGTATTCACCTGATTTGGCTCCCTTGCACCCTTCCCAAGGGCGTTACTTTTCAACCCACCTAGTACACATCATCGGTGTTGGGTAAAACATCTATGGACTCTCGTTGAGCTGCTGTCTTCACCATCTGAAACGATGGGGGAGGGGGTAGCTGGAGGTCGATGATCTCGCGCTGTAGCATTTAGCCAGTTCTTCCTTTGCTTCTTCGAGGTGTTCTGTGATACCATCCGTTCGCTTGGTCCGCTTGGCCCGCTAGATGGTCAACTTCGTAGTTTGGCGAACTTTTTTCGATCTTAGCGTCCTTCGGGGTCCAAAGTAGGCAAGTTTGCCAGCCATAATGCGCCTTTGTATTTCTCTGCTAGTGTCGTTATCGCTGATCACCAATGAGACAAGAAACACGAATTCGTCTACTACCTCGGTTTCATGACCTTCGATCTGAGCTTATGGTTTGAGGCTAACATTTTTTTTCTCGTGAGCGTCTTTCTTTCGGGTATTTTGTTTTCCTCGCATTAATTACAATCCCAATCCTACCAGCTTCAGCCTTAAGTCTGATGTACGTATCCGCCATCGTCTCAAAGTTACGTGCCACGATATCAACGTCGTCTGCCAAACCACGGCGAAGCCGAATCACACCCTCCAATGCACTGCAAACAACAAACACGACAATCTATCACCTTTCCGTAACCCTCTCCGAGATTCATTAATGGATCATGGACATTTGCCGACTCCCTCTCCACTCCCAAACTGTCCACGTGGTATATGGATGACCCCTAAAAACGAATCCTCTGCAGATTCTTGGAAGGCTACGAAGCTGGGGAGGAGTAGCGATGCGTCGTGTAGCATAGTTTATCAAGAAACCCTCTTGTTTCTCGAATATCAAACGATGGGGTTGCCAACATTAGGAATTATTATGTCCAGTAGAGTTTTACACAGTTTGAAAGAAACATTGAAATTTCTATGTTATCTAAAGCACATGAGAGGAATGCCAGATTTGGCATAAGTTCATGGGATCCCAAGCAACACAGCTTGTATTAAACAAGTTTAAAATACAGTTAAACGACAAAAATAGGCAATAAATTTAGGTGTATAATACTTTAATTCATACTTTAATATGACGCAAAAAGCGCAAAATGTGAAGCCTTATAAAACATAAAATGAAAAAGAAAACCATCCTCTTACAAAAATAAAGGGCGATACGGTCAAAATTTGGTCAATATCAACTTGACGTATTTCTTTCAATTTTGCATTTAAAAAACCTGAACACCCCTCATTTTGAAGGTGTGTGTGTGTAGAATGTTGTTCCTATTTTGATTTTGGAATTCACTCTTCAGTTGTCAAAATGCCGTCCAAGCAAGAAGAGCAGCGTATCAAAATTTTGCTCGCGCATCGCGAAAATCCGAGCTACTCGCACGCAAAGTTGGCAAAATCGCTAAAAGTTGCCAAATCAACCGTTACAAATGTAATTAAAGTGTTTGGGGAACGTTTGTCGACAGCCAGGAAGTCTGGATCGGGGGGAAATCGAAAACCGGAAGCCGCTGAGACGACAAAGAGAGTTGCCGGTAGTTTCAAGCGAAACCCTAACCTATCTCTCCGAGATGCCGCAAATAAGCTGGGTGTATCGTCTACAACCGTGCATCGAGCCAAAAAACGAGCCGGACTATCGACTTACAAGAAGGTAGTGACTCCAAATCGCGATGATAAACAAAATACGACGGCCAAAGCGCGATCCCGGAGGCTGTACACGACGATGCTGACGAAGTTTGACTGCGTGGTAATGGACGACGAAACCTACGTCAAAGCCGACTACAAGCAGCTTCCGGGACAGGAGTTTTATACGGCAAAAGGAAGGGAAAGGTAGCAGATATTTTCAAGCACACGAAACTGTCAAAGTTCGCAAAGAAATATCTGGTTTGGCAAGCCATCTGTACCTGTGGCTTGAAAAGCAGCATTTTCATAGCTTCCGGGACTGTCAACCAAGAAATTTACGTGAAAGAGTGTTTGAATAAACGTCTGCTGCCTTTCCTGAAGAAACACGGTTGTTCCGTACTGTTTTGGCCGGATTTGGCATCTTGCCATTACGGTAAAAAGGCCATGGAGTGGTACGCCGCCAACAACGTGCAGGTGATTCCCAAGGACAAGAACCCTCCCAACACGCCATAGCTCCGCCCAATTGAGAAATACTGGGCTATTGTCAAGCGGAACCTAAAGAAGACAAAAAAAACTGCTAAGGACGAGCAGCAGTTCAAGGCAAACTGGCTTTCTGCGGCGAAGAAGGTGGACAAGGTGGCTGTACAAAATCTGATGGCAGGGATCAAGCGTAAGGCCCGGCAATTCGGATTTGGAAAAGCGGAAGCCTAACTGAATATTTTTCCTGAATTTTATACTAATTGAACTTGAAAAAGAAATTTAATTTGATTTTTTAAATAAACGATTTCACCGATTTACACGCGTTTTCCCTTGACCAAATTTTGACCGTATCACCCTTTATAATATCACCAAGCGTGGGATTTGAACACTAGTCCTTGGCGTGATAGGTTTGTAGCTTCTTTGATAAGCCAACTCAGACTGTTGAAAAGTGAACTCTGAGTATGTATGATATGCTTCCCGTTGGCAGTGAAACCACAATGTTCATCGCAAGGAGTAAAAAGAACACGTTTTTCAAAACAAGGTTGATGTAATGTAATTTCAACAACATATAGAACTGCCCATAAAATCTTGTCATGTTTATGTATTATAAATGTATGGAAACATGTTCTTAAGAACGATAATGAAGTAGTAAGCACTTGGATCATTGGAAAAAGTAATTTTAGTTCGACCGTTTGTCAGAGCGATATAGAATTCGAGAGATACAAACCGCTCCAAACTTGACATGTTTTGCAATACGTTTATAATGCATTTATAATACAAACAATTATAAATCATTCTTAAAAGATGTTTTGTGTGTTACTTGGGATATTTCTTGTAAATTCAATCCAGATATCGCTGAAAATAGGTCTGTTGTATGAAGTGATCTTCTTCAAAAATTTTACATGTGAAGGGTGTTCCGATCAAAATTTGGTCAAACAGTAATGTGTGTGAGTCGATCAAACTTTTAATTAATAATTCTAATTCTTTTTGTTTTTCGTTCAGTTGTCACAGAATACAGGAAAAAAAATCAGCTAAGCTTCCTTTTTACCGAATGTGAATTTCCGGGTCTTTCGTTTAACACCTGCCATCAGATTTTGTACAATCTCCTTATCCATTTTATTCGCCGCAGAACGCCAGTTTGTCTTGAACTGTTTCTCGCTCACAACAGATTTTTGAGTCTTCTTAAGGTTCCGCTTGACGATGGCCCAATATTGTTCGATTGCCAAAATTCCAAATCTGGCCAAAATAGAACGGAACAATTGTGTCGCTTCAGGAAAAGCAGTAGACGTTTTTGTGGGCACTCGCTCAGATAAATTTCCTGGTTGGCGGATCCGGTCGCAATGCAAACGTTGCTCTTCAAGCCACAGGTACAAATGGCCTGCCACACCTGATATTTCTTCGCGAACTTTGACAGTTGAATGTGCTTGAAAATATTTGCCAGCTTTCCTTGTCCGGTTGCCGTATAAAATTTCTGTCCAGGAAGCTGTTTAAAGTCTGCCTTGACGTAAGTTACATCGTCCTGTACCACGCAACCAAACTTCGTCAGCATCGTCGAGTACAACTTTAGCGATCGTTCTTTGGCCGACGTGTTTTGTTTATTGTCGCGATTTGGAGTCACCACTTTCTTGTAAGTCGACAGTCCAGCTCGTTGTTTAGCGCTATCCACATTTCAGACGGAGAGGTTGGGGTTCCACTCGAAACAGCGGGTTTTCGTCGCTGTGGCCTCCGCCTTTCGTTTTCTCCCAGATCCAGCTTTCCTGGCTGTCGACAAATGTTCACTGAACACTTTTAATACGTTGGTAACAGTTTATTTAGCCACATTCAATAATTTCACCAACTTGGAGTGAGAGTAGTTTGGATTTTCGTCATGCACGTGCAAAATTTTGATGCGTTGCTTCTCTTCCTTCGACGAAATTTTTTCAAATGAAGTGCTAATCTCAAAATCAAAATAGAGACATAATGCTACACGCACACTTCTTCAAAATGAGGAGTGTGCAAAATTTTTTAATGCACGGTGAAGGAAAATGCGTCAACTTTAAGTCGACCAAATTTTGATCGTAACACCCTTTACAGCTTCAGTAGTTGTTTTTTTTAAACTATGGTTGAAGAATTTTCACTCACTACAAATATTGATAACAGACGTGGCCCTCTGATCAACCGAATTTGAAAACTACGAGAACTCATAACAGTTCAAATAGTTTCCTATATTAAACTAAATCCAACGCCAAGCTAATATTTCAATTATGCAAAAGGCCCTCTATAAACCTTCCCTAAACTATTCCATTATTCTTCGTAAAACTGTCAATTAAATTCACGCCGACGCTCGTAACGGCACCGTGTAGGTTTGTATATCGGTACATGTTTCAGTTACATATATCTTTATCTCTAATAATAACAAATAAATCAGCATGTTCCCTTGTGAACCGCTCTCAGCTCACAGCAACGAACGGTCTGTCCGATATGTGGTCCGGCCGAGGACTCCACACTCTATAATAGGAGAGGTCCGAATCAAACCGAACGTGTAAATGCCCAGTGCAATGGAAATCCGATTTACCCGACAGATAGGTACATATATCCATTTATCCGCCAATAATGATGGCGGGGGGCTCTGCTGTACCTATATGAGCGCAGCTGCCATTATTCGCTGTTCGAACCACAATTTACCTAAGCCCGGCCGAACACTCCGGTGGAGTGGATAGCGGAAAGAAAAACCCACGGGAAAAAAGTGCCAGATCATAAATTATTCGTTATTAAATTAACGCCTCTAAGCGTTATGATTCAAACAATTGAATCATATATTTGCTAAACGATTATGCGATCTCACACACCCATGGGCTCGGGTCGCTCTGCACTCTTTCTGTGGGTCTTTCTTAGCCTGTTGCATGCAACATATAAAAACATATGTTCACTTAAAAGCGTACTCTTTTCGGATAGTTGTTGCATCGCTGTTTGTTGATGCTCTTTTGTCTATATCTTCTTGCTTGTTTCTGCAAGTTTCTCTCTCTTTCTTCGTTTCGCACCGGGAACATGAATGGGTGGAAAAGTGCTCCATGCGCGGCTTTTGTTGCTGTGGTTACTTGTGGGAAGGGCGTAGCTCGATCGTGTGTACGATAATGGCTGACAACAACATGGAATTTAACATATCTGAATCGATCTCGGACGGTGCTAATCAAAACTTTCGGCCATTGAAGTAGGTATTTAAATTTTAAGATTTATTTTTGGATAACTCAAACAACCTTGGTTCACGATGGTGAATTTATGCTTTTTTGTGGAATTTTTAATTTAAGCTGTACAAAGTTATTTAAAGACATTGTATTGGAGAACCAGTATTTACATCGGCGTCGGCTTACTCACCATCTGAAGGCAGCAATAACGCGATAAATGTACCTTTATTGGAATATTTTCTCTTGGCTTTACTTCATACTTTTTTTCGACGTTGTGTTTTTTTTTTGATCCACTATGCTCGCTGTAATTCACTTCTCTAGCCTAACGTTGAGGAATTTTTAGCTGAGCTCAGCTCCATCCTGCGTTCCGTTTCACGCGCTCCTCGCTCTTGGGAGGAAAGTTATGCACTCTTTATTCATTATTGCCGCTTATTGCTGGGTTGTTTCAGTGTTTTGTTTTTGCCCCGCTCGGCTCAGTTGTTTCCCGCCGATAATTAATGGCGGCTATCTGCAAAGACACGTAATAAATATTTATGCAAACAATCGCAATGTGCATGTACGTTTAATTAAGCGAATAATTCATCTTTCTGCCGTGGCTCTGCACGAGTGCGATCTCGTCGCGATGATGCCGTTGGAAGTCTCCTAGCGGGATAGGTGTTTTTTGATTCAATGAGTTAGTGGGTAAATGAAATCTTGCACTTCATATCTGATTGGCTCGATTGCATCATAGCCGGAGGCATCAACATTATTGATTTTTTGATGAAATTGAAGAGTCTGTTAGTAGTCAACGTAATCTTTCTCTCAGTTCAAATAATCGAATAACACAAATAGTTACGGAACAGAAAACCATATAACGCCGTGATAGGGTCGCTGGATCTGTGGTTACAGGTTCTAGTTACAGGTGCCTCAAAGTCAGTTTTCAGTTGTACTACTGTATGTGGAATATCTTTTCTGACAGCTAATCCTCAATCGTAGAACATCGACATCAACATGAGGCTCAATATACCAATTTTACTGAACCCAGAGGTAGTCGGAAGACATTTACAGCTACCTTGATCATCATTTTTTGGAGGACATGATACAAGAGTTTAGCTTATTACCTTAGAGTTGGATCTTAGATAACGTTGACCTGAACAGTACAACATTCAATGCACAGTAGGCCAGGAGACGAAATTAGCAAGACAAAACCTCTAGCGCTTTGAGCATGCATTTTATCAAGATGATTGCTTCAGCATTGTTGCTCAGTTTTATCTGCGCCACAGTTTGGTAATAAAAATTAGTTCCAATTTTCTGCGATACTAACTTTTTTATTTCGCCTTCTAGCGGTTTGATGTTTGATGATGATGAAGTTGTAGAACATAAAATAATAAGAAAGTTTGCCGAAGACATCAAAGTTCTTTGTCTACAAATAACAAAGTTACGATTAGTTTTGTAAAATTTAACTGAAATTGCGTTTTTCTATAATTTTCATATTTTTGTCAAATATATTATTTTTGATACACGTTTATGTGTTGAACCTTATCATTCGCGTATGTTTTGGAAGAGTTCGTACTAGTTTTGGGACATAATAAACGAAATATTAGTCAAAACTTTGAAAAATATCATGAATTTCAAAATTAATTTTCTCAAAAAATTGCAAGTTGTTGCAAAAAATTACTCATGTTTCAGAAAGTACCATATGTCACCTTTCAATTCTGAAATTATGCCCGATACATATTTTGATATATTTGAGATATCTGGATTAATTATAATTAATATTTTAGATCTAGCAACTATTTTTTATTTTATATTTACTATTATTTCAACAGGTTTGTACGGATTCTGGAAATTGATTTTTATCGGTTTGAGAACTGTTTTGTGAGTGTCAATCACGGGGTCAGAGGTTAGCAAAGTCTTCTAAATACATCTTCGATGTTCACTCGAGCGACTGAATTGTCGAGAATGGTGCTCCCGAAATTTTCTGATCGATTTGTTCCGACGCTCTTGTGCTTCTTCAGACAATAGTCCAATAGGAATTTCGCAATGACTTATTATTTCAGATCCATGTACCGAGATCCTGTGAACTGAAGGCGAAAGGGAATAATAATCATAATAATGGACATATAACTTTCTAGTTTCTTCTGCATAGGTTTTCGAATGATTTGACGTCGATTGCTAATTTCGATGATAGCGCGGAAAGAAAGTGTAGCGACTCGACGAACGATGTCCACCTCAAGTCCTGTAATTCTTTGCCGTTGTTTCTGGATCTTGAAAGAATTCTAGCAGTGTTGCCATCATTTGTGTTACCTGATGAAAAGAATAAAGATAAGGGATCTACTTCCCGATAAAGAAGAAAAATGCAGTTACCTCGGATGGCAAAGGTTCACTTATTCTCAGCCCAATCTTCTTAGATTCTTCTTCGTTGCCGTTCAAGAAAGGTTTCGTTTCCTTTATTTATACGCACATTTTTGAGTGGGATTCTGTACGAAACATTGAGCGAAGCTCACTGCTTCTTATGTAAGCATGCTAAAGCAGGAATGGTTTCAATTTTATTGCGATCGTCACATATTTGGGCTTCGATGGGATTACTGAGTTTTTGCCTGATGCTCCGCAAAGATTGCACGCCTGGGAACTTGTTCCTGTAAGCTGTTAATAACTTTGCCATCGACCATACTCAAAATTAACTCGGAAGAAACATCTACAGAAATCCTATTTATCGTCAATGTGGTTGCTTTCAAATTTTGTATTTGTGACATCATACTCTCCACTTCTCGTTTGATAGGATCAGCAGTTTCTTTTTGAAAAACCATTTTGATGGGGCGGCACAAATTGATGGATGATGGACTGTTGTTGCTCCAAACTTCTTTGTCGTTCGCCGGAGACTGCGTTGAAATATATTCGCAAAGAACCAGGCAAATCAAAAAAATATGCGAGTCATTACATGATATAACATCATCGCCAACTTCTTCAAAAAATGTCATTTTATACCGTGAGTGGTTGCTTGAACCATCAATCCCCATTTAAAATAACACATAAATTTCCCTGTTCATGAATGTACGGTTCAATATATTTATTCAGTGTCATGAAGAGACGCTCTACCGTATGGTCAACAAGATTTTGAAGAGGAACTTCTGCGCATGATGGCCGAATGGAAATATCTGAAATACGTTCAAACATGCAAACTTTTAAAACTTTATTGTAAAGGTTATTATCATTTGCGTGCCCAATATAGTTTGCAAATAAACTTTGATACAGCTCACATTCCGCCATGAAACAGCTTCCAATCAATTGGGAATTGTTTCAATTTTTAAATTTTTGGTTTTATTAAAAATAATTTCGAAACTTTTGAGGAAATATTTTTTTTCAATTGGAGAGTTAAAGTAATTTTGAAATAATTTAGAATTATTAAAAAAGCGACTCAAAACCACCACAAAATCCAAAACTTGAAAGAATTATCGATCTATTGGAAGCTGTTTAGACAAGAACATAATTAAATGAGTTTGTCCTTACCACGTGGATAACAAGTACTTTTATTATCGCGGATGTCATTGTATGCTGGAAAAATTTCATATCCTTTTTTAGCGTCATCATTTCTTATGTTTATTGTATCTGTTGTTTTGTTAGATCGTTTTCACATAAAAACCTCAATGCATCGTCGACTGTAAAACGTTTCATCTCTGGTTCAACAGATAGAGCAAGTTTTTGAAACGGGAAGCTTTCTCAGGAAATACCAAATAGGTGCTCGACAACCCAAGCAACGGAACGATATCCATCAGTCCTTAATGCCGTTACCGTGGCTGAAACCAATTCTGCTGTGGTGTGTTTTTTCTCAAATCTTTGGATTTTACGGAGCCTGGTCCTAGGGGTTTCTGCACCAAAAGATATTTTCTTCCTTCTACCAACATTTTTCTTTCGAATATTATTCAAAATTTTAAAGTTTGAATCCAGCCATTTTGAATGTTTCAGGAAAAACAAACTCTTTATGCGGTGGCACTTTGCGTATCGTGATTCAATATATGATATGTATGCTCAACGTGGTGAGTTTTGAACGGAATCGAGAAAACATTTTATTATCAGGACATGTTATTTTCTTCTTCACATACGATGCCACATCACCAAGTGGAAGATTCTGTAGGAATAATTCTACTATTTCTCGTACGCGAATACTGTACGCTAATAATAAAATTACTTGAATGAATTCCTATTGGATTAATTAAAATAACCTACATTGAGCCATAGTGATCTGAAGGCACCAACCACAGACTGAAGTAATCTGCCTGAAAGAACCAAAAGGGTAAACCAGCGCTTCAAACGGTTGATAACTACTGATTATTATGACATTTGACGTTTGAGATTTGAAGTTTTGAGGCGTATTCAAATGTAATGGGGAAAGACGTGGTTGCTTTGATATTTCATCATAGAAATAGAATTCATCATAGACATAGAAAAAATTACTGTGAGGCACGTTTTCAATATTCTCGTGGAAATGAGTGAGGCAACACCAAAACACGGCTAACAGTAATATCAAAAGGCAATAGAATTATGGCAGCGTGCACAGGCTCATGCTTCAACATTTGCTTCGATGATGTGACCCTTGGTTTTCACAGTGGAAACTAAACAAGTATGTGTGTCAAGCGATCAATCGTATTCGTCGACACACGAATACAAAGTGCAGAGGAATACTTATTTTCAATTGACTTTTGTAGCACACTATCTTTCACAGATTAAAAATAAAGATATTCGAGGTGAAAAAAATAATTCCATTTGACATGTTGACATGAAAACATCATCAGATTTTGTACAATGGAATGCATATGTATGTATACGCAAAAGCAATCAATTATAGCATTGAGTTCGGGCTAAAATCATCAAAAGTTTAAAATACGATATATCAAATATATCAAAATACGTATCGGGCATAATTTCAGAATTAAAAGGTCACATATGGTACTTTCTGAAACATGAGTAATATTTTGCAACAACTTGCAATTTTTTGAGAAAATTAATTTTGAAATTCATGATAATTTTCAAAGTTTTGGCTAATATTTCGCTTGTTATGTCCCAAAACTATGCGAACAATTCCAAAACATACGCAAATTATAAGGTTCAACACATAAATGGTACCAAAAATAACATATTTGACGAAAATATGAAAATAAGTAGAAAAAACGTAAATTTCAGTTAAATTTTACAAAACTAATCGTAACTTTGTAATTTGTAGACATAGAACTTTGATGGCTTCGGCAAACTTTCTTATTATTTTATGTTCTACAACTTTGCCAAAGACATCAAACCGCTAGAAGGCGAAATAAAAAAGTTAGTATCGCAGAAAATTGGAACTAATTTTTATTACCAAATTGTGGCGCAGATAAAACTGAGCAACAATGCTGAAGCAATCATCTTGATAAAATGCATGCTCAAAGCGCTAGAGGTTTTGTCTTGCTAATTTTGTCTCCTGGCCCACTGTGCCATGCAGGATCAATCATAGTAACGCATGAGTCAGCAGACAAAATTTGACAGCTCTAACAGTCGAACTCTAACCCTGATGGCAAAAACAGTGAAGCAACTCCATTCAGAAGTGTACGCGTTCAAAGAACGGCACCCCACCGTGTCGTGTGGCACTTTGTGGACGTTGGATACGCCCGTTCCGGCATCGACAACATCTTGGCACTATTAGATAACAGTCAGAGTATCGAAAAAAAAGCCCGGTTCCGGACGCCCAACGACCCTGAGCGACAAAAGCTCCAAAGAATGCTGACGAGGAAGACCGAGGGAAGAGTAAATAATTACCTTCCATGGGAAATTGATCAGAAGCCATCATCTTCCATCCGAAAAAAGTCATTTTTTTCAATGCATATATTTATTTTGAGTTTATCGTGAGATAAACATGATATTTTGTAAACAATGAACCAAACTACCTTACCATAACTATAAGTTGAACCTTTTGAATCAGAGAAGAGGATTAAATTTCATTTTCGTTATGTCTCTCATTAAATTTGCATGAACTAGTATGATATTCATTTGGGCACCTCAAAAAGAAATAACCTGCCAAAAATTTTCATACGATATGCATTATGTTTTTGCGTTATCTCTTTGATGCGAAAAACTAATTAATTTTTAGCTAAACAGCTAAGGGAATCGATTATTAGATGGAACACTAGTAGATGAAAAATGTTCTACAAGAACATCCCGAATGTCTTTTGAAACAGAAAACTCCACAAAAAACTTGGCTGACGAAATCTTTAAGAAAGTGTAGAAACGGGTAGAAAATGCATTGAGATCTTTTCAGCCTAACAAAGCTGCAGGACCGGATGCGTAATATTTCCAGCAATGCTTCACCTTCATGTCCTTCTGGTGGTTCCTGCATCGAAAGATTTAAGAATGTTATGAACAATGCTTGCAGGAAAACCAATCTTTTTTGCATTTTTTCTTTCTAACAGATCCGAATTTTCATTGCTGCATGACCCATAGAGGAATTAACTATATGTGCAATAAATACATAGGCTTTAATTGCCACAGCTGAATTGATATTAATTATAGTGTACATGAATCGCAATAACTTGTCCTAGCTAAATTCAAATGAGTTTTTTAATATGTTTTTTGTGAAAAGGGGCATGGATTATATTTTATTTTTTCATAAAAAGGTTAGTATTGGATTTTTTGTATCTTTTCATGTTATTAAAACGAAATGTGTGAATAAAAGAGGTTTTATTTGCAATATCATAAAAAATTACATTATTTGTTTCATTTACATAGTATCACATTATAATCCTCCTCTTAAGTTTGTCAAAATTGGCCCCCAAAGTGTCGAAAATAGTCTCGCACGACGGGTTTTTCCCGTTGCAGATAAAAGTTGAAAAATACTTCGTCCGAAAATCGGTTTCTCGCTTCATGCATACGTTAAATCTAATGTCGGAGGTAGTGCGCTGTATAGCGCATCTTTGTGCGATTCCCACGCATTTTCTCCGACGTTAAGTTTAAAGTACACAGATCAGGAGAAAACCGATTTTCGGTCAACGGATTGTCCTGCGCAATACATACCTTCTGTTCCGTCCAGCTTAAAATCCTGCAAAATATTCCATCGACGTTTGAGGTGGTCTGCGATTGGGAAAGCAGTCGAAACCTCCTCAATAGTCACCCTCTCCAACTTTTCAGTTACAAATCCGTAACCTGTAAAATGTAATTACCTTGACAGCATTCCAGGAATTGAGGATGGAGACTCAAATCGCCGAAAATAGTTTTATCAACCTCTTTCGACCGCCAGTCGTAAAGTTTGTTATAGTTTCCATGCAATCACTATCCCAACTTTTTGAAACTATCGCGTTCAGCAGGAATGGAAAAAAATGCTTGGCAGATCTGAAATATTCAAACTAAACACTGTTAACATGGCAAAGAAGAATCGGCCATAATAACTGCGAAACTGACCTTAGGAATAGGTTAGTACACCGAGGAGGACCAGCAACTCAAACTGTGTGCAACTCAATGGTTCGGCATGCTTCCGGAGCTTTCATGGCCAGTCCGATACTTTCAATCGTTGCCGAAGCGGGAACCCAACACAGAAAAAAATAATTAATTTTAACAAGCACGTTAAATTTCCCCTCGTTTAATTCCATGCCAAAAAAGGCGTAAATAACGACATTGTTTGCAATCTTTTATGTGCCATACAACATTGTTTACAATCTTTCATACAACAGGCTAGGTTCAGGCGTAATCAGGCGTAAATTTACATGAAATATCTCATTATTTTCTGCCAAATCTACCAAGCTTTTTATGCACATGAGATAACACTGAAAACTCCATGTTTTTGTTATCTGTGTATCATCGAACAGCCGGCAGCACAGATCATGGAGCGAACTACCATCCGAATAGTTGCAAAGAATGAAAGCAACATCACGCTTCCACTTATGCAACGAGCCTCAAATCGCCTCGAAGAATTGACAGGTACAGCGCTTCCCGCTGTCGGCCAACTTGTGAGGCAAATTGGCGTGGTTGACACACACAAAAGCCCACGATTGTGTGGGACGTGCATAAAAGCATAGGAGCGGGTACCCCTCCGGAAAAGTCCGGCTGATCGTGCAACAGTAGCTGAGCACCTGTTTCCATCGATTGACCGTCGTCTACATCGGTATACAGTGGAAAAAAAAAACGGACCCCATTCCCGAATTCCCATTAACTTCCCATTAACGACACAGGGTTGGAATCTTATGGGGAACAAACGCGAGGAATCGAATGGTGATGGATCTCATTTCAGGCTGACTACAGTCCCATTTTGCCCGTTTATCCTCTCATTTTGGATGCAAACTAGAATTATTACCCAAACATTTAACTCGGTGGTTCTATATTGAATCAAAGTGCACTTTAAATTTGCAGAAAAATTCGAAGAATTGAGTGGAATAAATTTTACTTTGATCGGATTCTACAAAATGGTCCATTTTACCCCTCATACTTGAAAAAAACTATGCGGTTTTAGAGACGTCTTCCTCCGTATGTACACAAATAAAGGATGGAACGGTCAAAACTTGATCGACTTAAATATGACTTAGTTTTTTAAATCGTGCATTTAAAATACTTGTGTACGGAATGGTTACTCTATTTGTTTTTGTCATTTTCTATTCAGTTGTCAAAATGGCGTCGAAGTAAGAAGAGCAGCGTATCAAAAATTTGCATGCGCATAAGCAAAATCCAAATTATTTCCACGCCTACTTGGTAAAAACACTTAATATTCTGTCTAGGATTCACTTAATATTCCCCAATCAAGCGTGACAAATGTTATACATTTCTAAGAAGTCGGAGAACGCCTAACGATTGCCAGGAAGTTGGAATCGGATGGAAACCGAGACAAGGAAGCCGCAGCGATCGGAAGAATAGTGGCCAGCATTTTCAAACGCAATCCCAACCTTTCCATCAGAGATATCGGAAACCAATTGGGAAAGTCTCACACAAGAGCTGGACTGTTACAGTTATAGTGACACCACGATATGATAAGCAAAATACAACAGCTAAAGAAAGAGCGTGTAAATTGTTCATGAGCTAGTGGACCAAGCTTGATTGCGTCGTAATGGACGATTGAACATACGTCAAGGCTGATTTCAAGCAGCTCCCAAGTATAAACGACTCTTTGAGAAGGAAAGATTCTCGATAAGTTTAAGCAGCAAAAAATGTCAAAGTTCCCGAAAACTACTTGGTTTGGCCGGCGATTTGCACCTGTGGGCTAAAACGCAAAATTTAAGCGTTACCACTGGTTCTGTCAACCACGATATTTTTGTGAAGTATTGCTTGCAAAAAACCCTTGTTGCCTTTGTTGAAGAAACATAGTTGTTCCGTGCTGTTTTGGCCAGACCTCACTTTTTGCACTACGGAAAATCAGCTCAGGAATTACCGCCAACAATACCGCCAACAGTATGCAAATTGTACCCAAGGATAAAAACCCTTCAATTGAAAAATTTTGGGCAATCGAGAAACCTCAAGAGAACTCAAAAATATTGCGTTCGGCATCAAATAAGGTGGACATTACAAAACTTGATGGAAGGTGTGTAACGTAAAGCCCGACAATTTGCATTTGGAAAATCGGAAGCCTTATCAAAGAATGTTTCTGTTTTGTAGACTATGAACTTCAATAAAAATAAAGATTGATCAGTTATATAATAAACTAATCAGAGTGCACTTAATCATTTTTGACCGTTCCACCCTTTAAAAATATTTTTATCTACTCCGGTGCGACGGCTCTTAGTACAGGGAGGTGCTGCATTCTACAACCGAGGAGTTGCTGGTACTTATAGTCTTCCAAAAGAGTGCAGTGTCTTCTCTGAGCAGGCATACGTCATAAAGATGGCTGTCACGATCCCGAACTTGAATAACCAGTTGGTGATTCTGTCGGACTCTGGTAGCTGCCTACGGGCATCCTGACAACCGTGGATTCAAGAAGTGGAAAAGGCAGGCAATGTTGCTAGGAGGCAATAGGCCATCGATGTGCCAATACCAGGAGAAGATACTTTGAGGAAAGTGAAGCAATGATACGCCGCCAGTGGGATAACCAGTTGCAAGAGACTAGGGAGCCAATGTTCAGAGAAGTGATGGGACGTGACACGCCGCCCTATTGTAAATGTTGTGGTACTCGGATGGATGACCGGCATTTAATTTTCAAATGCCGGAAATTTGTAAATGAAAGGCAGAACTACACGACGCCCCGGCACACACAGAGGAGCAAACAACATGATTGGTAAATTTTCTGAAGGAAACAAGACTGTTGAGACAACTATAGCGGAATCAGGAAGAAGCTGGTGAGCTGCAAGGCGTTGATGGATAGAAACTGAATACCAGAAGCGGAAGAAGAAACGGCGATGGAAAAATGACAAACTGAAAATGAACTTTTGTGAAACAGAAGCGGGCAAGGGTCGGCGAAGAAGAGAAGCGTAACAAAATAATCGGAGGATGCCGAAGAAGAAATCCAAAATGGATAAAAAGATGTGGAAGAAATCAAGAAATCTAAGGAGAAACAATGAATAAATGAAGCAGAGGAGATTGAAGGAAACGCATCGGAAGAAACGAAAAAAAAAGTGAAATAGAAGAAGATAACATGAAGTAAAGAAATGCAGAAAAAAGTCGAAGAAGAAGAAGAAAGGCAAAGTGGATTAAGTGGAAGCATTGAAATCGAAAAAGAGAAACGAGCAGAAGCACAAAAAGAGCAGAAGCACAAAAGGTTGAAGCACGAAAGGTTGAAGCACCAGTGGAAGAATAGAAAGTGAAGGAAAAATGCGGAAGAAGACAAGTAGCAGAAGAAAAGTGGTTTGAAAAAACTGAATGTTTCTACGGTGGTTCGAGATCCACCTCTTGTTGGTAGAGTGGGTCTCAAACAACGAAACACAAATATTTACTAATCATGAGAATCCATCCTACTGTTATGAAAAAATTGTATGCAGGGATTTCTGGGGCTGGAAAAGGTTTTTACGATGGTTTGAGACCCCTCCTCCGTCTTAAATGGGGGGAGCTCACATACAAATAAAACACAAATTTTTGCATAGCTCGAGAGCTAATCGAGAAAATAGAACCAAATTTGACATATGGGAGGTTTTGGAGCTATTTCAATGGTAGCCTGAGACCCCTCCCCTATTAGGAATGACTAAAATATTTACCTGCACTTAGTAATTCAGAAAAAGCACCAAAAAATGAAAAAAGTGCCACTAAATTATTAAGGCCTGTGCCAACAAATAATGTGTGATCAGCATTAAAAAATTAGGAATGACAATAAAAAATGAGAAAAAGATCTTCGGATAATCTAATGTGACCGGTAAATCTATCAATAAAGCAACAGCTATTAGTATATGCAATTAAATATAGCAGTATTTCCGCTAAATTATGTAATTTGGAGCATTAAACTATTCGCATATGTCTTTTAATTTTGTTGGATTTTCCCATTGTTCGATCCCAAACGGCACACGACGTGCTTGCTGTTGTTGAGAAGCACCAAACACGCGTCCCCCCGGGAGCGTGTATTGTTTCTACCCATTGGAGAGCGGCTAGCATGCAATGATGGGCTGATGCTATTATTGTAGCTAAAGTGGGCAGCGTGGAATAGCACTGTCGGCGCGCCGTATCTATGCACCATTGTGGCGATGCGGTGCGCACGGCACTATTATCCGTACTTCGTGTCACCTATAAAAGCGACACATCTATGTATTTAGTTTAGTGGTGTTTAGATTTGTAACGTTTCGTTTGTACCCACCGAGCTGGCACGCCTGCCTCTCGGTGGTAATAAATTATCATCAACAAAGTAGTCCGTTGTTTCTGTGGTTTGTCATCGTCGTCTCAGAAGGAAATAATTCAACGCTAGGCGAAATTTATCTCGTCTCACCCTGGACGAAACATTGGTGCCGTGACCGGGAGGTCCGGACAACCCTGAGGAACGATTTGACAACGTGGATGATCGGACTGTCGCCAGCACCACCTCGCATTGGACCGTAGCGTCCACCTGCCGGACGAGCGTCACCCGTTGAGACCGTAGCGTCCACCCGCCGGATCGTAGCATCACCAGCCGACCGTAGCGTCCACCTGCCGGACCGTGGCGTCCCCCTGCCGGACCGTGGCGTCCATTTGCTCGGATCGTAGCATCCACCAGCCGGATCAGGCTCACCCTGGACGAGCGTCACCCATTTTGGACCCGAGCGTCATCATCGTACTAAAGCGTCATCATTGGACCCGAGCGTCATTCACATTTCAAACATCAATCGGACCGCAGCGTCAAAAGAAGCACCAACAAATACTTTCCATCCTGCCCGCAAAACCAACAGCAAGCTACTGCCGAGCCTCATTGGAAAACATTCGTTTTCGGGCGCCGGTATGTTCGATCCCAAACGGCACACTACTACTGGTACTCGAACCAACGACATTTTTGCCTAACATCCCACTGCGGGGTAGGTTAAAGCACGGACTAAGTAAAAGAAGTAAAGTAAGTAAAGAAATATTAAGACATTTTCTCTTGTCATTCATGTCGGTCTGACGGTACTATTACAGCTGCCAAAAGTGTTTAGCGACCTCTAGGAGCGACGCTCAAAAACAAAAAGAGTCACATATTACATTAGCGTTAACAATGACCAATGACTTTGGCTCGCTCTCAAAATTCCATATTTGATCAGATTATTGATGTCTTGGCATCTTTTGAAAGATAGAGGTACTAAGGCTGTGCACCAATTCGCGAATTAATTTTAGTTTTACTTAAATTTGACAGATGTAAAATAATCGATTAATCAATTGATATCTCTTGATTATTCAACAAACTGTCGATAAGATGTCTGTCAAAATTGAGTTCCCGTCCATCAGGAATAAGTCAGCTTGAGTAGCAGACTTAATCGATTATTTTCCATCTGTCAAGTTTAAGTGAAAATTGGGACGCAGCTTAAGAACAGCATTTTCGCCAGATTTATAGCCATTCCCGGAAACTCTGGTTCCAGAGGGGCCTAAAACAGACACTTTAAGAACCCCATATACTGCAGTTACCTGCATTGATCTTCACATATTGCTCCGATTTCCGATTATTCACCACCGTGACCTCAGTCTTATGGTGGGCTAGCTCCAATTGCCTGGAGCTCATCCATCTCTCCCCAATGCCAATGAAGTGCGAGGCCGTTAACTCGACCTCTTCGATGGATTCACTACATATCTCCAGGGTGATGTCGTCCGCGGACCCGACTATCTTCACCCCGCTCCCGAACTCAATCCGCAGACCTCGTCATACATCGTGTTCCATAACAACGGATAAAGGATCAAACCTTGCGTCTCTGCGGTGATTTAAACACGTTTCTGGCCTGTCTCTGTGTTGTATACCAGTACGCGATTCTGGAAGTAGCTTCCGAGAATCTTGTACAGTTACCCAGGAACCTGAAAACGTTGGAGCGAGTCGGTGATAGCCACCCAACTGGTGCTATTCAATGCATTCCTCACGTCAAGGGTGACCACTGTACAGTATCGTTTTCATCGTCTCTTGCGCTGGATTGCCACCTCAGTCGTCTTGGCGACGGACAGGATGGCATCCATCGTCGACTTCCCTTTGCGGAAGCCAAACTGAGTATTAGACAGACCGCCTATACCCTCCGTGTATGTTATTAGTCTGTTGAGGATTACCCTCTCGAGCACCCTTACCCGCTGTATCCAACAGACATATAGGTCTATATGCCGATGGATCTTCTGGTCTTTGGTAGCAACACAAGGATCTGAATTTTCCAGGCGTCCGGGAAGACGCCTTTGCATCACCACGCTGAACATTTCGGGATCCATCAAGATAGCCGTCTTGATGGCTAGAATCGGAATACCATCCAGTCCCGGCGCTTTGTTCACCTTTAGCGACTTTGCTATCGCAATGAGTTCCATTGCCTCGTCGCCGGCCCCCGTTGAGCTGTTGTCAATGCCCACGTGGTCTAGGGTGTTCGGCTGAGCCGTCCATCCTTTCGTCGCTATGACACCGTTAAGGTCTGGGATACTGGAACGCTGGTCATGGGGAAAATCTATGGCGGCGGCGGGCCATGGACTCGGGCCGTGGTTCATGAAGAGTCCTCTAACGATCACCTGCAGCAGATCTGATGAACGCTCGGTTGGAGCTACCGTTCCTCTGGTTTTGGCCATTACTACGCGGTAGGCGTCACCCCACGGATTCATATTGGCCTTCTGACACAGACCCTTGAAGCAGGCTTGCTTGCTGGTCTTTGCTGGCCTTCGCGGCGACTAGCGCCCCTCTATGCTCGATTCTATCGGCGTCGGACCGCGCTCTTTACAGCCTCCGTCTTGCGCGGAGGCATGTTCTTCGGAGGTTAGCAATCGACTCCGTTCACCAATACACCGGCAATCTTCCATTCCTCGGTTTGACTTCCTTCGGCATGGTCGCATCGCATGCTCGTGTAAGTTCCATAACGAGTCGTTCGCCGCAAGGTTCCTGGGTTTCGCGTAAGTTTCTCAAGCGCCTCTTTAAAAGTCTATACGTCAAAGTAGGACGTCCTCCATCCGCACGCTGCCTTGTATTTTGGACGATACAATAACGCCGAGCATTCCAGGACTTTGGTCTCCCGGAACCGTACATGCACCAGTTTGCGCAAAATGTAATCCAGATTTTCGGAAAGCTTCCGCAGGCAAAAACATAAGGAGTGTATCGAATAAAAGCTATCCACATACATTTGCGTTGTACGCATGTATTTGTGATGGTTTTTTATGCTTTGAACACTGCATGCTGTGCGTTTGACTGTCAGCTTTCTTTTGTTTACTTGTTTGTGCGGTTCAAATTCTGCGTTTTCAAAATGTCGCGTATTGAAAAGGAAGTACACCTCCACTGTTTTGGCCGGTTTTAGCGTCGGCTCACTATAAAGGGTATAGATTTCGTTGAGAAAAATAACAATCCACCAAATTGCCCTCAGCTTCGACCCATCTAACGTTACTGGGCAATCGTGAAGAGGGTCTTCAAGAAGACTGGTAAGGCAGCTGGGAACATGCAGGAGTTAAAAATATTGTGCTCAAGCGTCCAAAAAATGCGATGCAACACTTATCCGGAACTTGATGAAGAGCATTCGATCCAAAGTTCGAAAATTCTTGAAGCAATAACTTAAATTTCATCCGGTCTTCATTATGTTCAAGTTTAACCTCGTACAATAAAGGATCAATTTTTTCGTATGAATAAAATATCGGTTTTCAACATAATTTGAAACCTAAAGGGTTTGAGCTGTTTAGTGGAATACCTGTAATTAGAAATTATAAGAAAAATTAGTATTTTCCATTTAATTCCAACTGACGTATGCTTATCTTCGACAGATACGCGTATTTCGTCTACAATTGTAGACGACAATACGCGTATTCTGTCGAAGAATAAGTCAACAGGTAGTTGGAATTAAATGGAAAATACTAATTTTTCTTCTAATTTATAATTTGAAAGAAAATTTGTGGATAGTTTATTTTCGATACACTCCTTATTCAAAATAAGTTTATTGCGTGTGTGCTCATATTTGAAAACTTAGTTGAAATTGTTTTGCGATTCTCCATACATGCTCCCTACTTTGGAAAATTTTAGAGAGCCCAATTTTCATCCCATCTTCATAAAATTTTGAAAAAAAAATGATATTTCCATTAATGTACAAAAGCACAAAAATATGTTTATTAAAAATTGGGGGAGTTGATTTTTCGACTTTTTTCCGCCTTGGAATTACTGCTGGCATAGCTGGCAACGGAAAAAAAGCGAAGATGACCGGCCCCGTGAACGCAAAGAAGGTGAGCGACTACTTCAAGGGCAATTCGAACCATTCGTTTTGGGACGTGGCCAAGAAGGTCAATTCTTCCGTCTGGTTTGTTCGGCAGACATTGAAGCGGGCTGGACTTCATGCCTTCAAGGTAAGAAAGGCGACTAATAGAACCGATCAGCAGAATACGGTGGCCAAACTTCGCTCCAGCAAACTGTACTGCAAGTGGTTGGTGCAACCAAAATGCATCGTAATGGACGACGACACGTACATTAAAGCGGACGCCAAGTAGATTCCCGTCATAGAGTTTTTTGTCGCCAAGTCCCGCCTGGATGTTTCCGGAAGAAGAAGGTCGACAAATTTGCCAAAAAGTAATTCAACAAGCCTCGCATAATAAATGAAATTAACAGGCGCACAAAATTTCCCCTCGTTCAATTCCTAGCTCAAGCGGGCGTGATCAACAAAGTTGTTTGCAATCTTCCATGTGCCATACAACAATGTTTGCAATCTTTCATATAACAGGCTAGATTCAGGCGTTATCTGGCTTAAATTTACATGAAATAGCCCATTTTTCTGCCAAATCTAGCATTCCCTTCATATGCATTACATAATGCTGAAAATCAAATGTTTCTTTCTATCAGAGAAAAATGCTTCCCGAAGGTGACACGAAGGTGACACTCTGTTTTGGCCGGATCTGGCATCGTGCCATTACGCGAAACTGATGATGGAGTGGTACGAAGCCAACGATGTTCCTTTTTTTGCCGAAGGAGGCAATTCCGTCAAACTCGGCAGAACTTCGCCCAATAGTAAATTCTGGGCAATTATGAAGGCGATTATGAAGCTCCGGAGCACAGTGAAGGTCTTCAAAAACGACAAGAGTTTGAAGAAAGATTGGATGAAACTGTCCATAGTGCTGGTATTTAGTCTAGGAGAGGAGGTTGAATAAATTATGTTTGCAAATACTTAGTTAATGTGTGCACTGAAAATTAATTTTAGTTTATGTTACGAAATCGTAGGTACAACTAACATATCTATTCGTTGTTTTCTGCAACGAAACTAAATTTTACTATTTATGAAGCTACTTTGGTAGTTAATGGCACACGGACAACTGTCAAAACCACGAAGCACTGAATCCGTTGTTGATCTCACTAGGCCATGAGTATGATAATAGAGATGCAGCGATTGGCTGGTCTTCACGAAATCCATTTCGTGCAATATACAGAAAGGTGTAATAATAGCATTTCACCAGACAAAAAGCATCATGAATGATTCATACAGTATACGAGACATTTGTTCTATGTACAAAATCCATGTTTACGAAACGAGAGAAAGCTATTTAACGAAAATAAATTTTCAGTGTATTTATTTATTCCCTGAGAGTTTCAAAAATATCGGCCTTAAAATAATTTTTGTCTGCTGAATTATTTTCCGTGTACAATCTCAATCTCAATCGTTCATGAGTATCTCAATTAATTTTCCAACCAAAATTTTCAAAATTCCAAATGGAAAACGATTAATATTATCCTAGCTGCATTTACAGTGTTACATTTCAACGATCATCACGCACAATATTGATCGCCTTGTGAAACAAAACTGCTTCTTTGTAACATACCTCTTAAGCCAATCGAAACGATCCGCCCATCATACTCGCTAGTAGATCAACGTTCAATCCGCCCTAATGGATTCCAATAAATCACTGATGAAGTTATCTCGTCAACAGAGTTTCAATCATCCGCTTTTCGGACGTATGCAATATGACGAACTCGACGACGGCTGTCTAGGTCTACAGCAAAACGCATGTCTCCAGACGTTGAAAGTCCAGAAGTGATGCATTGTTAATTGACATTCAGTCAACGATCGGTGACTTGTCGTCGTCGTCTGATGGATTGATCGAATTTTCTATTTTAAAAACCGACCTCCAGAAGCTCATAATAGCCTTAACGCGGAAGGTCGGATGTTATACATATCTATTCGTGTTATCATGCGACTAATAACTCAAAGTGTCGTCCCGAGATCAAACATATCTCTCGCTGAGGAATGTGTCCAACTGTCCCTGACACGCCACCAGCTAGTGTGGAGTGTCGGGAAGATTATCGAGAACCGTTTTGTTTTTGTTTTTCCCCCGGCTTCGAGAGAAGGTCGTGAATGGAGGAGGACGCGAGGATTGAAATAATTTCTCAACTCATTTTCAGTAAACAGTCAACAAATCAATAACGCCTCAGTCGTCACACATCCAAACGGGTGTGAGGGATAGTGCTTAGGTAAATGACGAGTGGAGAAACAAGGAGAAGCATTAAATGCTGCGTAATCTTCAGTGAGCTATAGTAAAATCTTCCTCCCACTTGCTTCTTTCCGCTTTCGTGGTCGCTCCAGTGGGGACTATAACTTGACTAATCACTGGACGATAAATTCTCATTACCATTTCACCGTGCGACGTAAATCGAACTAACTCAGAAGATGATTACTGGCGCAGAACGGTGCTCGAGTTAGGAATTCTTTTATAAAATTCAAAACAATTTGGAAGTGATAACAATCCCAAAGAAACGTAATTGCGTGCAAATAAGCAAATCTTTAAAACGATTTTTTCATACAACAATACCTCATCTGAACACCGTCTAAACAAGACGACAGCTTCGACGCGCTTCCACGCTACTGCTGATCACCTCCCTCCTGCCATTTCAACCACAAACCAAAGAAAGAAAAAAAAAACAACTAATCTCATAAACATCTCTCAGTCAGAACCAGAAGGAGAGTGCGCCTAGTCATCCATCCATCCATCCATCCATCTATCGCTACGATCATTCACTGAACGCTCATATACAAATATCTACATACATCCAAAGACCGAGGAGGCCACCCCACCCCCAATCCCCCACCACCAGGACTTATAATCCATGCGGACCTCAAGTCGTTCGTCGCTCGCTGGCTGATTCACTCTTCAACTCTCGAATCTTGAACTCCGGTGGGGCTCGGAGAAGGTGGGAGTTCGGGGGAGGCAGCATCCAAATGGAATGAATCGCACTCGAGTTGTTTAAAAGTTGCCACGAACCATCCATCCATCCATCCATCCATCCGTCCGCAGCCCCATTGAAGCGCACGGTGGAATCGTTCGCCAGCAGGAGGACCACACACGTCGATTTTTGCCCGGTCCGTTTTGGTCTGGCCGTTTTTATTTTCCCATCAGCAGCGGTACGGCGGCCGGCCGGCATCCCCTAGGGTCTCCCCCCGGTTCTCTCGCTCGCCTGCCGTTATTGATCTGCAACAGTCAGCAGTGGATGCAGTTCGCGTTCGGTTGCGGGCCGCCCCTCCCCGAGCCAAGTTTGGTCTGGAGGGAATTTTGCAACGGAATGCGGAAAAGCAGATCGTGAAATAATTGGCGAAATGACATTATTCGAGTATAAATCGCAAATTTGATTAATTGAATGTGTGTCTTGATTGTTTTATGGAAGGAATGCTCCGTAGTGGGATTTGAAAGGATCATTATTTCGTTAATGTCGGGTTGCTGGGGTGATCGGAAAGGTGGCGTAAGGAGCAAGCTATCAATATCCTGCTTTGGGGTTATTTTGGCGAAAGCGATTTGGTAGGACGCCGTTGCTACCAATGACATTTCCAAATTTAACATAGTTGCTTGAATTATGTTTGCATTGCGAAATTCATTGATAAACCAAATATTATTGAATATTTTCGTTTAAAAACCGTTAAAAACGATCAACAAGAGCATCGCTTATTCCATGACGATAGCTTTTTGGACGTTTGAGGAAAGATAATTTTAGCGTATAGCATAGCACACCAGGATGTACAATATCGTAGGTGTTACAAGCTCTGAACTGTTGTTAATAGGGAAACGCTCCTTCATCGGTTACTGTAAGATAGTGATTTGTGAGCAATCCCTACTTCTTCGATAAAGGGTGTATCGCTTTCCAACAAACCAGAGCTGTCCTTGCCACGTCCTTGCAACTGGTTGGGATAAGGAAGGAATGTTAGTCCGACACTTACTTAAGAGAGATGCAGAGAACTCAACGACCCCTCATAAGTGCCATAGGAACGGTGTAATTATATTAGTAGGGAGGATAAGCCTAAGGATACGCTAAGCAAGCGGTGTTGGATAAATTCACATTTAAATATTTACGTTGATGATTAGTTTGTCCCTTGTCGGTTGCCGCCCCCTGCTATCTGAAAATATTTTATGAAAACTTCCTCGAAATCAGCGGTCATGCTGAACCTTATTAACAGGATCCTGTGGCAGGTGACAAAATAGACCCAAGAGGGACCAAAAAAAAACCAAAAAGATACAAAATGTAATCTTAAGTAGAAAGTGACTTAAAAATGTTTCAATTTTCACTACCCATGAACATTTTGGCAAAACCCAAGATGGAAGTGTAAAATCTGGAGATATAATAATGACCTTATACGATTGATGAATTCGATAGGAAAAATAAGTACGCTTTGAACAATCTAAAGACTGCACTTGAAAAAAATTAGATCATAATTGGATTGTAACTTTTGAAAATTAATGAAATTTTGAATTAAATTTGCTAGGAGTGTATTATGATGATGTAGAAAGTAATAATTTCTCATCACCATGAGGCTTTAGAAGTGGACAGCAATCTTGCTAGAACGAAAGATATAGGAAAGATTATTCTAGCGTACATTGCATAAAATATGTGCAAATTTGAAAACATTTTTGAAAGGTTTTCTTTTTAATGACTTTTTAAAAAGTGCATTAGGAAATTTAATACTTTTCCAGGAATAAATAATATATTATGTTATGAAAATTCATGAAACATTTTTTATTTGTGAAAATTTTCTCGACAACAAGTTTATTGCAAAAGAAAACATTTCAATAAGGTTTTTCCTTTATTTTTTATTTTTGTGTGTATTTCTGACACTTTCGTGTCCAGTACTGAGTATAAACACTCAAGTAATAGACCGAACAATGTGCCGCCATGTTGTATCCAAAACGAACATTTCCCATACGATTTGACAGTTGTTTTGGATACATCCATTGTGCCAGAATCACGTTGTCCGGTCTATTAATTGAGTGTCTATAGTACTGAGGGGCGCAAACGACATGTTCAATAAATAAGCCTTCTCTCTCTCTCTCTCTCTCTCTCTCTCTCTCTCTTCTCTCTCTCTCTCTCTCTCTCTCTCTCTCTTTGAGAGAGCTATGAAATAGATCTAATTGTGTTAATATTTATTTTTCCTTGTCTATTTAGTTTTATTACAACTTTTCTTTACCTGCGTGTTAAAATTACAGTTGATTTGTTTTAACTATTTCTTTACTATAGAGAGAACTTATCATTGCCAATGAGGATTGCACTGATTTTTGTCTAAAATTAATAATTATTTTGTGGGACATTTCTTCTACAGTCTCAAGGTTTGAAATTCTCTGTAATTCAGTAGTACTGAACCAGGGTGGCAACCAGGGATAGACTTAGACTTAAAGAACTAAACAATCAGTTCGTATTGAAAAGAAAACAGTGACAAAAAATCGATATTCTTGCGATAAGTTTCCGTCGAAAGACCCCTCGATTGTTCGTGCTTTGATTTTTTTACGTGTTTGAAGCAAACGGCTTTACCTGGTGCATTTATACACGTGATCGCGTTTGATTCAGTTGAACAAATGGAGAACGAAGTGATGTCGAAAGCAATTCTCACCACGCTATCGCTAGGAAGTACAGTATTAGCAACAATCAATATGCAACTAGCGATTTGAAATTGGTTCACTGTTGTAGAACCCCTTGGTCCGAAATACACCTTGAAGTAAGCACCTTGCTGTACATATTTGCGCCTTTGTTTTGATTTGCTGTGTAATTTTGACAGAATATTTGAGAGTGTGTTCGTGTGAGTTCATTATGAGGGGCGCATTATTAAGCTTGGGATCGAGCTTGAGACCGATGTGCTAGTACTGACTGAGCCAAGAAAAAAATCGTTTTTGTTTTGGACCTACTGGTCTTAGAGTTGGTCTATGGTATAAGCAAGGCAGCAATTGGGAAAATTCTACTCAAACAAAAAAAAACGTCCGGATCAGTGGTGGATCGCCCAGGCAGAGTTAGGAAGCGCAAAACGGATACACGAACGGACACCAAGATCATGCGCGAAGTCAAGAAAAACTCAAAAGTAACTGTCCGTGAGATCCAGGAAACCCTTCAGCTAACAGTTTCTGTTCGCCGTCTTGTAGCATAGGGGCTGATTTGTTTGCTCAGGTTTGCTATTGGGAATGCTGATAAGTCCGTAGAATTCTAAAAAACGGATCTCTGGATGGACAAATGAAAATTCAAACTTTTTAATTGAAAGCAGAGGGTTCGTGTGCGGTGCAGATCGGGTGAGGATCTTCAGGAGCGCCACTTCTAAGGCACGGTGAAGCATGGAAGAGGAAATGTGATGGTCGGGGGGTGGTTTTCGTGGAATGGAGTGGGTAGCCTCGTGAAATTCGACGGGATAATGACGGCAGATTCCTACATCAACATCCTGCGAGAAAATCAAGCTGAACAATGCATTAGGTCCTAAGTAACATTGAGAGATACTCTTCGTCGATTTTCTCTTTAGTTCATAGCTTGTCTAATAAACGATTTGCTGATGTTTTCGACGTATTGGATCCTTTATCACACTTTATACTATCGTACTGAATGTTGAAAATACTTGAACATGTTTTTACATAGCCGTAGGATCGCAAAGAGTTTTTACATCGCCTCTAAAAATTCTCACATGCCAAATTTGGTTCCATTTGCTTGATTAGTTCTTAAATTATGCAGAAACATCTGTCATTTGCATGGGAGCACCAACGGATCCATAATTAAAATGACTATACGATTCTGTGCCAGACCCGGTCAAATCAACCCTCGACATTAACCTCACTCGCTCAGTCGGTAATATAGCAGAAGCTCAGCTCCGACCACTAACTGGTGGTGGCCGAAGTTTGCTCCTCGGTCAATCGGCACCCTATCACCAAGCGCAACTATCACCGATTTAACTGGGAACTGTTTCAGCGATGCGTCGACGACTCTGTCGATTACGATGCACTTCCCGAGACACCCGAAGTCATCGACCGACAACTGCGTACAATTGACAACAAAATCTCTCGGTCCCGAGAACAGCACGTCCCTTAAGTAAACCTAGTGAAAGATTATCTGAACCTTGAAAGACAATTTCAACTCCCGATTTACCTCACCTTATAACCAATTCAAACCGCCTTACTAAAATTATTCAAGTCAGGTTGATGGATCTCAGAAATAGGCATTTTGAAGCCAAAAATCTCTCTCTCCCAGATTGTGCAAACCCCTTTTGGAAGTTGACCAACATTCTGAAAATTAGGCCAACACCAATTCCACTGCTTAGTCCGCTCGACCAGAACTCGGTCCCATCTCACCTTGTTGCAATAGCCATTACACTAGGTCAACATTTTGTGAACTCACACAACCTTGGCCAATCTATTGTGAGCCCACTGTTACGGAGGCAATGTCTAGAGTCGTCGAAACACCTATAGTTATTCCTGATGATAGTAGTAGTTCAGCTGATGAGGTGATAACTGCCATCAAGTGAACCAAGAACATGAACTCGTCAACCTCGAGTGCTCGAAAAACTTGGACAAGTAATTTTCTTGAGCGGTGGTTACATTCCATTATTCCAATTATTTCGTCGAGATCGTGGTTCACAGGTCTGGACGCAAGTCGGAGTTTCATTGGTGTGATGTCGAGATTTATGTTGAACCACTACTGGCTAGACGCACATCTCTACAGAATTAACCTCATCGATAGCAATGTATGTAGGTGCGGAACCGGTTATGATGACATCACTCACGCAGTTTGGCATTGCCCGAATAATGCCTCCAGAGCACGACTATTGGATACTCTAACGGCCCGAGGAAGACAACCCTTCAGCAAGGTAAGAGATATTTTGGGCATGCGTGATCTTTCCAACATGCAACTTACAAGCGATTTTTGAATTCCTTTGTTTGTCTGATCTAAGAGTGTAATGTCATCACCCCCTTCTTCACTCTGATGAATTCCCTGCCATTGTGTCCCAGTTATACTATAATTTTGTCTCCATGCTAATAGCTGCCCAGCAAATTATTGGTGGACAACCTGCTTGAGAGAGATCATGGTTTTCACCCAGCTGAGTGAGAATTTCGATCTTTGGTTTTGAAACTTAAGGTTTGCAAAATGCATTTTTGAGCCATATTCGCAACGTAAAGAGAACGCAACATGAAGTCTATAAATAATGTTACATTCATGCAACTTTCAATTGCACATTACCACAACAGTTATGAGGATTGAAATATATCAAAATGAAATGCACACTACCGACCACATGTGTTTTAATATGAAAGAAAAATTAAATATTACATAATCTGATCAGGCTCGATAGAGGTTGATTTCTAGAATTGTTGTTATTGTACAGGCCTAACAAAGAAAATGGCTTTAATTGCTCATTATGCAAACTCTACAAGCTTTGAAATGTATGGTAGTGGCTATTTCTGTTTTACTTTTAAACTAGCACCACTCAAAGAGTGAGAGTCAATATAAATAAAATATCTACGTTCGTAAAGCTAAAATAAATTATCTTCCCAAATAAAATAAACAACACTTATGTTCATTACGCATAACTAGTAATGTAACATTACTAGTTGTGCGTAATGAACATAAGCTGTTTAGTTTTCGCTTTTCGAATTTTCCCGTCGACCCAATTACAAGGACATAATATTCGCTATGCTTCCAACAACATTTTGGTATTGATAAACCTTTCAATGTATCAGTACTTGATTGTATATTTTTCAAATGGCTTATTTAAATCAATACCCAAGCAAAAATATCTGAATCCTAATGTTTTGAATATGAAATAATCGATTGATCATATAGGCAAATCATCATAATAAATTTGTTTCAAAGTTCATTGTACAACACCGTGCCTCATAGCTCTAGTTGTGGCAGCTTCAAAATTGTAAATTTAGGAAATTAGGTTAATATTCTTGTGAAAAAAAGGAGATCAGATGGTCTTTCTTATTCGGTGTTCCGGCAACTGCTTCATTACTACTAAGAATCACCACTTATTTTAAGATGGTACTTTATCTTAAGTGTTTATAATATAAATTACCGCATTTCTAGAGATATAATTGAAAGTGTTTATCACACTTAGCTACACTCACTACCAATTCGGAAAATTTTAGGTTATTGGATGTCAAGTGACTACCTAAAAAAAGAAAAGGCATATGATTTAATAAAAAAAAATTATGCAAATTTACCATATCTTCACCTTTTTCTATATTTTCTACTCTACAACCCATCTCTTGATATTTCCACTACTTCACTAATTTGTATAGTTATTATTTTAACTATTGTAAGTAATTGTAACAGCTTATTTACTTTTTTACTTCATTCTCGTGATCTTGAATCTTCTTCTTTTTTACTTTAAATCTATCGTTGACACATGCCATGTGTCTTCATCAGTCAGTTGACCATCGGTATTCGGATTCATCTCTACTACATCGTAGTGCCCAAGAGCTGTGGCAACAAATTTGTTACATGAAATTTTGTGTTGAGTTAAGCGAATATAGATTCAAATGAAATGCTAATGTAGCTAATAAAACTCTAATAAACTTTATCAAAATTGGATTTTCTGACCAACTTTCGTCTTTTAGAAGTAAGTTATTTAACTTCTCATGGTTCAGAAAAGAAAACGACTTATGAAGCTACTTTGAGCAATCATCCGATTGATTTTGTTTTAGCTTCTGAATTATTGTAATTCTTTGAAGGCGTTGAAGGCGTATGGAATATTGTTGTTTTACTTGTAATGCCAGTCAAGCATCCTCTTTTCAGGACGTTTTGTATATCCCTTGAACAAATAAGCAGCTATTGGATTAATTCAATATTAAATTTATTAATATTTAATTATGTAGAATTCAGCAATATTGAATAGTAAGTAAATCAGGTAAACGTAAACAAAGAAAACCCACTTTCAAACTACTACTGTTGCCCACATGTCTGCGTAGATTAATATTATAGAAGCACTCAACGTGTTTAGAATGGATTGAATATTATTTTAGCCGGTAATGTATTTTGTTGGTCCGTAGATGCCATATGCCAAAATTTGTCAATACAAAATAAGATTTTACAGTTTCACTCATTCCTCCATAGTTTGAGTCTAACATGAACCGGTGACGATTTATCATTCTTCAAATGAATCAAATATCTGATTCTTCCAAATGCAAACATAATGTTACACAAATTTCATTTTCTTAAGTTCTCTCTATTCTCGGGGATTTACACAAGGGCGTTTATATTTTTCTTCGTAGAACAGAATATTGATCCATAAATCTGAAAGCGTTTACAAAATAAACCTACTCCTTCAACACGATTTTCAGATCATCAGTTGTGCTACTCAGGACTTGATGGCAGACGCAACCATGAGCAGCTTTGATAAACTTAAATAAGTTACCTGCCTAGACCTTTTCAAACGATGATGTGGCCCATTAACCTCGAGCCAGCCACGAGTAATTGGAACCCCACTTACTAACACCAAAAAGCTATGCATTGTTAATAACAATATTGATTATCGGTTCCGCAAAGTGTAACACACGTGTGAGCTTTACTCATAAACGAGAAAATGGTATATTTCCAACCGCTGGAACACATTTTTGACCAAATTGCTGTATCGACTTGTCCAGATTGCTTACATGCTTCCCAATGACAGCAGTAACGTTTGCATTAAAAAAATGAACTTAAATTGCCTATTTTTCATGGGTTTACCTTTACCCGCACTGACGAAACTACACATGCAGCATCAACCATAGTAACCCATGAGTCAGCAGACAAAATTTGACAGCTCTATCAGTCGAACACTAACCGTGATGGCAAAAACAGTGAAGCAACTCCATTCAGAAGTGTGCGCGTTCGAAGAACGGCACCCCTCCGCGTCGAAAACGACATCGTGCGGCACTTTGTGGACGCCGGATACGCCCGCTTTGGCATCTACAACATCTTGGCACTATTAGACAACATTCAGAGCATCGAAAGAAAGCCCGATTCCGAACGGCAGATGAACCTGAGTGACAAGAAAATCCAAAGGATGCTGAAGAGCAAGACCGAGGGAAAAGTGGCTACATCGCTGCGTGCGCTTGGCCGGGAGATCGGTTCAATCGGCCAAACAGTGAAAAAGTACCTGGCAAACATGAACATACATGTCAGGAAGCGGAAGTCACGTACACTGGTTTCGAAGCTGCAGGCAATGACGCAGCGGCAGTGGCTAAATAAGATGGTCAACTCGATTTTCCCGGCGAATCGCGACGTTGCGGTGGTGATGGATGACGAGACCTATCTCACCCTGGATGGCAACGACTGGCAGGGCACTTCGTTCTTTACTTCCCCACGAAGGAAGTGAGTTCCGAGGTGAAGTTCATTTCACACACCAAGTTCCCCAAGAAAGTGCTGCTGCTATGGCTGACAATCAGCGAGAAGGGGATGTCAAAGCCGCTCTTCTTTCGCTCCGGACTGGCCGTGAACGGGGAAATTTATAGTACGAAATGCCTGCCGGAAGTTGCGTCGTTCATCAAGAAATACCATAAGAGTGAAGACGCGGTGTTCTGAAGCAGCAGCTGAATATCGATGTGGTACTCAAGTCGGCGAACCCGCTCAACGTCCCCCAGCTGCGTCCCATCGAGAATTTCTGGGCCAACCTGAAGTGTAAGATTTACTCTAACAGTTTTGCCGCGAAAACTGAGGAGGAATTGATAAATAAAACGAAGAAAGAACTCAAAAACATGCCTAAACGCATGTTTTCGTCCGCCACGGTGAATGTTCCGGTTAACTGCCGGAAGCCCGCTTGTAGGGGCGTTGATTTTTTGCAAGTAAGCTTAAATAATTACATTCCATGGGAAATTTATCAAAATGCAATTATCTGTCTTAGCTTTTTTTATCACCATCCGAAAAAAGTCCATTTTTTAATGCAAACGTTATAATATTGTGAACATGGAAGAGGTTTCTAGTCCTCCTTCAAACTCTCAACTACAATTTTCGAACCCTAATTGCAGCAGGTTGCTTTTGTCCTGAACGTTGTTTGACGATTTTGTGCTTCTTTTAGCTCTTCAGGCAATTCCTTGATTCTTGATGCGTTGGATCATTCCGACGGTTGTGTCCCCTTTATTGGCGTAAATCTCGTATTGAAATAAATATGTTTTTTCCTAATCAGAGATACAGCTGTCTGGACCAGATTCTGGATGTACGATCCGGGTTATCTGCCTCTTCATCCAAAGAATAGTGTTCCTGAGATTTGCTCCTGAAATTAGCTTAAACTTACATTTACATGTAAAATTTGCGTATAAAAGTCAAAGCCAATTTTTGCATAGTTACACTTTTTTACCTAGTCATGTGTCAGAAACCTTAATTTCCACTTCATTTTCAATGCGCGGTATTTTGTAAACGTAGCATTCAAAGCATGAAAACAAGTAAACCAACGAAATATGACAGTCAATTGCATAGCTTGCTGTGATGAGCATATTAAAACCGTCACAAATCTGTGCGTATGTGGATAGCTTATTTTCGACACATTCCTTAACAACACCTTTCCGAAGCCCAACAATGTCAAAACATCCCCCATCACTCTAAATTGCAAGCCAATTCCTTCGACTTCCAACCCAGTACACCCACACATCCGGAACAGGAGCCTAATCCGTTGAAAATATGTCTTTTGTTTTAACGACAGAAGAGCACTCGTCGCGCCGTCACCGTTGGCCTTCCAAAAGGAGTTGTCCACCAATTGTTGCCGGACCACTTCTGCTCGCCCACTCGAATGTCCATTGCCTACTTCAGGCGGAAGATTGCAATCGCCAGTCCACGGATCTTGGCAGTTTACAAATGTCCAACCATCCAACCAATGTTGATGTTGTTGTTGTTGATGATGATGACGATGATGATTACTTTATGACGATGATGAAGTGTCTTTATTTTATTGCAAAGTTCCTTCGGGTCGTTGGGTGAGTGAGTGGCGAATAATTTCGCTAAAATTATACAACTTACTTCTAGGATGAGCGGATGCCATCTAGTCTAGTCGTGGAAGACAGGTCAAAAAAAGGCATGACGAAGAAAAATAATCATGATGACGATGAGGAATTAATCATGCATGCAATTTATTTTGCTGCGCTTCAATTGCATCAAGTTGCAGGCTTCTAGTGGTGGTGCAAGGTTATCGATATTTGACGATGACCTTTCGAGAGTGTTCGCGGAATGACGAGGTTTCAATACACATTTGAAAACAAGACGAGCATCAACCGGTTTGGAGGGAGAAAACAGATGTGAGACTCTGGGACTGAAATCTCACGCAATTGAATGTTTAATTTAGCCTCGTTCGTTCAATTAGTGCTCAGTTCCAAAGGAGTAAATAAAACACAATAATTTTAGACGGACGAAAAGAAGTGCAAGAAGAAGAAGCGTTAACGCCAGCTTGTCTCGATTTTGTTGTTTCATCTCGCCCTGGTCGGGAATCATAGACTGTGTCGTTTGATTTTTTTCTTTCTTTCTCAGAGCCAACAACGCGTGTGTGTAACACCGGTAAGCAGTCGAGATTGTGTGCAGTGGCATAAGACCTGTTGTTTTGTTAGTTTTGTGTCTGTTTGCTTCCCGGTTTGCTCACGTCCATCCTCATTCAGGGGGTAATTCATCTGATTTCGTTGTCCATTCCCGATATAGGTGCTTACGTACCATTTGCCTAGCAAGTGGTTGAGTTAATTTGTACACACATATCCATCAGCGAGCTGACTAATGGTTTGTAAATATTGACCGTCGAGTGTTGTTAATAAGTTCAGTACATAATTGTTCGAATGGGAAATACAACTTTAAAAGCTGGTTGATTGTTTTTCTTTGCATCAACTAAAATTTCCAAAACCAACCAACAACCGTTCTCTTTTCTTATCTTAATTTACCTTATCTCCTCTCTTCCTCTCTCAATTCGCGAATTCCGCATTATGTCCGCACGCGCTTGGGCTGCCATGCTGGTCCAGTAGAAAGGCGAAGCCGCGGGTCTGGCAATTTCGGCCAATTACCTTGCAACGAATCAGCAGAAAGAAGGCAGTTTTGTGCGTCACACTTTGAGGTGCATCCCATCGTGGGCTTCGTAGTTCGGCGAACCGAAAATAAGTGTACACCAAAATGCGAAATCAGCCATGATTAAAAGTCGATTTAACGTGACGTCATCGGGACGGCATTCGAGGAATGCATGGGAAATGGATACGGTTAATTTCGGGCAAATAAGTTTTAGAGTTTATTGGAAAATTTCGGACCTTTCACTGTAATGAAATTATCATTGGTTAATCTAGCTGTTAGTCTAGCTGTAGTTTTTTTTGTGATGTCCAGTACTGGCAATTTAGTATTTTTTTTTGCGGAATCTGTCATTCATTTTCATTTAATATGTTAAATGCATAATTGAACTTGTTGGAAAGGTTAGCAGTGCACGGAAAAACTCATATCCTACATATAGGTACGTGAGTTACGCATTCATGATTTTTTCCTTGCTGTTTATAAACCACGTAACGGTTTTTTCCGCATGGTCATAAACCACGTAACGTTTGCATTTAAAAAATGGACTTTTTTCGGATGGTGGTAAAAAAATGCTTAGACATATAATTGTTTTTGATAAATTTCACATGGAAAGTAATTATTTAAGCTTACTTGCAAAAAAGTTCTACGCCCTTGCGAGCGGCCTTCCGGCAGTTAACCGAAACATTCACCATGGTGGACGAAAATATGCGTGTAGGCATGTTTTTCAGTTCATTCTTCGTTTTATTTATCAATTCCTCCTCAGATTTCGCGACAAAATTGTTGAAGTAGTAGGCCTAGAAATTCTCGGGAAGTACCACATCGATATTCAGTCGCTCCTTCTCCTCTAACGGTCGCTTCGAGTAGTGGGCCGATATCAGATCCGGCCCGAACATCGTGTCTTCGCCCTTATGGTATATCTTGATGAACGACGCAACTTCCAGCAGGCATTTCGTTCTATAAATTTCCCCGTTCACGGCCAGTCCGGAGCGAAAGAAGAGCGGCTTTGACATCTCCTTTTGGCTGATTGTCAGCCACAGCAGCACCTTCTTGGGGAACTTGGTATGTGAAATGAACTTCACCTCGGAACTCACTTCTTTCGTGGTGGAAGTAAAATACAAAGTGCCCTGCCAGTCGTTGCCATCCAGGGTGAGACAGATCTCGTCGTCCATCATCACCGACACTTCGCGATTCGCCGGAAAAATCAAGTTTACCATCTTATTTAGCCGCTGCCGCTGCGTCATTGCCTACAATGCCTGCTGCTCCGAAACCAGTTGATGCGATTTCCGCTTCCTGATCAGGCCAAGCGCACGCAGTGATATAGCCACTTTTCCTTCGGACTTCCTCTCTAGCATCCTTTGGAGCTTCTTGTCGCTCAGAGTCGTCGACCTTCTGGAACCGGACTTTCTTCCGGAATCGTATCTGGCGTTCCCAAAGTGCCGCAAAATGTCCGTTTTCGACGCGGCGGGGTGCCGTTTTTTTAACGCGTACACTTGTGAACGGAGTTGCATCACTTGCCATCACGGTTAGAGTTCGACTGATAGAGCTGTCAAATTTTGTCTGCTGACTCATGGGTTACTTTGATTGATGCTGCATTCGTAGTTTCTTCAGTGAGGGTCTACCATGAAAAATCGGCTATTTCTGTCCATTTTTTTAAATGCAAACATTAGACATATTTTTGAAAATCTCAGACTGAGACATGGCCATTTCCTTGAAACAGGTTCTGATCAAGGGTCCTGGATGCGGTTATATCTTTATTTTGCCATGCCATCAGGCAGCTTTTTCGTCCTGGGTTTTCTTCAAAAACCTTTTTATAAACTTAAAGTGGATCCTAAATTGGCCATACCCGGAACATTTTTGGGGGAACCTGTAGTAAAGATCATTTACGATTTTCCCACAAAATGTGGACTATAAGACTCACTGTCTAGCCTGGTCCAGCTTCCTGGTACCTCTAAGGATCAATTAATTTCGCTTTGGTTCTGATAAGCAAGCAATAATTCGATTAAGTATAGAGAAGAGTGGGTTTAATATTTTGTACTGGCATGGAGTTGGTCCAATCGTCGCCGTAAAAGGCAAATGAAGGCTGAGCACTACAAGACCATAGTGGATGAGCAGGTATTTCAACTGCGTACACTAAAAAGAATTATCATTTTTTAATAACAAATACGTGCTTCCCACACACTACCAAAATGACATGTAAATTTCTGTCCCCTGAGACCGACACATGCAAGCGTCCTTTAGCACATACGAATGAGTTCAAAGAGATGAGAATATAAATTCAATCAAACGCATATTTCGTCGAATTGCGTATGTGTCAGCTACAAGAGACATTATTTTACACGAAATATTCCTTTACGTTCCCCGACTTTTTACAAACATGAATTACGTCTCGTGTAAAATTCATAATTTCTTAGTGTGCTTGATGCAATCCACATTCCCAGAGGGGAACGGCGTCTTCCAGGATGACACACTCAAAAAATAGCACAGGAGAAAAATGTGTTGAGCGATCCACCCCTTGGGTATAATTTTATTTTATACTTGAATTCAATGAAATCAAATTTAAATTTATTTATATGAAGAAATGAGAAAATATGCATATTAATTATAATTTTTATGACAATTATTTATGTCAATAAGCTTATAATATTAATGGACACCAAACAAAAAAATGTATCAAAAATACATACCTTCTTAGGCACTAATAACGTTTGCATTAAAAAATGGACTCTTTTCGGATAGTAATAACAAAACCTAAGACAGATAATTACTTTTGATAATTTTCCCATGGAAGGTACTTGTTTAAGCTTACTTGCAAAAAAATTTAACGCCCTTGCGAACGGCCTTCCGGCAGTTAACCGGAACATTCGCCGTGGTGGATGAAATAATGCGTGTAGGCATGTTTTTGAGTAGTTTCTTCGTTTTATTTATCAATTCCTCCTCAGATTTCGCGACAAAATTGTTGGAGTAGATCTTACGCTTCAGGTTGGCCCAGAAATTCTCGATGAGATGCAGTTGGGGACGTTGGGTAGGTTCGCTTCCTCCAACGATCGCTTCCAGTAGTGGGCCGACGCCAGATCCGGCCAGAACACCGCGTCTTCGCCCTTATGGTATTGCTTGATGAACGATGCAACTTCCGGCAGGTATTTCGTACTATAATTTCCCCGTTCACGACCAGTCCGGAGCGAAAGAAGAGCGGCTTTGACATCTCCTTCTCGCTGATTGTCAGCCACAGCAGCACCTTTCTTGGGGAACTTGGTGTGTGAACGCTTGAGAACCAATTTGGATCAATTTAAGCTAACAGTAAGCTGCTAATGAAGTATGGTGAAGTATGGATATGGTGAATCGGCTAGCATTGCGTACTAAAATTGTGGATCACAATTAATTGTGATCTCCACCCCGGCCCACCACCCGGGTGAACCACCACATCTCACCAGGAATTTATGTTGTTTTTTATCTGTATTCACTCACACGCGCCATGCCTATATAAAAATAGTGCGCAATAATACATCGACACATCTGTTCACAGCCGATGCTGAAAGCAAACTGTTTTTTTTAGTAAAGTTTCAATTTTGACAACTGTATCCTGTAATAAAACGAGCTTACCAAGTCAGTCGTTACTTCAATGCCGTTTTGTGTCACAGTCCCAATATTGGAAGATCTTCTAGACGAGTGTCAAAATAATCATGAATTTCTTGAAGCATCAAGCAGAGCGTTCTATGGAGCAATCTGTTGTTCTCCATCAAAAAAATAAGCCATTGATGAATTTGGTTAAATTAGAGTCCCTAGATGCATTTTTTCTACTGATTTCCTAGCTCATCTGTTTTGTACCAACTGGGAGGGATACTAGTTATGTGTTCCCATCATTTCAAATCCGTTCAACCAATGCTGGCTTTTTTTTTGTGGTATGGTGGGTGGAGTCTTATTATTTGAGGTAACTCAAGGCACACGTCTTCCAAATTCGGAAAATCGACAGGCAATCGAAGGTATCCGCCTGGTACCTGGCAAGATGCTAAAAATTGGAGATTCGATAAGCTACCTTATTCCCCCTGAAATCACAGGGTCATAATGAATTATGGAAGTATTATATGATATGATACTAAGTCCGACAGCAGTCCTGTCCTGTCTTCAACGTTCGTTTCAATCGGGTGGGTGCCCTGATGGTCCCTCTCATTCCCCAGTATGAAGTATTCACTTTCAATTTAAAAAAAAAACACTATTTGAAAAAAAAAAACCTTTGTAAGCGTATTAGAAGAACGATTGTGATTGACTAACTAGGAGATTATCACATTTACACTTCATTTGATCACTTTGAAAAAATGAACACTGAAACATTTTTTTTAAACCATCAATAGTAAATGCGTGCAAATTCCTATAAATTCCACTATGTATAAATTTAAATAAGAGAAAAATACTACAAGCATACATATGCTTTTTAAATAATCTTCATTTGGTTTAATCCTGCAGTTGAAGACCGCTCCCTGAATATCCCTGGTAACGCGTAAAAAATCTAGGGGCATCTTCAACGGTGGTCCAAATCGTGGATGGGATTTATTTTTTTCCGATTCCGAATACTATTTCGATTGCTAGGAAATGAAAACTAATGGAGTGAACAAACGGTTTATTGATGGATTAGTCATGATTAGTACACGAAAAGTGCTCATGCAGATACATTTTAGAGAAACCTGTTGTATAAAAATTTCCGGCAGGTTTACTGGGTATCTGGATATTCTGACTTATCTTATGGGGTATGGCAGCTTGATAAGCTTTCTGGGGGAAACCAATGATAGCTTGAAGATAGAATCCAAAATCTTTGATTTTTTTAGAAATCGTTTTTAAATATTATATTATTCAATTTTACATTCTACAACATTTAGACAATCGTAGCACTTCTCAGCAGCTACGTGAATTGATAAGAGTTTATAAAAGCTTCTAGAAACTGATCGAACTCTTTAAAAAATATTTTCTGAACTACTTTGAACTGAATTACTACTAACTCTGCAGAAGTTGATAAAGCTTCTCGGAAGTTGAATAAAATTTTTGGAAGTTTCAAGATCATCATGAAGTATGCTCGCTCTCTTTTGAAAAGAAAAGTGAAGAAACTTCAGCAAAGTCCATTGAATTACCGAAAAATTCTCAACGTTGCTGGAAACTTGTTTGAATTTCCAAAAAGATTGCTGATCACCCCTAGAATACTATAGAAACAACTTTCTGGAAATAACCGGAACTTTGAGAAACAGATTTAGCTTCCCATTAGTTATTTGGACTTCTAGTTGGTATATTTTTCATGATAAAAAGCAGATAATCACAAATATATCAAAAATTTACGAGAAATTGAAAACATCTGGAAGGTTGTTCGATTTGATATTTTTGATGCGTCGTCAGCGGACGACGAAATATATTTGCTCTTTCGTTTGGCTTTCATTAAAACAATATTAGATAATGCTGATCTGTTCCAAGACTACTTTAGCGACACGCTTACCTACGGCGAAAATTACTGTCTGCATCGTTTCCGCTGCCAAAAAAGAGGTTCCTGGAAATTATGCGATAACTAGGGTCATCTGATAACTTTTCACAGCTAAGTTGCAATGCAACTGGAAAAGTCGGCTTGACCCCGTTACAAAAATGCATTACAGCCTTACAAATGTTGGCGTACGGTTTCTTAACTAGTTCTCTCGGCGCAAAAGTGAGGATCTCAGAGTCAACCAGCCTGCTGACCCTGAAGAATATTTGCAAAGTTATCCCGAAGACTTACAGCCCGCAGGATTTGGGCCCTCCAACACTGGAAGAGGTAATGGAACTGATGAACGAAAATGCTTTCTGAACTAGTTAACTTCCCAGAAATTCAGGATACTTTTGAGAATGTCAGAAAACTGCCCAGTAGTTTCCGATTCTCCCTGATGTTTAGGGAACATCCCAAAAAATCTGGAAACTTCTCAGAAGTTCAGGGTTTCTTACCAAAAATTCAGCCAACTTCCCTGTTATTCAGGGTATTTCAAGAAACTCAGGGAATTTTCCATAAATTCAGGAAGCTTCACTTGATTTTCAAGAACTTCTCAAAAGTGAATGGTTCTTCGTAGAAGTTCAGGCATTTATTCAGAAATACAGGGAGCTCCCCAAAGGTTCAGAAAACTTTAAGAATCAGGAATTAAAAAATTCAAATACTTTTTTAATGTTTTTTCAATTTTGCGGAATTTCCGCCATATAACAATCTTGGAGACTATAAAAAGTTCTCGCAAAGTTTAACAACATCTCGCAAATGCTATTTATTTAACAGAAATTCCGAGAACTTATTAAAAGTTTTGCAAATCGGCCAACCTCTCCGTATTATTTGTTTCAATTTCTCGTAAATTATTAAAATATTTGTGGGCGTCGGTGATTGTCACCATGTGAGGAGGGTAAAAATATTTGTGAAATTTTTCCGAGAATCTTAATCAACTTCTGTTATGTTCATTTTATTGCCACCCATTCGTCATAGATATTCTGAAGATTTTTCGAGCTTCCCTTTCGAGAAATACGAACTGAGTCTATCTCCAAGATTCCATCGGTTTCTCCAGGAAGCTTATTAAAACTGCCATAGTAAAATGTATCCTCTCCCCCAGAAGATAAACCTGAATATTCCCCAGTAAACCTGCCAAGAGATTTAACATAACAAGCTGCTCTAAAATTTTTCTTTTTAAGCTATTTGCGAGTGCCAATCATGACCAATCCATCAATAAATAAATTTTTCATTTTGAAGACTTTATTACTATTCATCTCTGAGCAATTGAAATACTATTTGGATTCGAAATTTTCCACCAAACTAGTCTTGAAATCTACAACAGTCACAATTCCGAGAGTCTCCTTATTTTTATCTTGTCAGCGTTTTTCTGAAAATGCATTGGCTGTAAAAACGAAGAAACCACTCGTTATCCAGGAATGCAGCACAGAGGCAATTTGCTATCACCGGGAGCAACTTGGTATTTTTCTTGTTCCAATTTGCCACAAGAATCGATCAAAACATATACCAGATTTAAAATGAGGCAAAATATATCCAGTATAAAACAAAGTTTACAACACCGATGCAGCGTTGTTTCTACGTTTGGTCTAAAAAAATAAATCTAAACCACGGTTTGGACCACCGTTGAAGATGCCCTTAACTTATGGAAAAAAAGCTTGGAATGTTTTCTAAACTTCTGAGAATGCTCCAAGAATCTTTAGAAGTTTCCGGAATTTCTGAGACGTTTTCTGGAATTATGTATTTCCGGAGTCTTCAAGGACGCAATCCTCTCCGTTTCGACTCTTGTTTATCCGCTGCCAAATTACAAATCAGCATTATTTAATATTGTTTAGATTAAATGCATGCATTCTTACACTCACCTTCATTAAAAAGGGAAAAGCAAGTATTCTTCGTCGTCTGTTAACGACGCACTACTGGCAGTAAACATTATTTGGTCAAACCAATCCATGGCAACAAGTTTATGAAAAATCTGCTATCTCTGAAAAGAAAAAAAATTCTGATCTCTGATGTTGAATAATTGACAAGATGACAGGTGTTGGTGAGTTTAACAACAACAAATACAACACCGCTGCGGGGAAGTCAAAGTTGGTCTATTTTAGCTGATTAAATTCCAGTTTTGCTGATGAAAATCAAGTATAAAGTTGATCCAAAAATAGACCACCGCTGAAGATGCCCTAGGAAGTCGTTTATATGGTCTTAAATAATCTTAATTTCTAATGAAGTGTTAGTTTCGAGTGAAAACCAACCATTTATTCTGTTCCTCGGGCTGTCTCAAGCATTTAGCTAATATTTTAAGGCAGGTCATGGTGAAAAACATCATTAATGACCAATTAATGTTACAAGTATTGCGAAAGGTATATATTTATACTTAGATTAAAGTTGATTTTCTTGTTGATGGTTGAGTAGTTCTTAAATGTACGAATGGCAATGGCAATGATTATAACATTTATTTTGAATTTTAAATAACCGAACAAAATGCAAACATATCGGTGAAAGTCGAGAGTCGAGCCTATTTTAAACCACAACACCACCAAATCTTAGCTGTATATTCAAACATCGAGAAAACCGATGAAAAGTCATAATTCCTCCTAAGTATGCATAAAATGTGGCAATTACGAACGATAGTTCATCATGGTCCTATAAATTGCTACTAGGTAATGAGTGGTGAACCTCCAGCATCGCACAGCATCACCCGGTGCTAACGACGACGACTAAGACGACGATGATGACGGACTGGATGGGAAGATATTTTCACGACTCACAAGATCAAAAGGAAATTCTATTTCTCGGAAAACCATCTCCGTAGTCTGCTATAAATTTAACTTCCCTTCATACTCGTTTGGATTTCCTCGAGATGAGCCGTGCGTTGATTGAGAGCTAATTAGCAAGTTTCTTGGCACACACACACACACACATACGCACACAACCACATTCTTCCATACTCCGCACATTTGAAGTGATTTACCGATCATCGCAGAGGCGGCAGCCCACCTGAATGGCCACCCCGGCGCGGATGGTTAGGGGCCTTGTGAAAAACCAAAACCCTCATCCATTTCATAAGACCCTCGAGACCACAAACAACAGCGCTGGATGAAAAAAAAAACACAAGTAGCAACGAGACTTTGATTAATTGTTTTGCCCATTTTCGAAATATGTATACTTTGGATTTTATATTCAAATTTTTCTACCTTTCTGCGGTGGCTCTCGAGGGACCGGGAGCTCTCACGAGCTCAAGTCCAACAAGCAGGGCCGCCAAGTGAGCTACTGGAATTCGGTATTTACGACAAGCCAAAACACACAAGCAAGGTAACGACGTTAAAAAAAACGAAACGAAACGAAAACCTCTGCTTGCCAGAAAGAAACGAAAAAAAAAACATGCTGGGCGAAAATAGTTGCTGAACAAATAAAAGAATCGCACATTTTGAGGTCGGTTAAAAACAAATGCAAGGTAGGTAAATGGTCTCTTGACACCGAGTTTTTTTTTTGTTGGAAAATAAAGTACGACCCAGGTGAGGTTATCGCGAAACTGCAGGAATGCAAATGGCTCCGAAAGAGGTGAATTCTCGCGAGACCTATCCGGTCGCATTAATTTTGGGTGCTCTCGGAAATTTCGATTCAAATGTGGGGAGAAAATTTGTCATATGTTGGTGGAGATTTTTCCAAAGATGAAAATTCTGAAATTGTTTAAATATTTTTGTAAGAATTTCAATCTGCTTCGCACTGTTTCATAATTATAAAATGGATTAGAAACACAAATCTCAAAAGTGCATTTACTTTCTTAAGCGAACCTCAACACACTTCAAGTCAATTTCTACAGAGCACTCTAAAAATTTTCAGAACATTTCAGAACAAAATTGAACGAAACAAGATTAAAGCTAATCTCTTTTGAGGTATCTCACAACGAAGATAATGTACTGAAAATAATACTGAAAGTCAAATGAATTTCACAAAATTAAACCATCCTCATAAAGTTAGCGACAATCATTTCTTACATTAATAACATCCACTTCCTGCTCTATTTAATTTCCTGCCTTCGCCACAACCACTCCGGAGACGTTCAGGTCATCCCCCTCAAGTCACGGGTGGCCGGCCATTCCCGAACTAAAAAAAAACAAAACCTCCAAAAACTTCACTCATATACAACGGGAGCAGGCAGCAAAACTCCACCAATTTTGCATACCACCCAAGGAGATGAATAAATTTCCTCTGCTGTTTCGGTCCCTCAACTCGCAGCAGAAGTTAATTCAACCTAAAAGTCCAACTGAAAAAAAAATAAAAACAGAAGAAAAAATTAATCAATCCTTCCCATGTTTGACCAACAGCTAACGAGAGAGAGAGAAAAGCAACAAAACACAAAACATCAACCAACAAGCATCGAAATGATAAACTAGTAACCTTAGTAACGGGGCTGCTTCTCGGCACCCTTCACCCTTGCTCCTCTTGACAACGACGACGACGACGACGACGACGATGATGATTCACTTTCGAGTGTAGACCAGTAGCAAATTCTGACGAACAACAACCCAAATGGCCAGTCCGCGTTGCGTGAGGGTGAACATGTGGACATTTGAGAGCCATCCAGGACCACCAACAAACACGGGCTGGAAGTGAGGAAATTTTAATAAATTCCCATTCCGGCTGCTGCTGGTGGTTCCATAAACTATAAAAGGCTTCGATAGAGGAGGATTTGCTGGATAAGCGCGTTCACCAACCAACCACGCTAAAATATTCGAGGTTCATGAAATTGAGATGGCAATTAATTATGGGAAAATGACTACGAATGGGGCGGGAGGTGGACATTCGTAAATTATCATCGTTTAAGCTATGACGATGATGGTAATGATGATGATGATGATGATACGACCATGTAGATCTTTAAATGACTCTGTTTTTGCTTTGTTGGTGGTTTCTTTTGCTATTTTGAATGATGGAATTGAACATTTTGAATTTTAGGCGAACATTTATGTATAAAGACTGTATTCGATGAAATTTGGGCACACAAAATAGGTCACCAAAAATTTTCCTTGAGCCCGATTCTTTTCAAACTTTCTGGAAATAAAGTACTACTAAATGGTTAAGTTTTGACATTATTGGTTTATTGAACCTCTTCTCCCAACCCAAATGCCCGCACCTTTGCCTTGACCCCTTTCATCAAATTATGGGCAATGACTTGCTTACTTACTTTTAAGCACACTTTCTTTAGTTCAAGTTCAGTTTTGGAGTTTTAACGAGCTTTGCCTGCATGATTGCCCAAAAATTTTCCATTGGGCGAAGTTCCGGAGTGTTTGGAGGGTTGACGTCTTTTGGTACAAAAACTACATTATTATCTTTGTACCAGTCTAAGACGGCCCGGGCATAGTGGCAAGATGCCAAATCCGGCCAAAACAGTGTAGGACCATCGTGAGATCTCAATAAGGGCAGAAGTCGTTTCTGGAGGCATTCGTCCCTGTAGATTTGTCCGTTGACGGTCCCAGAGGTGATGAAGTCCTGAATAATTTTGCCACATCCCCAGATCGCTTGCCAGACAAGGAATTTTTTGGCGAATTTCGACAGTTTCTGCTTCCGTACACTCTCCGGAACGGCCAACTTAGAGGTGCCGACGTAGTATTCCTGTCCTGGCATTTGTTTGGTGTCGGCTTTAATGTAGGTCTCATCGTCCATCACAATGCAGAACGGTTTTGTGAGCCACTCCCTGTACAGTTTTCTTGCATGAATTTTGGCCACCGAGTTCTGTTTATCGCTCCGGTTCAGCGCCTTCTGGACCTTGTACACATGTAATCCAGAACATTTCATTGTTTTCTGCACAAAACAAACTGAAACTTTCGCCTTTTTCGCAACATCCCTGATCGAAATGTTGGGATAACGCTTAAATTGGTTCAATACCATCCTGGCCTTCTCCGGATTCGATGTGCCACGTTTTTTGCCACTACCATTTTTCCGCTTGGTTGTCTTACGGTCCTTGAACGTTTTGATCGCATGAGATACGGTTGAATGTGCGATTCCGAGCTGTTTTCCGATCCATCGATGAGAAGCGTTTGGGTTTTCGAAGTGAGTGCCCAAAATTTGTTGGCGCACTATTTCTTCATTCGAAGCCATCACTGAAACCACTCGACCGATTTTCACGAAACTCATTACACAATTGACACAACACAATGAAATACATTCAGTTAAAATTTCAATAATTTTTACCCACACGCTAAAAAGTTACGAACAATTGCGTGTGTCCAAATTTCATCGCATACAGTCCTTTTGTTTAAAGATATACTTTAATTTTTTTTACACTTGGAAAATTGTTATAAAAAACTTTAGTTGTAAGTCAAACTTTATAACAAAACTCGTAAGCATGAGAAGCGAATAATTGCTAATAATGTCTTAATTGCTTCGTATTAAATCGGTCATTTTCAATTGTGTTGACTATCGCTGAAATAATGACACATCTGATACATAGGCCGAATGGAGGAGCTAGGTTAACATTACATCCCCTTACCCTATCATGTAATAAATTATTCGTTTTTGATAAAATGTTTGTTAAAACGTGTTTTATCACAATTGAATTTGATGTCATTTACATCAATGCCAAAGAGCGTAGATTGAACGCACACAACATACCATACAGTCCCAATGGGCCCAACTATGTTTGTTGGAGTTATTTTATAGAACTATAATTTTCGGGAAAGGAAGCTCTTTGTGCGCCATAAACAGTTGTTAAAATTGCAGTTATGTTATGTGTATTGGTTGCAATGGTTCAAAAAACTCACCGAGGAAAATATGTTCTTCTTCCCGTAGCCTCCCATATCGGTACACCTTGAGATACTGAATCACAAATCGACCACGTCTTGATTGATGGAAGACACTTCTCGGATATTATCGACGTCAGGACCTGTCGCGAAAGACTTTCCGTTGTGAACAACATTCGAGTCCGGCGCCCGCTACGGTATAATCTGGAGCGACTGAAGCTACCCATAGTCGCAACTAATTACGCGCAAACCCTTCGAGCAATGTCAGCCTCCTAGCACGAGTTCAGATCGACGGTGATGAAATCGAGGTGGTAGACGAATGTATCTGGGCTCATTGGTGACCGCCAATAACGACACCAGCAGAGAAATAAAAAGGCGCATTATGGCTGGCAATCATGCCTACTTTGGACTCCGAAAGACGCTAAGATCGAACAAAGTTCGCCAAACCACAAAGTTGACCATCTACAAGACATTAGTTAGACCGGTAGTTCTATACGGCCACGAAACATGGACATTGCTTGTGGAGGACCAACGCGCCCTTGGAGCCTTTGAACGGAAGGTGCTGCGTACCATATATGGTGGAGTGCAGATGGAAGACGGAACGTAGAGGAGGTGAATGAACCACGAATTGCACCAGTTGCTGGGAGAACCTCCCATCGTACTCATCGCAAAAATCGGTCGACTACGATGGGCTGGGCATGTCGTAAGAATGTCGGACGAAAGCCCTGTGAAAATGGTTCTCGAAAACGAACCGACAGGTACAAGAAGAAGAGGCGCGCAACGAGCAAGGTGGATCGATCAAGTAGAAGGCGACCTGCGGAACCTCCGCAGACAGCGAGGCTGGCGAGTAACAGCCATGGACCAAATAGAATGGAGACAACTTCTGTGTACAGCAGAGGCCATGCTGGCCTTAGTCTGATTGGTAAGGTAAGTAAGCCTTCTAGCAAAGTTGCCGGAACAGGGAGACCTTATCGAAGCCCCTCTTGAGGACTGCTGGATGACCGTCAAAGCAGCCATCAATAACGCAGCGAAAGGTGCCACAGAGTTTGTGGAAAGAAATGGACGGAATGATTGGTTCGACGAAGAGAGTCAAACGGTTTTAGACTAGAAGAATGCAGCGCGGTCGTTGATGCTGCAGCAAGCAACTCGTCAAAATGTAGAGTGATACAAACAGAAGCGAAGACAGCAAACTCATCTCTTGCGGGAGAAGCGTCACCTGGAGGAGTTCAAGATACCCGTAAATTCTATAAGAAGCTCGCCGAAATGTTTCGGTATAGAGATGAAGCTATCTTGACGGATGAACGTCAGGTGATTGAAAGGTGGAAGCAGCACTACGATAAACACCTTTAATGGCGCAGAGGCGGAATACCAAGACAACAGGAAGAATGGCTTCATCGTTTTGGTGACGAGTATGACGGGCCAACTCCCACAATAAGTGAAGTAAAGGATGCTACAAACAGCTTAAGAATAAGAAGCCAGCTGGGAGGGACGGCATCGCAGCAGAACTTATAAAAATGGGCCCGGATAAGTTGACGACTAGTCTGAATCGGCTGATAGTCAGGATGTGGGATACAGAACAGCTACCGGCGGAGTTGAAAGAGGGAGCTATGAGAGTTAATATACAAAAAGGCTAACAAGTTAGAATGTGAAAACTATCGAGAGATCACTATTCTCAACGCGGCTTACAAAGTGCTGTCCCAGATTATCTTCCGTCGTCTATGGGAAGTCATCAAGCCGGTTTTGTGAACGGTCGATCGACTTCTGACCAAAGGTCCTTCAACAGTGTCGCGAATATCAAGTCCCTACACACCATCTATTCATCGACTACAAGGTCGCATACGATACTATTGATCGTGTAGAGTTATGGAAGATTACGGACGAGAACGTTTTTCCCGGGAAACTGACCGGAATGAACAAAGCTACGATGGATGGTATACAGTGTTACGTGAAGATATCGGGTGCGTTATCGGACTCGTTTGAAACACGCAAAGAACTGCGACAAGGCGATGGTCTTTCCTGCCTCCTGTTCAACATTGCGCTTGAAGGTGTTATGAAACGTGTGGACTTTACACAACAAACATTTTGATTCACATTACTCCATTACAAATCACCTAAGTGCACTCTTGTACGACCAAACTTGATCATACAAAGTGCATAGAATCGCTCTACATGAACAAAAGTGGAGGCCATATACGTGCATATCATTATTGCTTATAGTCAGTTATACGATGTATTGTGATTTCATTAGGAACATTAAACAATCATCTCTGTTTTTTTTTGAGTTTATATATGTGTAGATAGTAAGTTGCATTTTGAAGCCATTACAACTTCGAAAGCCAGAATAATAAATGTTGAAGAATAATTAATGCAAACAGTACTTCAAACATTAAACTATAGTTGTGTATCTCATAAATATTGTAATCAAATGTTTTAAAAAACAAATCGAATAAAAAAACGCGATCGTCAGTTGTTTTTCAGCCGTTGAAGCTTATAAGTTTTTTAAGTTTTCATGCTTTTATAATTACTAGCTTTACCTGCTTCAGTCAAGATTCGAGATCGCGTCTTTCAAAAATGACACTTATCGTTATCCCAAAATCATTCGACCTGTTGTTATTTCTGGGCAAATGGCATGAGAACTCATCTTCTCTGGGATTTGTTTCTTCCACATTGATGGAATTTCCAGAAGGATTAGCTGACAAATTTTTCGAAAATTCATCAGGTTGCTGGTATGAATCATGGCTTTCTTGATCTTGTAGTTCAGAGGGAATCCGTTTTTTGTATTTTTGGAGAAACCTACTGAAAGTACCACATTTACGGATACGTGTTAACTTATGTTTTATAACAAAAGTGTTCATTTTTTGACTGTTGTATACGAAAAAATGTCTGAAATTTCACGATAGCAATGTTTGTGCAGTTGAGATCACAATGGTACAAAACTTGAACTTTATATTCAATTATAAGTAGACTTATATACAACTGTCAAAGTTGATACCTGATTTAAGATTTTGTTTGGTCATTACAAGGACACATAAACAATTTGAGAAGCATTGCAAATGAATCGTTCGTTCACATTATATGTAATCTATATTCAATTCTTTTTATTCCCTGAATAATCGTTATGCGATTCCGATTTTGTATGGATATATACACAATTTGAAAAAGACATCCATATACGATTGCTGGTGTTCCCGGCACGTTTTGATGGTGATTAATTGCTTGGCGATTTCGTTTAGCGAATCACAAAGCTCGATAATTAAGTTGTAATAAAGCTTTAGCTATAAGTTTATTACAATTAGGTTAAGATTTTTCAATAAATTTCACACATTACTTACAAAATCGGTTTGCAAATTACGGTTCAAACGCAATCTTCTTCGTATCAACCGGTAACACGAGGATTCTGCATGTATAATTTTAGGTTAGGCTATGTTTACAAATTCATGTTTAGAACTTACTTTGTTTGTAAAAAATAGATAGAATTAAGAATAATATTTGAGTTTTTAATAACAATAGCATTTAAGTCTTCAACTAGCTGTAAGATTCAGATAAGTTTAGATAAGTTATTTAATCTTCAAATTATTTTCAACTCACAGATCCTAACTCACATCAATTCACAACTGATACTGATCGGAAATGACAGTCAGTCTTTTCTATCTCTTTTTCCCGCCGTCCGTACTGTCATCACGACAGCGGTGTTGACTGCTAATTCGGTCGCCTAGACAGCATGACGAGACGTGTTGCCAATCTCAACAGCTGGTTTGCTGGGTAACATGCGGGGTACGATTTTCAATAAATCCAGCTAGTTCATCTGCTTCGTTGACGACGTGAACATTGTCGGTAGAACTTTCCAGGTGGTAGCTGATCAGTATACCAACCTGTAACGTGAAGCAGAAGAGGTTGGATTGAATGTGAATGTGTCGAAGATTAAATATCTCTTGGCTGGTGGAACCGAGTGTGATAGAGCTTGCATAAGCAGAACTGTGACGATTGACGGAGAATAGTTCAAGGAGGTGGATGAGTTTGTGTACCTCGGATCATTGGTTACTTCGGATAGCTACTACAGCAGAGAAATTCAGATACGCATTGCAACCGGAAGTTGTTCCTACTATAGACTCTACAAAACCTTGAGGTACAAAGTTTACCATGTACAAAACGCTGATAAGATCGGTTGGTCTCTATGGGCATGAAATGTGGACAATGCTCGAAGAGGACCTGCAAGCACTTGGAATTTTCAAACGACGCGTGCTTAAGACCATCTTTGGCGGTGTATGTGAAAACGGCGTATGGAGGAGGATGAACCACGAGCAGGCGCAGCTCTATGGCCAACACAGTATTTAGAAAGTCGCTAAAGCTGGAAGAGTATAACGGGCGGGACATGTTGTAAGAATGTCGGACAACAACCCCGCAAACATGATGATTTCCTGGAATCCAACCGGCAGTGATCAGAAACATGTTGACTCAAGGAGAAAGTTTTCATCATGACAAACACACTGAGAAAGGTAGAACGGCAGAACAGAAACGGAAAATTGTCCAATTCACGGAAAGATAAAACAAAAAAAACGGAACGTAAAAGCGGAAAAACTGAGTTGAATGACCTTTTTTAAACAGAGAGGTGGCAAATCCATAGATTTGCCTATACATATTTTGTATTGTCCACAAACTTCATTTTGCTTGCAACTTTTTACATTTGCTGCAGATTTTAACAAATCATTAAAAAAAACTTAAACTTATCATAATACACATAACCGAGACTTGAATATTTTTCAACACCTCAAATCCACACACTAATTCACCATTATTATAAATTTATCAAGAATAAAGCCGTTATAAGACTATTTGCATACCATTGTTAAGATGAGTGGTATTTTTATCCAAGCCCCTTCGAAGCTAACTGGTGCCACGTTCCTAGCAGCATTCAAGGCTCAAAAACAGTACGTCCGTTGGATCACATCTTTAAAATCAGTTCATCAATGCCTAATGTATGACGTGACATTAAACGGTGTTCCACATCAAATTGCATCATGGAAAAATGCTGTAGCAAATTACCTAAATTACCTATCCTTTTTAAACTATTACTAAGCTTTTGGCACGTTTATTTTATTCAATTCCAATACAATAACCGTACGCTCGCACCTTACACTTAACTATACTCATTAGGTTTTGCACAACATTTGGCTGAAGCTTTTTCTAATCTAATCTAATCTAATCTAATCTAATACAAACGCAGCCAGTACAAGAAAGCATCCTGGAAATAATTGGGTTAGATAACGCCTAATTATTTTTTGTCAATATTGATGCTTGCAGCATATCAAAACATGATACAAGCGTCAAAGCGGCTAGGCTCTACTGCGTTGCATTTACCGCAAAAGATGATTCTGTAAAATGAGTTGGGTTCAAATGAATAGATTTGAACCACAACGCATTTTTAAGAATCTACTAGGGAAGAAGGATGCGTGGACATACCGTACCATACGCTCCGAGGTAAAGAATAATAAAATAATATTCAAATAATAATGAAAATCCAAATAATGAAAGAAGAATATGGTAATGATAATGTTGAAAATGGAAAATCAATATGATATGTTTTATAGAATATAAGAAAAGGTATATTATAATGTAAAATGAAAATAATTATTACACAAGTCTGCAAATTGCTGTCCTGCTGCAATTGTAGAAGGATTTGCGCATCTATTATGAACCTAAAAGCTTAGACAATGTATCATAGCCCCATTTTTTTATTTTTATTTTACGAAACTTGGAAACTCCATGAACAATCTGAAATTTAATATAAAGAATAGTGTATCTAAAATGAATGCTACACCATGCAACAAATGAGACAGAAACAGAATCGTCCCGAGCTCCCGACGATGACTACAATTGATGCTGGCTTCCTCAACCTAAACATGAATTTATGTATGTGAAAACCTGTATGTATTCATACAAAAATATCTCTCATCAAGAATATATAAGTATGTTAAACGAAAACACGCTTAAATGTATATAAAAGTTGTGACTCCAGAAAATTCAATATGATTACAAGTAATATACAATGATTATGATGAAAATAATACGATGTTATAAAGAAATAATAAAAAATATACATTTTTCTAAAATATAACATATGTATGTACAAAATAAATCCAACATCTACTGGGTTGCCACTGAAATAACAAATCAGGTATGCTTCCTCAAACCTCAATCAAAAGACGCAAAGATATTCCCATCTGAAGCTTTGTTGCTCTTTTAAACCCCTTCCCTACACTCCTCCAGTCACACTCCAAAGACCGCAGTATAAGCGATCGAAGATCCCGGCCCGATGACTCCTGAAACAAACGGCCTATGCAATCACAGAAACCACCAAACAAATTTATTTAAATACAATCTCATACTGCCCCGCAGCACGCATAGTCAATCCTCCACGAAAACAGTAACCGGAATCATGAAGTGCAATCCACATGTTCATGCTGAAATGCCCAAAACCCAATTGAGTCCCTAATCGATCTACATGCTCCCCCTCCCCCCCGTTTTGGAACGCAAAGGTGACTCCAAGGCGCACCGAAACCATCAATCAAAATAGAACAGAAAACACACAACATGACTAAAAGGTACACGATCCTGAGTCGCCTCCCTCCCCTCCCTCCCGCGTCCCCACCTCGCTTATTGGAACTTTTGAAGACCGGAGACAAGGTCGTAGCCTGCTTCCCGGTTGTAAACACACCATTTGAAGCCCACAATAAATGTATGTGCGATTAAAGAATTATCTCCACTACACAACATTCGCTACGGGAACTATCGCTATTCTGGTATCAATAATATTAGAAGTACTTAGCTTAATTCCATCTTATCCCGTATCCGATCAAGAAGTCCGAACGGCAACCAGCAACGAACAATATACATCATCACCACCAGCTGACGAATCCTCGGGTAACGTTTACTCCACACTACCACAGCCGCTCCTCTATCCACGATGCATTTCCTGGTTTTAATCAAAACGAGACGAAATGGAATCGTCCGACTTCCGTTTCTTGCAGGTTTCCACTAATAGAGAGCGTTAAGTAAACAAATTCACTATACACTTTCTTAAATCTTATATTAAATTAAAAATAATACGAGACAAAAAGACGAGGAAAAAATTTTCACGTCATGCTTCGAGCACCGCATACTACGATCCTTCCAACATTTGGCTGAAGCTTTTTCTGTACAGAAACCCACTTTTTCTTCAGGTCTTCTTCAGATTTGACCTCTTTGGGATGCTTCCGTAGTGTCTGCTTCATAATAGCACACTGTTTTTCGATGGGCATTAGTACCGGTGCGTTGGTGGGGTTCATGTCCTTGGTTTCTGCTTCCTTACTTCCTCTGGAACATCAAACTTGTGCTGGGGTGGTGAAGAACAGTAGCACCGGAAGCTGCCGAAAGTCCACCTTGACGTAAGGCTCATCATCCATGATGAGAAAATGAAGCTTCGTCAGCATCTGGGTGTACAGTTTCCGGGCCCGTGACTTTCCCACCGTATTTTGCCGTTCGTTACGATTAAGAGCCCTCTACACTTTGTACGTATGCAGTTCCTTCTGGTCCTTGGCTCTCTTAACGAAAGATTTGGACGGATTCAACATTTAGGCCACACCCCTGACACGCTTGGGGCCTGATCACTAATATAACATCCATTCTGACCGCATTTCTCCTTCCGTTTGATGCTCAGAGTTTTGTGGTACCGTTTAATCACACGACACACCGTTGACTGCACGATTTAGAGTTGTTTCCGATATCCCGATGAGAGAGTTAAGGATTTTCCAGGTGCTTGCGCAAAATCAATTCGCGACGTGGCTTCTTGAGAGACACCATTTTTTCCCAATTTTCGAAAAACAATTTTCAAAAACACTCTTAGCTAATTCTCCCCAAATTTTAAAGAAAAAATACCCAATGGGTAATTTTCTATAGCGTTTTTTTTCGTGATAAAATTTGACACCCTTTAAATAAAAATACAACAATATGTCTTTAGTAGCCATCTCAGTGCTAATGGCGTAGGGGGCTTCAAATGGTGAGTTGACAACTTGGCAGGAGGGTGCGACCGACCTCTGGTCCTCACAAGTTCCTACCTCACGCCTCCACGAGTCATATGATCACAAAAGACTGCCAGCTGAAACATGGAGACGCTGGTTGGCGTAGCCTGGGCAATGTTGTCAATCCGACAATAGCGAAGTGAGGGAGTGCGACCGGTACATCATATCATAATTTTCCATTCTCATATCTTTCAGGTCTTCCAGGTCGTCAGGTATTACAAAATAATTTAAAATTTAAAATTCTTTTTTTTCATGGCGGTCATACATTGCCTAAATTTTCTGGTTCATAATGGATGCGCAAGTTTGTCTACAATTGCAACAAAACAGCAGTCGGCACACATGTAATTTTCAATTCATATTACAATATACCCTCACTATATATTTTATCTTATAGGGCATTGTTTATTCATAGCCTAATTCTGTATATTTCGTTACATGTATTACGCCAGAAAGGTAAATTTCTCTCAGGTACCATACAGTTTAGGAGAGGAGGTCTTGCGGTTATAGGATGATCATCTTCTGGTAGAAGCAGCAGTAAGAATGGGGATCAATTTTCAGCTGTATCTAGCACCGTCGGAGTGGCCTTCTCGAAAGTAGCAATGGATGTATATATAGATGTGTAGATACTAGTATGTGTTATTATATGATGCATGTTTTTTACAAGCTCTAGCATATTTTCATTAATAGAAATGTTGACGACTCTCTCGACCACTCAACCTTTAATTCCTTCATTATATTTTCCATTAAATGGCGTAATATGACCTTAACATTTCAGTACACGATCATCAACTACTATTTGAGCGGTTCAGAGGAACACAGCTGTTCATCATTATTAATTGCATATCATAAATATAATATTATGGAAGAAGTAATAAAATAATTAATAAAATTTTAATTGCTTCAGATTGGTGATCCGGCCGGTATAATTATTGTATTACATTATATCAAATAATAATTAAAATTAATAAATGCTCTTCATTCCAGAAGGTTACATATCTATATGTCATGATTAAATACGTAATAATATAATATTATGGTTTTATATACAATTGAATGCTTTATTGATATTTATACCTCAATGAATAACAAGATGACCTTCACATTCCAGAGATACAGTCACCCATCAGTGATACAAAGTGGTACGAAGCTGCATATTATTATTACTGCCTTAATATTATTATTTCAGCAGGTTAATTAATTTAGTTTAACATGGTTATCATAGGCTCGTGAACTCCAACTATTACATAATTTAACTAAATATCCTTATATAATTTTTGCTCTACTATATATTCATATATAACATATTATTATTACATTACATCTATATTTATATAAATATAATAAATACTGGGTTGGGAGGGAGCACCAGGGTATCATTCAAGCTGAAACTGGACGATGGTTTGATTGACTGCCTGAGTCTAGGAGGGAACAAACAGTATCATTTCTTATCCTACCGATTCGAGTGTGGTGCTGCGAGGTTCTACTCCAACAGTTTCAGGAGAGTGACGCGCCCTTCTTAACAAGCCATCCTGTAGAAAGCTTAATGAGTATTGCGAATTGTGTTATTCGATTTGTTGGATCATATCGTTGGAAGGAGATTCTTAATTTCCCGTGGATTTCGTGTAAGTGTCTCTGCTTACGGGTCCACCCCTCCGTTTTTGGCCCTTCATACAGCGATAGTGCGAATTCAGATCGGTGGCCCAATTTGATCTTGCTGTTAAGTGGAGCTGCATTCAAGCCAAGGGCTAGAGGGGATGGTGGTTACCATACATACATACATACATACATACATACATCTCAGTGCTAATGGCGTAGGCCCACCCATCGCGATCAGATGTCTGAAGGAAGGGTACACTGAAAATAAATTTTAGTTTATACTGTGAAATCGTTCATTTCACTAACCAATGTTTTCGTTGTTTTCTGTAACCAAATAGATTTTAACTATTTTCACGTAGTTGGCTTCGTATTAAACACCACATGCGCTGTAAACTGAACGAAGTATATTCGATAAGAGCATTTGTGCACTGTACGAAAACAGCACAAAAAACTACGACAATGTTGCCGAAAAACCACGAAAAAATGTTTCGCTTGTGCTTACCGGTTAACATGCATCTTTCACAGTTCTGCTCTATCGATTCGAAATGAACCTTGAAAAAATGCGCAAGCGTGAGAAGTGATTTTTTTTATATATTTCTGATTTGAATCCTGTCTATTGTCAAGACCTGCTACTGACTACGTGGTTCATCACTCAAGGCTATGGTGACATATGAGAAGAAGAGCAAAATGAAGATGAAGATGAATTTTCAACACGAAGTGTATGACGCTGTTAATTTAATTTCGAGGTAAGCAAATGATTTTGTTTATCGCCACAGCAGCGATATCAACATGTTTTGATACGATAGAAGATGAGCAGCGATTGGTTGCTCTGAATTTTTAATTGTACGAATAAGCTGACGGAAAGCAATACGGATGTTGCTTACAATTTATGAGACATGAGTTCTCTGTACAAAAACTGTTTTTTTAAACGAGCATAAGCGAATTTACGAGAGAATAATTTCAGTGTGGTGTTTTCGAGAATTCCAATATGGACAAGCTTCGGGTGTTTGGTTGTAAGAGTTTCATGCTTCGAAACAGGAAAATATATGCTATTAGGTGGTAGCCTGCAGATTGTTTGTCAGTCTATCAAATTTGCAAGTAGAGTCATCTCACATTATAATATTCAACCAACTATATCACAAATACTGCGATTAGTTGAGTGCATTGGACATAACGAAAACATTGGATATATGACCAAGGCTCCTCTGCTTGATACAAAACAGATCTTTGAAATTATAAGAAACCTAAAACTAACAGAATACACGAAATGCTCCTAGAGGTTGCTTGTGAGTGGTTTCCAGCAGCGGATAACTGTACAGGTGGCGCTGTAACAGATATTTAAAGTGCACATTTCATAATAAACCCATGATGACTGCATGAAACAAACAAAAAATCTTCAGCACAGTAACGGGATGGCCTATTAGAAATAAGTAATAAAGAGTTTGTTAAGTTATAATGAATATTAAATCAACCAGCCATAGATGTCCAACTAGAAACGGCGGAAAAATCTTTTGATCCTGAGTCGCGTCTTATGGTGACGACACAGGAGTTTCAAGCACGATACCCGAAATTCGAATTTGTGACTACAAAAATCGAGCTCGTCGATAATTACTTACAGCTAAATGAATCACCGCAATTAACCACAAATCAACGGAACACAGCGGAATTGATTTTCGAACCTGAGTTAGATTCGACTAATATATCTCCATGCAGGACGGAACTCGAAGCGGAAGAAGTACTTCATGAAACAGTTTCCATTAACTTTCCTGGCGATAATCGAGTGCAACTGCCATCTTGAAAGGTTTAGTTAGCTTCCCGATTATTCCGTAATTTCGGTGGTTCTTGAAAACTTAAAAGCACAACCAGTACTTTCAAGCAATTGCGGTAATGGACAATGATGGAAAAATCTACAACATAAAAATTGAAACGCTTATATGGATGGTATCTGTTGGGAAACGTCAATTCCTGGTTACTCCGTTACTCCAGGTTACTCCGGTGTAGAACGCCATCAATGAAACAAGCCAATTTGAATGCCAATCAAACAAACTAAAACGATTTCGGAAACCGATTCGTTTGTTGCCACAGCAACAGATTTCAAAAACCACTTCATAAGAGACTACAGAGGATGATCAAAAAGGAGAAGACTAGCAAAATTTTGTCCAGATTCAAAATGATACAGTTCGGTGAATAATTAACCGATTTTGATGAAACTAAAAGCGTTCGACGGGAAATTTATTCTAATTTTATCATGTTTATTCAAAATTTGATTTGACTTCCGGGTACCGGAGATAGCACGGATACTTTAAGGTTATGTCAAATGTGCTAATTTTATGCAGCTCGTTATTTTTTATGTTACTTGAAAATCGGAAATATTATATTTTTCTCAGAAACTAGAATTCAGTCTGTCAGTGGTTAAAGATCGTAAATCGGCCCATAAACAACCGAGATATGGCTATTTCCGTAAAATGTAGTTTTTTACCCTATAGCCTGACACTTCTTATGTTGAAAAATCCTTTTTAATTTATCTGTTACTCTGCGTAACCTTAACCAAATTAGATGCAACTTTTTCCATACGATTACAAATTTATCCTAGTTTTTGGAAGAGTAGCGGACATTTCGTTATTTTCCGTAGTTCCGGATTCATTATCGGGAATCGTGAAAGAAGTACCCTACCAGTGTAATGGCCTGAGTTAGAACTGTATCAAACCTGGCTTGCGACATATCAAACTTCATGATTTTACAAACCAATACCACTGGTAGTCAACCTGAGAGTATTCTTTCACATTGGCCACACCAGGTGACGTTCCGGATTCCGGGTTCCCCCAGGGAAGTGGCCAGATTTCGAATGATGTCAAACCATGGCTTGCGACACATCAAACTTCATGATTTTACAAAACAATACCTAAACTAAAAATAACTCAAAAAGAGTAACTCAAAATTAATTGAAAAATAACTCAAAATTAATTTGGCGTACGGAACCATCGACCTGGAGAAATAGAACTCAAATTGGGTATTATTTTTTATCCGTGTACATGTTTGCATAGAAGAAGACAAAAGGTGACAGGATTGAGTGCTTGCGCATGGGACAAATCAAGGTTAAGTGCTGAAGTGTGCAGTTCGAAATGCCATTAGAGCTTACGGAATTTCAACGGGGCCGTATAGTCGGTGCTCGAGAAGACGGTGCTTCGATCGCTGAAACATGCAAACTGGTTGGTGTTGCCAGGGCCACAGTTTGCCGGATAGTGTCGGAATATAAAAAAAGATGGAAAAACATCATCGCCTGATAAAAGTAGCTGTGGACGGAAGCAGAAGATGGATGACCGGCAGCAACGTCCGTTGAAGCGCATAGTCAAAGCAGACCGGCGCATTAGTGCTGTTAAAGCAACTGCTCCTTTGAACAATGCGCTTCAAGAACCAGTTTCTACATCAATTGTCCGAAGGGAGCTGCACGACATGAATCTTTACGTTCGTGCGGCCATTTCTAAACCGCTAATAAAACCGCAAAACGCGGTAAGCAGGAAGCGTTGGTGCAAGGATCATAAGGAATGGACGCCAGATCAATGGAACCAAGTTGTGTGGTCGGACGAATCATCTTTTACCTTGTTTCCAACTACAGGTCGAGTGTACGTATGGCGTACTCCTGGAGAAGCCTACAACCCTGGCTGCCATCTGCCAACCGTTAAACATGGCGGGGGGTCAGTTATGGTATGGGGTGCAATATCTGGCATTCTCTTGGGCCTTTAGTTGCTATGAAGGGAAAAATAAAGGCCAAAGATTATCAAGAAATATTGGATGACCAGGTATTGTTTAGAAAACCTTCACAATATACTTAAAATAACACAATTGCCCAACAGGTGCTGCCAATGACGAAGACCATCTTTCCTGATGGCAGAGGAATCTTCCAAGATGACAACGCTCCAATCCACACTGCTCAAATCATAAAGGCGTGGTACGAAGAGCATGACACAGACTTTCATCACCTTGATTGGCCGGCACAGTCACCAGACCTCAACATTATCGAGCCACTTTGGTCTACATTAGAAGCACGCGTGAGAAGTGTATTTCCACCACCAGCGTCTCTAAGAGCGTTAGAGAAGGTTTTGATCGATGAGTGGTATAAAATACCTATCGAAACAATCCGAAAATTGTACGATTCCATCCCTAGGCGTATTCTAGCCGTTTTGAATGCGCATGGTGGACCCACGCCTTATTAAACGCGATTTTCCTTTGAAACGATCTATCTAATCAAAATAACTGAATTATTGTTAGCATATCCGAACTTTTATATATTTTCGAAACTATTTTTGAATAATTTGCCATTGAATCCTGATGCCCACAATAGAAACCTCAGATTGGTTTGTAAAATCATGAAGTTTGATGTGTTGCTAGCCAGGTTGGACATCGTTCTAAATCCAGCCACTTCCCTGGGGGAACCCGGATCCCGGAGCGTCACCAGGTCTGACCAATGTGACCGAAAACTCTCAGGTTGAGCACCAGCAATCTTGATTTGTAAAATCATGAAGTTTGATGTGTCGTAATACATAGTATGGAATCGTTCTATATCTCGTCAATTCCCCGGGGGAACCCGGAATCCGCAACGTCACCAGGTGTGGCCAATGTGACCGAATACTCTCAGGTTGACCACCAGCGGTATTGTTTTGTAAAATCATGAAGTTTGATGTGTCGCAAGCCAGGGTTAGACATCATTCGAAATCTGGCCACTTCCCTGGGGGAACCCGGAATCCGGAACGTCACCAGGTGTGGCCAATGTGAAAGAATACTCTCAGGTTGACTACCAGTGGTATTGGTTTGTAAAATCATGAAGTTTGATATGTCGCAAGCCAGGTTTGATACAGTTCTAACTCTGGCCATTACACTGGTAGGGTACTTCCTTCACGATTCCCGATAATGAATCCGGAACTACGGAAAATAACGAAATGTCCGCTACTCTTCCAAAAACTAGGATAAATTTGTAATCGTATGGAAAAAGTTGCATCTAATTTGGTTAAGGTTACGCAGAGTTACAGATAAATTAAAAAGGAGTTTTTCAACATAAGAAGTGTCAGGCAATTGGGTAAAAAACTACATTTTACGGAAATAGCCATATCTATGTTGTTCATGGGCTAATTCACGATCTTTAACTATTGACAGACTTGTTATAAATTTTAATTTATGAGAAAAATATAATATTTCCGATTTTCAAGTAACATAAAAAATAACGAGCTGCAGAAAATTAGCACATTTGGCATAACCTCAAAGTATCCATGCTATCTCCGGTGCCAGAAAGTCAAATCAAATTTTGTATAAACATGATGAAACTAGAATAAATTCCCCGTCGAACGCTTTTAGTTTCATCAAAATCGGTTAATTATTCACCGAACTGTATCACTTTGAAGCTGGACAAAATTTTGCTAGTCTTCTCCTTTTTGATCATCCCCTGTATATCTCGAGTAAAAGTAAGATTCAAATGTATTTCTTCAAAACTCTCAGCACCCTCAAGGAAAGGAGCATCACCATCATGTTAAGGAAATGTTATTCTTTTGTTGGCGGCCCTTCTTTGCATGAAAGTACTAAGGGTTTCAAGAATTTAACGTTTAAATCTTACTTCTCCTCTTTGTTTACAAAATCAGATACGTCTGTTTGAAAAGATACTCGTGATATTGTCAATTTGAATACGATAATCTTCAATAGATAATTGCATGATGGCGTCATCAATGCAGTTTTGACAGTTCATGGAGCTTGTTTACGTGGACTTGGAATATTTTCGGTAAGATCGATACGAGATTTTGTACTCCAAATTTTACAATTGAAAAAAAATGCAGGAAAACAGACATCAGTGTTTATTTTTACATCATTCCCTGAATCTAGTCGTATCTCCATAATTCGGAAAAAGCCTCAAACTCTAACACCTTGTAAAGAAGCTTCCTGAACTGTTGAAAGAGTGAGGTTAATAAGTGATCTATTAGCTGTGTCAAGATATTAGAATAAACTTTTGAGATGGAGTGTCGACAACCGGTTTTGGCAACCCTAGCAATGTTTGGCAACGCAATATGTTAGTGAAAATAAATTATCCGCTTTAATCTGTACTTCAAATTGATCAGTCACCTATTAAACTTCATACAATTCTGTTCTTCGACACTATCCCTGCCTGTTGGTGAGTCAATGTCTCAAGATTTCCCCCTTTCGCACAATCCACCAACGCCTATGAACAGTTTGTGTTCCAACACAATCAAACAATTCGCCCATCACGTTTTCCTTTATCGGGTTGGTCACTCTGCTTCACCGCGATAAAACTGCAACCAAAAACGTGTGAGAAAGCCGAGGCCTTTAGTCACATAAGCAAACTGAAGTCCTCCCATTGACTTGTTCGCGCTAATGAAAGTGTTAACGCATCATCGAGCGAGGTGTTGATTGGCACCAATAAAAATGGCTTCCCGCGAGCTTTGAAGTGCGCGTTTCGATTCTGAACCCCAGCCAGAGAGCATCTTCCTAACTTAACTTTGTGCGGCTCGTCGAATAAACTGATGACAACGGCGGCGGCGGCATTTCACACTTTTACGACAGTCCCGATTCTGCTGAAATCGAATCAAAAGGAAGCGTCGGTCGGCTGGTTGCTCGCATGGAAGATTTGTGTTCCATTTCGTCGACACACCAACCAAGGGGCAAGACACGGACGTGACGATTGCTCTGCTTGGAAAGTTTTATAGATTTGCTAATTAGCGATGGCTAAATGCAATTTTAATTGAAGCAAATTATTGCAATCGGAGAGTGCGCTCGAACAAAAACAGACCGAAGGGAAAATATTTGCCCGCGCCGGTTGCAAAACGAACGCCTGTGTGAACGTCGTCGGACTTATCGGAGGATCACATGTAGTTAGATGCTTATACAACAAGCGGGAGCGCCAAGTGTGAAGAAAGAATGCGCCGAGTGCGAACTTTGCGACTTTTCCTGGTGGGAATGAGGACCGAAAAAGGGCGCATTTTCCATTCCTTTCCTTTATTTCACAGACGTGGAGCCAAGTGGAGACAAGTGCGTGATGGTCCTTTTGTGGAAGTTGATTCGCGGTCTGGTATTTCGGTTCACACCTTGCGGTTCCCCGCTTGAAACGTGCGTTGACTAATTAATGACAGATTAGAGTAATTTCCAGCGAAAGATTGTTAGCTAGCTACAAACGATCATCGCTTTTCCTCTTGGTAACTACATATCTACCGAAATGGTCCGTGTGTGTGAGAGCACTTCAATTACACAATTAGTTCACCCGCCATCATCGCCATCACGATGATGTTGGGAGTGTGATGAAATGCAGTTTTGTTGTGCTGATTCAAGCCAACCAAACCAATTAAAACGGATTAAAATAATCAAAGCCGATGGCCCTCTCGATGGGCACGGGAAGAAAAACAAGATCTCAAAGGCGAATAAATTATCGCGACGGAAAATGTGAGAACATGTGTGTGCTTTTGGGGACACTTCCAAACCGTTTGAGAGGGTCCAATGAACGCAGAATTCTCGAAAGCAGTGCTCACAAGACCGCAAACGGAGGGGAAGGAAGATTATTTTCTTTTCCGTACTAATTAGCTTAAGTACCGAAGCGACAGCTCAGATGACATCGTTGATGTTTTGGAAATGATGCGTCCGTTTAGTATTCGTTGGAAAGATTGCTTTTGTTTGGATTTTGCTGGATCTTTTGATCAATGTGAACTGGAACTTCAATCCGTGGGTATGGAAGTGAGAATTGTTTTAAAGACGTCGAGTCAACGACACAACTGTAAACACATTTGATCACGACGGAGAGTGGTGATTGTCTAATATACAACGTAGATTCAGCTTTTACAAATGTTACTATGGGTTTTGCACAAAATTGTTCAGCTTTCCTCATCGTTGTTTTCTTCCTACTTCCTTCAAGATTTTTTTTCATTTTATTTTATTTCATTTTACTTTATTGATGTATTGGTGGAGATGTCACCAAGCCACAGTAATATTGCACCACTGCCAGCAGGATTACGGTAGGGTGGGGGAATTGTTGGTACGTATGGCTGTAGGAAGGAAAAGGTTAGTACTAAACTGAGCAAGGTAAAAAACACACTAAACCATTAGTTTTTTGCAGGTGAATTAATAGAAAAACAATTTACTTATGGCAAAAAAAGTCTAGACCTATTTAAAATAAAACAAATCAACGTCAGTTCGAATGGTTCATTGAACTTATTGATTTAAATGTGGCGTGAAACCAGCATAACTAGTGCTAAGCAGAAATGGTATTGACCAAGAGCTCGATTTATTAACGACTGTTCCAGAAACACCTTATTTTAACGGTCACTTTGAATATAATGAAATAATTCAACATGTTTTGGCTGCGTCCTTTTGTTTGAACATTTCTGAATGACATAGCATAGGTCTTACTCCGGAACAACGAAAAAGTATCGTGTACAAATGGTGCACTGTGAGCGGACTTGGGCTAAAAACATACCGGAAGCAGAAAAAACCCAAAAGGTACCCAAAAAAGGCCGCGTCCGTGAAACCACGGGCCCGCCAACTCTACGATTCGTTATTGTGTAGAAATTCTGGGTGTATAATAATGGGCGATGAAACGTATGTGAAACTAGATTATAAAACGCTTCCTGCACCACAATTCTAAACTGTAAGCGAAAACAAAGACATCCCCGAACCGAAGAAGGCAATTTTTGCCGAAAAATTCGATAAGAAGGTAATGGTTTGGCAGGCAATATGCAAGTGTGGTAAAACATCTAGTCTCAGAACACTCAGAAATACGTTAAGGAATGTCTCCAGACGCGATTATTGCTGATGATCAGGCAGCACGAAGGTCAAGTACTGTTTTGGCCTGATTTGGCGTCATGTCACTACGCAAAGGACACTTTAGAATGGTACAATAGTCAAAATGTATGTTTCGTGCCGAAAGACATGAATCCGCCGAACTGCCCGGAGGCACGGCCAATCGAGACTTTTTGGGCTTTAACCAAAGCAAAGCTTCGAAAATGCATAAAACCAGCGGACGACATCCAAATATTTAAAAAAAGATTGGCCAAAAGTGGTCAAAATGGTGGGAAGTACCACTGTGCAGAAGCTAATGGGTCATGTTCAAGGAAAAGTTAGGAGTCTTGGCAATGATTAAATATTTTGATTCAACGAGATCAAAATATCATATAAATCACAAATGCATATATGATTTGCAAAATAAAATAATTAAAACTAAAAAAAACATGACTTTTTTATAATTTTGAGAGTGTGCTTATACTTTCTGGAACAGTCTATAGGACCACCAATGCGGATCGGAATTAAAAAAAATCCTTTTCTCGTTTGTGATCCTAACATCAGCTCTCAAGCCCAGTCCGTTGCCACATGGAGTCTCAGAACACTGATTTTTTTTCTAAAGTACTTCTTAACACATTATTATAGTATATTTGCAATTGGGATTAGCAAATCAACCCACGATTTAAGTCCAGAATTTTTTGAAGTATGGAAAAAAAACTTATAAGTAGTACAAGCAGGAATATCCCAAAAAAATCAGGAACAAACATGTACTAAGTTCAAGATCATATTTCCCTGAAGTTAGGGAGAGAGCTTCCCACCAAACACAGGATAGGACTTCTCAGAGGCTCAAGAAAAAAATTAGAGGACAGGACTTCTTAGAAGTTTGGAACATTCCAGAGGTTTTGGATTTTTTCCAGAAATTCAAGATGGACTTTCCAAAAGACCAGGATTTTTTTTCCCGAAGTTCAGGAGGAAACTAACCAGGAAGGTTGCAATCTGAAATTTCTCGAAAACTCCGAAACAAACTTCACATAGCTCAGAATATGCTAAAAAATCCAGGAGCAAACTTCTCTGAAGTATAGGAAAGGGCTTTTCAGAAATTCCAGAAGAAACTTCTCAAAAGTTTAGTTGGAACTTCCCAGAAATGCTAGAAAGCTTCCGCGATGTTCAGAAGAAAATTTCAGATTGAGAATTTCTCAAAGTTCATGAAGAAACCCCTTCTATGAACAGGAAGAAAGTTTCACAAAAAATCGTGGGTACTTTCTAGTAGTTTCAGGAAACAACTTCCCAAACGTTCAGAAGAAGACTTCTTAGAAGTTCAGGAAGAAACTTTTAACAAATTTAAGGGAATTTTCCTAGAAATTCAAGAGAGGACTTTCCCAAAGTTTCGGTGAAATTTTCCTTCGAGTTAAGGATGGGACTTATCAGATGGTCAAATAGTATAAGCTCATGAAAACCACTTCCCAGAACTTCAGGAAAAACTTACTTCCAATAAGTTCAAGAATGAATTTCTCAAAAATTTCAAGAAACTTTTCTGTAGTTCAGGAGGGGACTCTCCAGAAGTTTCCATGGAAATTTCCCAAAAACTTAGTTGAAACTACTCATAACTGCTAGAGAACTTTCCTGAAGTTCAAGATCGATCATTTCAGAAGTTCAGAATGAAGCTTTTTCGAAGCTAAGGATTTCCCAAAAGTTTTTGAGAAAAACAGGAAGAAACTTTCCAGAGGTATAGGGAGTACTTCCTAGTATTAAAGTATTATATTATTAGTATTATATTTCCGAAATTCAGGAAACTTCCCCGAAGTTCAGAAGAAACCTTCCCTAAAGTTCTCAGAAGTTCAGGAACAAACGTCCAACTAATTTAAGAAGATTTTTCAAGAAATTTTGGAGAGAACTTTCCCAAAGTGTTGGAGAAATTATCCTCCTCACCATCTCCCCAACCGTTCACATCGTACTTTGAAGTCGGAAACAAACTCATTTGGGAATTACAATTCCTTGGTTTCCATTTTACCTCGTTTGTTAGATTTTATCACTTGTCCACATATTAACTAAAAACTTCCCCGAATAGTACTTCAAATCACAATTTTGGAACGGCGTCCCAATGAGATTTTCTGAGTAACAAAAACATTAGAGTAGTCGAGTTCAGATCGACGGTAATGAAGTCGAGGTGGTAGACGAATTCGTGTATCTGGGCTCATTGGTGACCGCCGGTACCGAGACCAGCAGAGAAATAAAAAGGCGCGATTATGGCTGGCAATCGTGCCTACCTTGGACTCCGAAGGACGCTAAGATCGAAAAAGTTCGCCGTACCACAAAGTTGACCATCTACAAGACATTCATTAGACCGGTAGTTCTCTACGGCCACGAAACATGGGCATTGCTAGTGAGTCTTTGAACGAAAAGTGCTGCGTACCATCTACGGTGGAGTGCAGATTGAAGACAGAACGTGGAGGAGGCGAATGAACCACGAAGTTGCTAGGAGAACCTCCTATCGTACACATCGCAAAAATCGGTCGACTACGATGGGCTGGGCATGTCGTAAGAATGTCGGACGACAGCCCTGGGAAAATGGTTCTCGAAAACGAACCGACAGGTACATGAAGAAGAGATGCGCAACGAGTAAGGTGGATCGATCTATCCTATGACCGCGAGCCATCAACTCTTCAAAGCAGAAACACCTAGACAACACAGAGCAATAAATAAAAAACGGTATAAGCCCTAACCAATTTAACTTTCAACCAAATTTTTTAACCCAAGATAGGCAATCAAATTACCACTACAAAATATAATAAGTATCCACTACCTAATATACAACAGGGAAAGGGAGGGACCATCAGGGCACCCAAGTGAAATGATTTGGAGCATGGGACTGCCTCCTCCCTATTGCTAATATTTCGCGGAACGAGGATATTCCATTGGGTTTATTGGGTTTATTCTGTCAATCGAGAGCTCGATTCTTTTGCTGTGGGTGTGAACTTGCTTTTGGAAGGAGATTCTCTTCCCTATATTCGCGGGTTTCGCGTAAGTGTCTCTGATGATCACAAACAACAATAGAATCCTGATCAAATCGTTTTTCAGATTATTCCACTGCTATAGAAATATACCATGCTACAATAGATGGTATGCACGTATGCAATTCATCATCACCATCATCAGAAGTGTTTCAAGCATCTCGCTTTCTTGACTCATAAGGGGTTCAAACTTCTATCAGAACGTACTTCTAACCCGAGAAATACACATTTTGTGTTGTAGAAGCATGGATTATTTCCATGTTTGGTTTAAATTTGTGTTTCATTTGTACGAGAGCCCCTCTTCCAGAAGAGAGAGGGTCTAACATTACCGAAGTTCAGGATCATTCTTACCAGAATTTCAGGACATAACTTCCCCAAAATTCAGGCGAGCACTTATCAGAGCTTCAGGAAGAAGTTTAGGCAAGAGGACTTATTTGAAGTTTGGAACTTTTCAGAAGGTTTTGGAGTTTTTCCAAGAAATTCAAGATTGAACTTTCCAGAAGTTAAGAAAAAAACTTCCTCGAAATTCAGACGGGAACTAACCAGGAAGGGCAGAAGCTATAATTTTTTTTTAAAGCAAGAAAAACAAATCCTCAGGCTTTCTCCACTCTAAAGTTCAGGAAATATTCTCAAAAGATTAGTTGGAACTTCGAAGTGCTAGGCAGCTTTTCCAAAGCTCAGAAGAGAAAATTTCAGAATTTCAGAATGATTTCTCAAAATTAGGAAGAAGCCACTATTAAGAACAAAATAAAACTTTCCAATAGCATTGGGTGTACTTCCTTCTAATTTGAGCAATAATTTCCCAATATTCCACAACAAACTCCTCAAATTTCTGGAGAAAACATTCCTAAAGTTCAGAAGATAACTTCTTAGAAGTCCAGGAAGAAACTACAAAAACAAATTTAAGGAGAATTTTCCTAGAAATTTTGGAGAAGGCTTTCTAAAAGTTTTAATAAAATTTTCCTGGCAGTTCATGATGGGACCAATTTGAAGTTTGGAAAGAATATGCTCAGGAATAAAAATCTCCAAATTTCAGAAGGAAATTTACCAAAGAGGGCACTACCCGAGTTTTTCAAAAAAAAAAATCAGGAAAGAACTCCGCAGAAGTTAACAAGAGGACTTCTCAGAAGTGCAAAAAAGAACTTCTCAAAAGTTCAAAAAAAAACTTCCTCAGAAGTTCAGGGAAGAAAACTCTTACAACTTTAAGAAGCTTTACCAAGAAATTTTGGAGAGCACTTTTCCCAAAGTTTTGCGGAAATTTTCCTCGTAGTTCAGGATGGAACTTATCAGAAGACTAGAAAGTAACTATGTTCAGGGAAAAACTTATCAAATGTTTCTGGAAGGAAAGGTTGGGTTCTTAAATGTGGATTTAGAAGAAAATAAGAAGTGACTGCTAATAAGTTCTTGAGGAATTTTGTCGGAAGTTCAAGAAGTCCAGGAAACATGGACAGATTGTTAACAAAAATATTTTTGAGAAGATCAGAAGAGAGTCCAAAAATTCATGAGATAATCACTGACTAACCGAAGTAGCAATCTATACAAAAAATATACAAAAACAAAAAACAAAAACCATAATGATATTAATCACTATTGACACCATATTAAAATATGATACACACCATCTGCCACACACTCATGAAGGAATTACAATTCCTTACTTTCCATCTCACCTCGTTTGGAAGATTTGATCAGAAAGAAAATTTCCCTGGAGTTTAACAGAGAAGTTTTGAACAATTTCAAGAAGTGTCAATATACCCACGAACTTTTCGAGAATGCTTCCAAAATTCAAAGAATGTATGAAAACAATAAATTTCTGGCTGCCTGACAGTCTGAACCATATAAGGAGTGTATCGAAAACAAGCTATCCACAAACTTTCTTTCAAATTATGTTGAAAACCGATATTTTATTCATACAAAAAATTGATCCTCTATTGAACGAAGTTAAACTTGAACATAATGAAGACCGGATGAAATTTAAGTTATTCTTTCACGAATTTTCGAACTTTGGATCGAATGCTTTTCATCAAGTTCCGGACAAGTGTTGCATCGCATTTTTTGGACGCTTGAGCCTAATTTTTTTTTTTGAACTCCTGTATGTTCCCAGCTGCCTTACCAGTCTTCTTGAAGACCCTCTTCACGATTGCCCAGTAACGTTCGATGGGTCGAAGCTGAGGGCAATTTGGTGGATTGATATTTTTCTCAACGAAATCTATACCCTTTTCCGCAAGCCAATTGAGAGTGGTTTTGCATAGTGAGCCGACGCTAAATCCGGCCAAAAACAGTGGAGGTGTACTATGCTTCTTATATTAAGGCAACAATCTCTTCTGGAGACACCAGATCGATAGATTTCCGCATTTATAGTTCCGGTAGTGTAAAAAATGGATGACTTCAAACCACAGGAACATATTGCTTGCCATACCAGTACCTTTCCGACCGAATTTCTCCACTTGAATCGACCTGTCCGCATCGCTCACATCCTCCCCAACGACGGCAGTAAAGTATTGTGGACTTGGAAGGGTTTTTGAGTCCTCCTTTACATAGGTCTCATCGTCCATCAAAACGCATGCATCCGGACGCTGCAAAAGACGCGAATACAATTTCCGGCCCTTGTTGCTGCTCGCTTCTTCTGTTCTGCACTTTGTTTCGAGATGTTCTGCTTCTGTAGGTCTTCAGGTGGTTTCGCCTCTTGATACGCTGGATCATTCCGACACTCGTTCCTGCTTTTTTGGCCAAATCACGTATTGGCATTGATTTGTTCTTCATGATTAGAGATACCACTTTCTTGCTCCAGTTTCGGGTTGGAAGAACCGGTTTTCTGCCTCTTCCTGGTAGCTCATCCAAAGAATAGTGTTCCCAAACTTATTGATGATGGTTTTAACACTCGCATGATGAATTCCAAACCGCTTCGCCAATTTTCGCATAGTTATACCTTTCGCACTTAGCCATGTGCCCAGAACCTTAATTTTCACTTCCTTTTGAATACGCGACATTTTGAAAACGCAGAATTTAAACCACACAAACAAGGAAACAAAAGAAAGCTGACAGTCAAACGCACAGCATGCAGTGTTCAGAGCATAAAAAAACCATCACAAATACATGCGTACAACGCAAATGTATGTGGATAGCTCATATTCGATTCACTCCTTAGACTCGAAAACTTCTGAACCGATCAGTGTGAAATTTCCGATGGAGGGATTTTTGGGGCCGAGGAAGGTTCTTATGACAGTAACAGACCCCTCCCTTTCCTGAAAGGGGGGACTCTCAAACAAATGAAACACAAAAGTAGAAATCTAAGATGACAGCCCCTCGACATAATCTACAAAAAAAATCCTTTTCAGTATCATTGTACATTGATAAAAAAGCAATGATAATATCTATGTGTGCTGCACATGAATTTTTGCAATGCAAACAACAAATGATAGCTATTTCAAACCACACATACTTTCTATGCGTACACATAACCACTAAGTGTGGCCACACATACTTTTCATTTGTCACATAAACTTCATTTGTGTTTTTCAGAGGGTTCTGTTTATGTGTGAACACATAAGTATTATCTGGAATTTTCAATGGATTTTGCCAAAAAATATGTGTGGATTATTTACCGTGTAGTGTTGTTTTTTACTAATGAAATAAAGATAAAAATCTTAAACTTAACATTATTATTTAAATAATGGAAAATTAACTCTGTTTTGCATTGTAATTCAATGGTTATTGTTGAACAGAAAAAAAAGTCTGTTGAATTTATCAAATGAAAACTAAATTTTGATTTTGAAATATAAAACTCGAAAGAACATTAAACGGGGAAAAAAACTGTGGAAAATTATGTAGTCTATGTTTATTCTGCAAGCTTCATGTCACTTAAGAAATATGGAAGTTATAGTAAGGTGCATATCTAATGCAAGAAATAGATGTAGACATGTTTAAATAACCACACATATAGCAAAAATTACATAACTCGTTCTTTTTTTACGTCTTTTCGTTGAAAAAAGTCTAGTTTCAACAAAATTACAGACTTTTATAGACATTCCCAGGAAAAAAATTATCACAGACATTTGAAAAAAATATCTGGCATCCCTGTTTTTTTATTCTGCTTCTCCCTCCCAGGTAAGGAGCATACTTTTCGATTTGTTTCACTTGCAACCTTCCGATCCAGAGTCAAGCGCTGGTCAAAAGATTTGCAAAACCAAAATCACGGCATTTTAGTTGCTGGCAAGATCGTGCACCGATAAATTTGATGTTGCTGCTGTTTGTACAAAATGCGTTTGCGCACTTCTACTTGATTCGAAGCCATTTTACTGAACGTAACAAGAATGTCAACAGGTTGTTCCACGAAATAAAGTGGAGAGTTTCAGTTGTCATATAAGTGAAACGTTTCAGCGACCCGTGAAATAATTCAAAAACTACACTGTAAGAAAAGCGTCCGAAATTTAACGTGGACCAGCTGTATATCTTTTTGAAAAATTATTGGTAAGAATAGTAAAAGCGATAAGAATGGCATCGATTTGGCGTGAAATGCGGCTGAGTATTATCTCTATGCAATTTGTAAAAGATTAAAAACTAATTAATTCAAATCGCTGCACGGGACACAACGGTTACATTCACCTTCATGCTCAAAACGGTCCATATTTGAGGAATGAGCTTGGGTTTATATTTAATTTTTCCAGGTATTTTCACCAACTCTGACTATTCGGTTATTGAAATTCCGTGACAAGCATATCTCAATTATTTCGAAAACGCCATTTAATGGTGATCCAATTGAGTCTCCAGAAGCTTAATTTCATCATACTCCAACCTATTTAGCGTGCAGCTCATTCACGCAGTTCGCGTCAAAGTCAGCTAACTCGCATGTGTTATCGAAACCAAAGAGATCCTATCGAACTCGAACCGTTCGATCACTCTAATAGAGCTAATTCCTCCGAAAGATAAGCTGGCACTTCTATACACATCCCTCCGCACACGGGAACTTCCGCCACACGAAAAATGAGCCCGCTACACTGTGAGGCTATCGCCATAAAGGGGACAAAAAATGCCTCATCAATTAAATAAATGGTTCATAAACCGAAACGACTAGTCAACAAGCTTAGGCTGCCGGGCTCTGGTCGGTGGTCGATCCATCCATCCGGTGAGTGTGTGTGTAGGTGTATGTTCGCCTGGGGACAAAGGGAGTGAGAAGAACTTCCATCAATTTAGAGTGGAAGTCAAAATATTTGAACGGTATGTATCACTGCAAGTCATGTCTTTCGTTTGAAATCGATCTCGGTTGGCCATTGTGCGGCGTTGGTCTCAGGTGAAAGGAGACGGAGACAGACAAACGGTAGCAGTTCGTTCGTAAGCCTGTGCTCGCAGCTGGTCGATTGCATGATCCTTTGAGGCTTTCACCTTATAAAAGTCGGTGATGAAATGATGAGGCAAAGAGCAAAGCGAAACTCAAAACGCAAAGACACCCAGGTAATCCCCGATCGACTGATGCGGTGTCTCTAATCGGGTTGCAGAAAACACTGAAACCAAGTAGCCTAGGCAAATGTTTACTTTCCCAGCACAGCAATGGACAAAAAGGCAACAGTAAACAGTGGTTTTGTCATAGTTTTTTTTTTTATTATTTCTTATTGATCGCCCTCTTGAGACCGGACTCGAAATAGCCGGCCCATCTACGAAGCAGAGCGGATCGATTTCAATGGGAGGCTCATCGGACACTTATTGCCATCATCATCATAATAGAGGTTTCGAGCTATTTGAAGGAAAAGTGAGAAGGAGCTACCGAATTCGTTTGTTGCCGCTTTTTTATTATTATTTTTTTTATTTGGATTGTGCCAAGTTGAGTTTCAAGGCAGTGGTGTAGTTTGGAAGGAAATATTTGGACAACGAATGAATTGTTAATTGAACAGTCTTGTTCGGTGAGACCTTTGCTGAGGAACCCACTGGACTCGGATAGATTTGGCGTTGGAAATGAAAACAGCGCATAACAAATCAAAACATGGTGATCGCTTTATTATGCAAATTGTTGGAAGCTTGTGTGTGAGGCAGTGTTTAGGTACATGCATTCGAGTGCTCAATTCAACAGATTGACAGTAATCTAGATTAACATATTTGAAAGGAGGTGTTTACTACCCTGAATTGAAAGGTGATGCATTGTGTTGTGTACATCAGGTTGAAATAGTTACTGTTCCTATAGCTTATAACTTACAGATAAGTCGTACAATACTGTTGGCTGCAAGTGCATAATAAAGCCGTCGCGCCCCGGAAATCAACCATGACCGAAACATTTAACAAGCAACCGCTCAACGGAAAACATGCCACCATCGTTGCCGGTTCGAGTCCAATTCGTTCGGATTAATTACGTCCCTCACATCATCATTCTGCTCTGTGATCGCACCGCCAAAACTCCCAGAACAGACAGCATAGCGTCATGAACCCAAAACCCACAAAAAAATTGCATTTATAATGCGGCTCATGAATCAAACGTTTAACTCCATTAATCATAGCACCAGCGAAGTTTTAACACTTTTTAGAAAATTAAGGTGGTCCTGTCCCGGATCGCTGCGCTTTGAAGCAAGGTGTTGAATTTTCGCTTCACTTGACTGCTAAATGCGAGAATTATTTGCCCTTTCTAGAACATAAAGAATATTTTTGCCCTTTCTGTGTTGCCATTTGTAGCGCGATGAGCGACGGAGGTTTTCTCGCCGGTATTTTCGTTTTGGAATTGCTAAAAATCTTAAATCCCGCAATGGGTTGGTAGCGGGAGGGGTAGCAACACTGCAACATGAAACAAAATTGCCCAAACCAGTAGGAATGATGGTACCGCACGACCACAAAAGACGGGAAGCTCATCAGGCACTTCTACCGATGGGAAACTCGAGGAGACATAAAAGAGCATGCAAGCATTTTCGTTGTCGTCGTCATCAACATCATACGAGAGGGGGGAGAGCTGATTAGTAGAGAAGAATGGATGCCGCGCTCGGCTGTTGTGGGGAGACTCAAAATAGGTGGTCCAATTAGAACATCTTGTTAATTAAACGGTTAATCATTAGCACAGGCCGCCCGACGATGGGTCTCCGTTAACGTTTTGCGTGGAGTTTTCCTTTAATGTTTGAGCCTTGCGGTTGAGATGGGCGAAAGTGAGCTGGTGAGATTTAAAGGGTGTATTCGGGGAAAATGGCACACTTAAAATTGTCTGTATCTTTTTAATTTGCGCAAAACTGCTTCAAAGTGTATTGTTTACGTCTGTCAAGTTTCATGAAGTACGTACGGCCAAACCTTCGGATCACCATTTTCCGTTGGAGAAGAAGCATTTGACTGTCAAATGGAAGTAAGGAAGTGATGGCAAAACTGGGTCCCTTGATTCCAAGATGTCCAAAAAGCTTGAAGCAGAATTCAAGCACTGGCCAAACATGTTGATCTCGTCGCTAGAAAATTTAAGTTGTTGATCTACTTTGTTCGGGAAAGATGATAAGAACAGGAATTGGTAGCAGAATATCTCTGCTTAAAGCCGTGTCCTGAAGTTTTACACGCACTTGCTCACCCCTGCACTTACCTCATGTCACTATTAAAGGATTGTGTTGGAGTGGCATGAGGTCAATAGTGTGCTTTTTGTTCCTACAGAGATGAACCTTTGAATACACCACAAGTTTGACCTATCGATAAATTTTTGGACTATCTTGAAAGCAAAAAAAAAAAACTTAAAAAAAATAAAATGAGCTAGAAGTGAAAAAAGCCTGGATAAAAGTGACGAAACTTATAGGAAAAACTATTTTACAAAACTTAATGGAATTAGTGAACAGAAAGCTGCGAGAATGCGGTAAAGAAATTAGGTGAAATAAACAATACTCAACAAACATTACAAAGTATATACCAGCTTATTCAATCAAAAATTAGTTTGTTACGCTGAAAAAAAACTTGTTCAGCTTTTAATTAGCTTAAAATGTTTGTTGGGTTCAACTCACAGCTTATCAATTGATCTCAGTTTGTCTAATTTGTAATCTCTAATTGATTTCAGAAGAATCCCACAAGAGACTGAATTTTTGGTGAACATTTTTCTGTGTGCCAGTTTTCGTGAATATACCCTATAGCAGTTGGCATGTATTTAGTGTTGGTCGGTAAGTTGAACGCAAGTGTCTTTAAAAGAGGCGTACTGCTTTGATCTCAGAATGAAATAAGCAGCTTCCCAATCATTTTCATCGTGTCAGTAAATCTTTACTTTTTTGAGTTCAATTTTGCAATATTCAGTGTAGGATGAGGTGCACAAAATGGAAAAGTTTTTCTACACTCAGTTGAGTATTGCATCTCCTCGAAAAGTTTAGCATCAGCTAAATACAGGTACATTCATGATACCATATCTCGAGGACCTCAATATCTGCAAAGCTGCAGTCCTCAGCGAAGTTCAGAAGGTATGAGGCAATCAAAAAATGGACCATTTTCTTAAGTGGACCATTTCGTTCGGAATTCCACCGCTGGTGAGCATGCCAAATTATGCATTTTCAACAGTTATAGACTGTTCAGATAATTATAAATACACTAATGATTAACCGTCCATTCAAAATTCGTGCAATATTCAACCAACTTTTGGCTGCGTCCCGTTCTTTTCAGTTTTTCGCACGGAAATTTGAAGATGCGTGGTCTTTCTCCCGAGCAAGGAACCCGGATTGTGCACAAACGGTTCACCGCCAGTGGTCTTTCGATCAGAGAACTGACTAAGGAAGAAGGTGTGAGTAGGTCGGAGTAGTTCAAATACGGCATACGGACGTATCAACAACAGTGCGCTTTTGTAGATTCCCCGAGACACGGTAGAAAACCCGGTCCCACTGATCCGACAATCGACTTAAAGGTATGGGACTATTTCAATTTTACTTCAATTTGCGAAGGCAAAGTAAAGAAACACATGAAACCAGCGGACAGTGTTATAAATTAAAAAAAAAAAACGATTGCTAAAAAAAAAAGTGGTAAAAATGATATGAGAAAGCATTGTGAAGAAGCTTCCCAGCAAACGCAGAATTGTATATGACAGCGAATAAGAGTGCAAAGTGGAGGCGATATACGTACATTTTACATGAAGTCAAATGGACGCATTTACGTATATCGCCTACACTTTGTACTTATATCGGCTATCATATACGATTTGGTGTTTGCTAGGTTATGAGTAGTGTTAAGGAAAATATAAGAGAGGTCTCGTACGTAAAATGAAGCATGTTGAAATGAAGACGTCGACACACACAGTGCGAGAGGGAGAGAGAGAGAGAAAGAGAGAGAGAGATAAATTGGAGGGTTTTATCTCAGGAAAACTATAGACACTCAAGTAATAGACCGGACAACGTGAGTCTGGCACAGTTGATGTATCCAAAACAACTGTCAAATCGTATGGGAAATGCGAGGAAATGTTCGTTTTGGATACAACATGGCGGCACGTTGTCCGGTCTATAACTTGAGTGTCTATAAGGAAAACCCCAGGAGATTACGATACCGTTCGCTAGAGGCAGCCTGGTGAGCCCCGAGCAGTAGGGCCCCATCAGCTATAATAAGCACAGAAGCAGATGCAAGTACGAAAAGGGGGACGAGTGACGCCCCCAGCGTGGTAGGAAGAGCCACTGGACTAAGGTCCGGGATTGAGCACACGACCGCGAGGGGTATTCTAAAGAGCCAATCGTAATGTAGGTAACCTAACCAAAAATGAGGCCACCCAGGAACTGCTGTGTCAGGTAGTTCGCAAGTCGGCATCGGATATCGCCATAATATCTGACCCTACCGCATCAATGCCGGCAACGGCAAGAAGCTTCCCAGCAAACGCAGAATTGTATATGACAGCGAATAAGAGTGCAAAGTGGAGGCGATATACGTACATTTTACATGAAGTCAAATGGACGCATTTACGTATATCGCCTACACTCTGTACTTATATCGGCTATCATATACGATTTGGTGTTTCTGGAGTTCTTCGCTAGGCTCAATGTGGACTAGCAAACGTAGGTACCACGAGTACCTACAATAGAAACGGCTTAGCAATTGAAGGGTGGATGATTGCTACACACATATGACGTCCTACTTTGACGAAGAGATATTTCAAGAGGCGCTTGAGAGGGAACGTATCTTACGCGAAACCCAGGAACTTTGCGGTGAACGACTCGTTATGTAACTTAAACGAATGTGCGATGTGACCATGTCGAGGGAAGTCAAACCGAGGAATGGAAAATCGCCAGTGTATTGGTTGACGGAGTCGATCGTCGATCTCCGAAGAATATGCCTCCGTGCAAAACGGAGGATGCAAAGGCCAGCCAGCGAGCCTGCTTTGAGCGCCTGTGTCAGAAAGCCTATATGAATCCGTGGGGTGACGCCTACCGGGTAGTAATGGCGAAAACCATAGGGACGATGGCTCCGACCGAGCAATCACCAGAGCTGCTGCAGGTGATCGTTAAGGAACTCTTTCCGAATCACGACCCGAGTCCATGGTCCCAACCGACGAAGATTACTCCCATTACCAGCGTTCCAGAATCCCTTGCACTAACGCTGTCAAAGCGATGAAGGGATGGGCGACCCAGCCGAACGTCCGTAACCACGTGGGCATTGATAATGGCACAACAGGGGCCGGAGATGAGGCGACGATGATGAATGACGAACTCATTGCGATAGCAAAGTCGCTAAAGGTGAACAAAGCGCCAGGACCGGATGGTATTCCGTACCTGAACATCAAGACGGCCATCAATGCTGGCTCCCAAAATGTTCAGGGTGGTGATGCAAAGGTGTCTGGACGGAGGCGTCTTCCTGGACGCCTGGAAAATTCTAGGGACTGCAAAGGGTTGCAAAGACAGAGAAGTCACCAGGGGATCCATCGGCATTTAGACCTATATGTCTGTTGGAAACAGTAGGTAAGGTGCTCGAATGGGTAATCCTCAACAGACTGACAAATACACGGAGGGTACTGCCGGTCTGTCTAATAATCAGTCTCTAAGACGGCAGAAGCGGAATTCCAGTGCAAGAGGCGAGGAGTCCGCTACTGTGCAGTGGTCACCCTTGACATGAGAAATGCATTCAATACCAGTTGGGTGGCTATCGCTGACTCGCTCCGACGCCTTCAGGTTCCTGAGTACCTGTACAAGATTCTTGGAAGTTACTTTCAGAATCCCGTACTGGTATACTTGGAGTACTGCTATGGCTTGAGTTCCCGAACGGGGTGACGACCTTTCGGTTCGCAGACAACATCAACTCAAGAGATATATGGTGAATCTATTGTAGAGATGGAGCTAATGACCTCGCACTCCATTGGAATTGTGGATGTGTTCCAGGAAACTGGAGCTAGTCCACCATAAGGCTGACCGCACGGTTCGGTTGTTAACAGCCGAAAATCGGAGCAACATGCGACGATCAGTGCTGGTAACTGCACATTCGAATCGAAGAGGTCTTTGCGGTATCTTGGGGTCACGATCGACGGTAAGCTGTCCTTTATCAGTGACGTCGGTTACGCCTGCAAGAAAGCCTCTATGCTTATATCGGTTTTATCCCCCATGATGTTGAAAAACTCGGCGGTGCAAGAGGGTTAGCGTAGACTCCTGGCCCTGTCCATACTTAGGTACAGCGGGCCGGCATGGATCACCGCCTTGAGTACCAAGAGCTACGTTAGTAAGCTAGAGAGTACGTACAGGCTTATGTGCCTAAGAGTGGTTAGTGAATACCGAACGGTATCACGCGACACGATCTGCGTCCTAGCGGGGATGATGCCAATAGACAGTGTCATGAAAGAGGATGTAGAATGCTTCGAACAACGTGGAACAAGAGGTATTCCAAAGACCACTGGAACCGCATCTATGGTTAAGTGGCAGCGTGAATGGAACAACTCCACCAAAGATCACGCAGACCCTCTGGCTAATCCCGGAACTATACGGGTGAGTCGGTAGGCGATATGGTGAAGTGGTCTTCCAATTAACGCAGATTCTGTAAGGTCATGGCTGAGCGGTCACGGCACGACTCCAGATAACTTGGTCCAGAGCATGTTCCAAAACCAGGACATCTGGGACGTGGTATGCATAGCAGCCTACCAGGCTGTCCTCGATCTCGAACAAAAATGCTGAAACGACCAGCGGCAGGTCGCAGCGACCATCTAACAACTGAAGCCCTAAGAAGTTAGACATAGTGGGTGCTTAACAAGCACCATAACGAGGGATGAAGGAATACCAGAAAGTGGTTCTAGGGAAAGTCCAGGGCATAAGGCTCGGATGATTTTTAAGTGTGTCGAGGAGTTGAAACCCTTATCCACACAGCCTGAGTTCTTCAAGAGCCTGGTTGAAGATGTACCATACTGAAAAAAAACTCTCTCTCTTTTACACACACACACACACACACACACACACACACACACACACACACACACACACACACACACACATCGAGGTGAACAATTTCAGTGCTGTTAGCTATTCAAAGACGTGGCAGTGATGGATGACAATTTCAGAAGTGTTTCCAATTCTCAGTTACCTTTGAGTTACTTTACTCAAATTTGAGTTACTTTCAGGGTGGCAACAGACTCGGGAAAATCGGGAAATGCGGGAAAAATGCGGGAATCCAAAATCATCGGGCAATATGCGGGGAAAAGGCGGGAATTTCAAAAGTCATCGGGAATGTTTGTCATATGGAAGGAACCATACTCACACCTTCGTCATTTACTCAGTCCACCGATCTCATTGTTCAGCCTGTTCAAAACGTACTGCTTAGAGCATCTTCAGCGGTGGTCTATTTTAACATCTTTATAGTTGATTTGAATCAGCAAACTTAAAAAGAACCTGCTAAAACAGATCAACTTTGCGTTCCCCGCACCGGTGTAGTATTTCTTGTTGTTAAACCCACCAACACCTATCATCTTGACGATCTTACAATATCCAGAGATCAGAAGTTTTGCTTTTTTCAGAGACCGAGGATTTTTCGCAAACTTTTTACCATGGATTGGTTTGAGTGGTGGTGAGTGTGTGAATGCATGCATCATATTTAAACGATATTAGATAGTGCTGATAGTGATAGATAGAGCCACGCCAACCTATGACTAGAAGCACTTTCTGCGACGTTTCAACATGCCAAGGGATATGATCCTAGACATTATGCGACAAATACGGCAACTGATGACTTTTTCCAGCTGTTGCGATGCAGCTGGATATGTTGGCCTTAGTGTTACATAGGTGCACTACAGCTTAACGAATGTTGGCGTATGTCCTCAGCTAGTTCTCTCGACGAAAACTTGGGGGTTGGTGACCCTGAGGAATTTTTGCAAATCTGTCCTTAAGACTTACGGTCCGCAGTATTTACGCCCCCAATATCGTAAAAGGTTAAGAAACTGATGGACAAAAATTATCTCTCAAAAAGTTCGAAAAAAATCTTGTAAATTCAGTGCACTTAGAAACTCAGGGAACTTTTAAGAAGCTCGGTATACTTTTTAGATTCGACTTAGACTTTTCAGAGGCTTAGCTATTCTCCCTGATGTCAAAGAAACACACCATAAAATCAGGGAACTTTCCAGAAATCAAGGGTTCTTCCTAGAAGTTCAGACAACTTTTCTTGAAATTGAGATTGTTTCCTTGAAATTCAGGGAATTGTCCACAAATTCAAGGAGCTTACCACGAGTACAGGGAAGTTTCCTAAAGTAAAGGGTTTTTCACAGAAGTTAAGGTAACTATCCAGAAATACAGAGGCCTTCCAGAAGTTTAGAAAACTTATCAGATTATTTTGGGTATATTTTCAGAAGTTCATAGAACTACTCAAGATGTTCAGGGAACTTCCCAAAAATTCAAGGAACTTTCCAGAAAATTAGAGAACTTCCAATAGAGAACAGTCAAAAAATTCATGAAGCTTTTCAACAGTTTGCGGATCTTCCTAGAGGTTTAGTGAACTTCTAAGAATTTCATGAAACTTGCTAGACCTACACAGAACTTCCAAAAAATTCAGTGAATATGTAGGAGTTCAAGAAACTTTCTTGAAGTTCAGGCTTTCTCATGAATTCAAAAATCTTCTCAGAACTTCAGGAAATGCTCACAAAGATCATGGAACTCCTCCAAAGATCAAGAAACATTCCAAAAGGTCAGCAAACATCTCAGACGTTCAGAGACCGTCCCAGAAATTTAGAAAATTTCCCAGAAGTTCCCGGATGCTCAGGAGATTTAGCAATTCAGGAAATTTCACAGTAGTCCTGCGATCTTCCAAGAATTTCAGAAAACTTGCCCCAAGATCAGGGAACTTTCCAGAATTTCAGAAAACGTCCCAGATAAACAGGAAATGGATTTTTTGAGCATTCGAAAAGTTTAGGAAACATTCAAAGGATTTTTCCATAAGTTTGGGGAGCTTCCTAGAACTTCAGGGATCTTTCCAGGTGATCGAGAAACTTTCCAATCTCTCCGAAAACATCCCAAAAGTTCAGGGTATTTAAGTTTTAAGTAGTACTTAAACTTCTTACCCAACTAAAACGAGAATAAAGAAACCAACTACTTTTTAATCAATTTCATAGAATTTCCACCTATTCACAATCTAGGAGATCATGAAAAGTTCTTGTACGGTTTAACAACATCTCGGTAATGCTAAATATTCCACAGAAATTCCACGGCCTTCAAGATTTTTTTTTTCAATTTCTTGTAAGTTATTTAAATATGTGTGATATTCTGCTTTTTATCACAGAATATGTACCTGCTGGAAGTGAAACAACAACAACTTATCTTTCATGTGTCTTGGAATGTGTTTGGTGAAAGAAGAATTTGGGCAGCTGTGCTTACGTTGTTTGCCGGATTCCAGAGAAAAGAAAATGATTTGGACAAATTTTGGCTAGAACCAAGAAGGAGCTACCAAATTAGACAACATTTGTAGAAAATTGGCTCATGCTGTCGCACAAAAAGGCGTATTTTAAATAAATGGAAAATGTCTGGTGGTAAATCAAACTGGGAAAAGTTTGGGAGCTCAGAGATTTAGCTACGAGTAATTTATATTAACTCATCTTAACAGTCGGGAAAATACGGCCAAAATGCGGAAAAACTGCGGCAAAAATGCGGGAAAAATTCGGTAAAAATGCGGGAATTTTTATTTGAAGATTGTGTGGCCACCCTGTACTTTACTTTTGACGAAAGTGAGTCAAAAACGACTCAAAATAGTGTTAAAATGGCTGGCCGTGCATGTCTTTATCGTCAGAGGAAACCCATATTCGTAGGCATTCTTTTCTTTTCAGAGAGCGAGTAATGACGCTATAACCATAAGCAATAGTTAATGCTTGAGTCCCAACCATTTGAAGAGAAAATGGAGCATCACTTAACCTTCTTAAACTAGCTGCTCCCAACGACTATCTATATAAATAAAAATGAGTTGGGGTTTCCTTTGTCACGATTTAATTTGCGAGCGATAGGACCGTTGGGCAAGATTTTTGCTCTGTTGGATTTGTGTTGGATACCGGAAGGTTCTTATGATGGTTTGAAACCCCTCCCTTTTCTAAAAAGGGGGGCTCCCATACAAGTGAAGCACAAATATCTGCATAACTCGAGAACTGATCAAGCAAAGGAACCCAAATTTAGCATGCGGAAGTTTTTGGAGGCAAGCAATATTTCTATGGTAGTCAGAGACCCCTCTCCTCTCTAGAAAGGGAGGCTCTCCTACAAATGAAAAAGAAGTTTCTGCATATCTCAAGAACTAATCAAGCAAATGGAACAAAATTTGGCATGTGGAGTTTTCTGGAGGAGACAAACGTTTTTATGGTGGTTACGGAGCCCTCCTCTCTCCTAGAAGGGGTGATGTCATACAAATGAAACTGTAATTTCTTCATAACTCTAGATCTAATAAAACAAATGGAACCAAATTTGGCATGCGGGGATTTTAAAGGCAATAAATGTTTCTACGATAGTTCGAGACCCCTTCTCTCTCTCTCTGTTAGGTTGGAGGGCGGTGCACCCATACAAATGAAACAAAAGCTTCTACATAACTCGAGAGCTAATCGAGTAAATGGAGCCAAATTTGTCAGGTAGAGGTTTTTGAAGGCAAAAAATGTTTCTAGGGTATATCGAGACCCCTCCGCCCTCTGTAAAAGAACACAAATGAAACACAAATTTGTGCATAACTCGAGAACAAATCAAGCATATGAAACCCAATTTTGCATGTGGAAGTTTTTGGAGGAGATAAATGTTTCAATGGAAGTTTGAGACTCCTCCGCCATCTGGAAGGGAGCAAGAGGGGGGTTTCCATACTAATGAAACACAAATTTCTGAATAACTCGAGATCTTATCAGGTTAATGGAACCAAATTTGGCATGTGGAAGTTTTTGAAGGCAAGAAATATTTCTAAGTTGACTCGAGCCCCGCCCTTCTCTGAAAGGAGTGCTCATATACGAATGAAACACAAATTTCTGAATAACTCGAGAACTTATTAGGTTAATGGAACCAAATTTGGCATGTGGAGGTTTTTGAAGGCAAGAAATGTTTCTATTGTGGTTTCAAACTCCTCCGCTCACTGAAAGAGGGGTCTCTTATACAAATAGAACACGAATTTCAGCATAACTCGAGAACAAATCAAGCAAATGGAACCAAATTTGGCATGTGGAGGTTTTTAGAGGGTAGATTTATATATACATAACAATGAATTTCTGTCTGTCTGTGTGTCTGTCTGTCTGTCAGACCCTTAGAGACTCGGAAATTTCTGAACCGACCAACGTGAAAATTTATATGAAGGGGTTTTTGGGGCTGGGGAAGGTTCTTATGATTGTTTGAGACCCCTACTCTCTCAGAAAGAGGGGCTCTGATACATATGAGACGCAAATTTCTTCATAACTCGAGAACTAATCAAGCAAATCGAACCAAATTTGGCATGTGAGGGGTTTTGAAGGCAAGAATATTTCTTTGGTGATTCAAGACCTCTCCCGTTTTTGAAGGGGGAAGGGGCTTCAAACAAATGAAACTCAAATAATTATTATTATGATCGATGAGCCCAGTGCGATAGTTCGAGAACTGATCAAGCAAATGGAACCAAATTTGGAATGTGGGGGGTTTTGAAGGCAATGATTGTATGGTGGTTTGAGAAACCACCCCCCTCTGGAAAGGAGGGCTCCCATACAAATGAAACACAAATTTCTACCAAAAATGAGAATTATCCAGGATACTTAAACACAAAACGTGTATTTCTCGGGTAAGAAGTATGTTTTGATAGAAGTTTGAACCCCTGCTTATTCGAGAAAACGAAACTCATTCCGAAAAAAAACCATAAAAGTGCCAGTTACAATAAATTTTCCTTCATTTAGTTGAAAGCGTAGCAGCGCACGCACCGGGTTCAGCTAGTATCGAAATAGAAAAACATTTCCAAGTCTAATGTACGATCTTTTTTAATTGTTTCTCATAAGAATTTTGGATATCAAAATATTGATATTGATGTTGTTATTTACACAAGGTATACAAGGTACACACAAGGTATACGGGCTGACTAAAAATTACTAAATTATTGAACTGGGTAGCATGCGCAAAACATAATGAATATTGACAGCCTAAGGAACGGTACCCACACAATTGTGTGGGTCACACTTTGTCCCTCCAGACATCTTTAGCATGTTGATAAATTGACACTTCTTGTTCACGTTGTCAAAGAGTAACTTTTATACTATTGATTGCCGAGCAAACATAGAAAAAACAAATGACAACAAAAATACGACGGATACAACTTTTTTATGTTTTACGAGGTATGTTAACCTCATGTTTAACTAATCATTGTGACTTTCATATGCACCATAAACAAAAACCAATGCATGGTTATAAAGGTAAGCAATAATCAAACTATTAACATCAACTTTGTTTGAAAAACATAGATATTATGGCAGAATAAAACATGTAAAGTTACTTTAGTCAATCCGCAAACTTGTGTGGGTTCGTCCCGAAAGGGTTATATAAAAACAATGATATATAGGCTCCGTAAAGCTAACGCAATTGAACCTAGCAAATAAATGACCTAGTAAAAAAATATTTGTAGACATTCTTTTCTTTTCAGAGAGCGAGTGATGACGCTATAACCATAAACCATATGGGGCTAGGACAATAACTAATGCTTAAGTCCCAACCATTTGAAGAGAAAATGGAGCATCACTTAACCTTCTCAGACTAGATGCTCCCAACGACCATATTAACAAATTTTTTGTTCTGTTCACCAAACAGGGCGTTCTTTTTAACTATTTTTCTCGACTATTCATTTCCCTTTTCCTTTGAGGTCTACTGAAGGCTGGCCCTGTGTCATCTTAAGGTAGATACCAAATCCTCCCTATCTCCAACGGTTGCATGGACGTGGCCAGGTGAGCGATCGAGGAGTGTCTTCGTGGATTCCTCCTCATTGCTACATTCACAAGGTGTGCACACGTCAATGCTATTTCAGTAAATGGAGTCCTTGTGTAATTTATGAATACACTCGATGTAGTTGAGAACCAGACAAGGCCACTCGCGTTAACATGTTTTTTTGGGGATTTGATATGTTTAATTTGACGCCAACAAAACTAAAATCGGTTCCCAAACGGCTGAGATACCGCAATTTGACATTATTTATTACGCACACACACATACATACACACAAGACATGTGCTCAATTCGTCGAACTGAGTTGGCTCGACACACGGCCCTCTGAGCCTCGGATAAAAAGTCGAGTTTCCAAGCCATCTTCATACCGTTTTCTTTGTGTAGGAAGTGAAAAAAAATTAAAATATTGAGAATCTCCTAAATTGCCTTTTCTCCGCTTACATTCGAGAACTCATTGCCGATCTTGGATTTGTGATATTTCGCTCAACCGGAGGATTGAAACAATGTCATTTATATTTATCTCTTGAATATCACATGAGTGTATTTTATTACGCTCTCTTTTGCTGGTTTGCATTCATTTCTATTTGTTATAATAATATAATAGTTTGTGTCTTCTCTCTGTTGAATCTTATCTACTAGTTAGATTTCTTAACAGCTAGGAATATAATTATAATAGTAGTTATAGTATTTTAATTATAATGATATTAAGAATAGCAATCTCAACTTCGAAGGCAACCGAGCAGACAGGCAGCAGCAGTGTGTTTTCATCCGATGAAACGATAAATACTCGCCCGAATTATCTACGTGCATCAGTTCGGAAACAAAGTGTCTAACTTGGAAGCGATCAAAAAAATAAGTCCACGACACGGCACGTTGCTCTCCGGAGCATAATTAAACATCATTTAGATTAGATAGTAAATAAACATCACGCCGGTTACGCACTGACTGAGCTGGGGGGGGAATGGTGGCAGGGACCAATCGCGAAACCGAACACTCCTACGTTAGTGCCGTGTTTGCGCTTCGGATGGCTTCTGCCGACGCTTCAGCGGCACCTCCGTGAAACTGGTTCTAACGACCTGCCTTCAGCCCCAGCGTGGCGTTCGGGTATTAATTATGTATCAACTTTGTATCGCTGCGGCTGCTGTTCATCGACTTTCTGCGTGGGAATACAGCGGAGAGGAACCTTATCTGGTTTGTTGTTGTTGTTGTTTTTTTTTTTGCGATATCCTAGCTCTGCCTGCCTGCCTACTGCGATCGCTGTTAATCTCAATTAAATTTTAGTAGCTAATTTTTTACACTCAACCTCACAGCCCCTCGCTTTCGGGGGGGATATTTACATAGATTTGTGTGCGTGAGTAGTTCGGTTGTGGTTCTTGTTGCTTCCTAGATAGCCTTCTTCTTCTTGGACAGTGCTCTGTTAATGTTTTCTCTATCTCAACGACGGTGAATTTTCAACTAAGAATAAAACGCTGGAAGGGAATAATTTACATGCTTCGTTCGGCTAGCGCTCGCGTTGAGTCCTAGATTCTATTTCTACATGATTCCTAGCGAGTAATTTGCCTGGAAAGGTTTATTGCTATTCGGTTTCGGTCGATCCTAATCACGGTTGGGTTGGGGTTATCGAGCCGACCCAGAGCAGATGACCAAATTATTGCACCGCCAGCTGTGATGGATGAGTCAATCTTAATTTAAAATAACATTATTTTTTTTCAAGATAAGTAAGATTGGACCATCCATTAATCCATTACCGAGGTCAATAGCTCTCGGTTGACTCGTTTTCCGGTTTCCCATATTTTATAAACATTCGGAATATAATCGCTCTTCTTTCCACTTGCTCGCAGCACTTGTTGTGGCACCAAGGGTAGCAGCAGGGATGTGCGTGAGAAAGTTTCCTTCCCCTCGGCGAGCGAGGAAGCATTTTGTTCAATATTTATATATTTACATATGCAGCTTCTCACTTGGCTCGATCCAGCCTGTCAGTCAGTTCATCACCGGGATTTGTTTGTATCTCAGATGGTTGAGAGTAACGGAACGGGGGGCATTAATTCAATTATTTAAATGTAATTGTACTCTGGTTTGTTGATTTTTCGATTCCTACCCCCCTCTCGCTTCCGACTGACAGCTCGCTTGCGAGGTTGAACAAAATGGAACACGGGTTGTCCTAGCGATCCTATGGGATCTGTCCGTTCATGCGCATTTCGAGTTCCTCCTCCTCCTTGGTCAGCGGCACCGTAGAATGGTTGTACAGCCCCTGGGCCATCAGCTGCAGGGCCAGGGGGTTCTTCTCCGACGAAGTCTTCTTGATCTTGGCCCGTTTGTTTTGGAACCAAATTTTGATTTGCGACTCGTTGAGGTTCAGCTCGGCACTCAGCGCTTGGCGGCGCTTTTCCGTCAGGTAGCGGTTTTCGTTGAATTCGTTCTGTGAATTAATAGAGAGAACGGAGATGGTGGAGAAGGGCAATTAGATCTCTGGTTGTTGGATGTAAACAAAGAACTGTCATGTGCAGGGCTATTGCTGCCGTAAACCTACCTTCAGTCTTTGCAGCTGGGCAGTGGTGAATGCGGTGCGGGGGCGCTTTTCCTCACTTTCGCCCTTCTGTTTCGGTGGCTTTGTTCGCCGATAGCGTGGACCTGCGGAGAAGAAGAAGCGAGCGAAAAGCGGTTGGAATTAATAAAAATGTCACTGACAGCAGCCGTGCGCGGTGCGAAACGGGTGAGGAACAACGGTTTTGAGCAAATGAGAGAGAGAGAGAAAACTGGTTACCAGTGCCGCTGTACAAGAGTAGATAATTATGAATGCTTGTTATCTAACTCAATTAAGGCGTTTGCGATATTGCACGGATGTATTGAGTGAACAGTAACGAGTGAATTCCTGAGCAGGGTTGCCAGCTAGTTTTTCAAAACGTCTGTTAGGAACATTGAAAAAATGTCTCTATTTGTCTGTATTGAGGATTCTGTGGAATGCAAATGATGAAGCATTATCATAGCATTGTAGTAAAGCAGCCCTATATTGGGCCAAAATCGACCTTTATGTTGCATTTAAGGTGACTTAATTGCTTGATAGACTGCCGTTAAGACGCTTTGGAACTACTTATTGGTTACCTGGGCAAAGAGTTGCCGTTTTCTGCAAATTTTCTTGAAATGTTCTTTGTCATCTTTTGACATCATTTTAGTTCACAATTTTGCCGCAGAGATGGCGCGGCAGTTTATCTTTGCTTGATGAAGCTCTAGAGAGTTGCTATCTTGGGCAAAGTTTCTCTTTTGACATATGTTGTCTTTTGACTAAATCAAATTAGGTCCAGATCTTTCAGCAGAGATGGAACTGTAGTCTATGTTTGTCAAATAAAGCCTGGGAGAGTTGCCGTCTTAAGCATGCAATATGTCGCCGTTTGTCATTATCATTTTTTCAATCATATGTAGTTCTAGAAAGATGTTATCTTCGGCAAATTATTGAATATGTCGAGGAACGTCTATGACATTTATGACACTTATGACATTGATTAGAAATTTTCATTTACTTTCAACTACCTTTATTGCTTATCTTGACAGATACGCATATTTCGTCTACAATGAGCAGACTTCTTCAGTGTCGTGTACTAATAACTACTAATAAAAATGTTTATTTCGCCTTCTTTGATTTTTTGTAAATTCATCTAACTTCTTTCTTTCTTCGCGTTTCAAGCTTTTTGCTTTTGCTATGAGCTCATTACTTGCTATCAACTTAGTATATCGCTAAATGCACTTCCACAGTTACTAATTAAGAGTTTTCGATGCCAGGTGCCATTTTTGCATAAGTATGATTTTGTGGCAAGTAAAATCATACCCTATGCCCAAGAAGTCGAGAAATTTTTCTATACGAAAAATTCCTAGATCAGACTGGGAATCGAAGTGAGCCACCTCCAGCATGGTGTTGCTTTGAAGCCGCGTCTTTACCCATTGAGCTAAGGGAGGACTCAAATCCATAAAACGCTTAATGCAATTCGTGATCTCACTAGAATAGTATTTAGGGATGCTTTTGACATGATACTTCCAGAAAAATTGTTTAAATAGGACTTAAATTACTCTGAAGAAATACTACTGTATTTGTACTCAAAACTGGCTAACGCAACTTGCTGTTCGTGCGGCGTTAGTGTCTTTAACGAGATTTTATCGTATTTTGATTTGGATTCGTACACAATTTTTGGAAGACATTTTGCTCTTACTTAGATGTGCGTTCTCTGTGATGGAAATAATCTGATAATGCCAAAAAATGTTTTGTTGAAAACGGAAACTCTCATTTGGCTTATCATTTGGCAAAGAAAGACTGCAGTGCCGTCTTTGTGCCAAGATCTGGAACTAATCTAATCATGACAAAAGACGACAAATGAGTACAATGAGAATCTTTGTCGAAAATGGGAACCCTCTAGAGCTTCATTTGATAAAGATTGACTGCAATGCAACCTCTGTGGCAAGATCTGGAACTAAAAAGACGACACATAAAATACTGAAAAAGTTTGTCCAAAAATTAATATCATTTTGTCAAAAGACGACACATGACATACCCGGAAACATTCCGAAGACGGCTTTTAATTTGAGATTTCTGAAGACGGCATTTGCACGTGCATTTGAAAAAAATGATTTGCAGCGCTATCTCTGCGGCAATATCTGGAACTAACTTGATAATGTCAAAAGACGACAAATGACTAACTGAAAAACTTTGTCCAAGACGGCAACTCTTTAGCCGCAAGATCTTGTACTAATTCGATAATGAAAAAAAGACGATAAATTACATATTGAGAATCTTTGCCTAAGACGGCAACTCTCTAGTGCTTCATTTGGAAAAGATAGACTGCAGCTCCCTCTCTTCGGTATGATGAGGTACAATGAGGTACAATGAGTCTGGAATATTTTATATTTATTTCGGTTAACACTGCCAAACTGAAACTTCTGGACAACATCGTCAAAAGGTCGAAAGTTACAATTGTAAACAATGAATTCAAACGTAAATTTCCTGGAAATGCCAGGTTTCTGTTTCTGCTCCTATTTTGTTTAGCAGCAGATCTCAGAAAAATACGCTGGAAGTCATTGTTTACAAATGTTAGTTTCTGACCTTTTGATACTTTGTCTAGACTTCCAGTTTTTTTTTAATTCAATGCATTGAGATCAGAAACTTCCCAATCTAGAGCAAATTTTCAATAGGTCGTAGGTAAAAAATTTGCTATCATCAAGAAAATCAATGTAGATGTTTTGGAAATTAGTTTCAATTCCTACTTTTGAACCAAGCTATAACATTTGAAGTAAATATGTGGAACCAACTGAGATAAGCAAGGTTGAGCTTCAAATCAATCGAGATTTCCATTTAGTTGAATTCCAAATCGATTTAATCGATAAATTCCCTTCGGATGTCTTTTAACCTCAGCTACGGAAAATACGACCACATTATAAGTCGTTCAGAAAGTTATCACGTTACATCCGCCGGATGCGTTACGTCGTGTCACAAAATAATATGTCGCTATCGTCAAGTCTGTTTCGAGATGCAATCAAATGTCATGTTGCTTGCGCCAAAATGTTCGCTGGCCCACAATTGACACGTTGCGGATGCGTTTGCGTGAATTTGACAGTTTTCGCACAGGTTTTCTGTCGAATTTATGTCAATGGAACGCAAACGTATCTATTGTGGGTAAACCTTGAATCGGTTGAATAGGTCGGTGAGGAGCATAGGAAAGCACATAAGTCAAACTGACGAATGCGATAAAAGTTCGTTAAGGAGAAGTTGATGACTTAAGACAATTTTGTTAAATAATATATAGCAGCAACTCGCTACAATTCATATCATGTTGTGTATAATTCATATTGAGTAGTACCCAAGCTATCATTCCTTGAAAAAACATCATTTTTGTTTGCATTGCAATTTACGACCAATTGAAAATTTGCTCTAGAAATGGTGCATAAACCCTTGACTCTAAGCTAAAATTTCGAAATTCTACGAAGGTTTGAAATCTGGATAAAGATTGAACCTAATGTCTTATGTGTCACATTTTATATACAACCTTAAACTGATTTAAAAAAAAAATTATACAAAACTCAATAATGCCGAAAAATATAAAAATTCAGGAAATTTCAACCCGATTGGTATAAAAATAAAAATAAATAGCATACATTGAAATTGACACAAGGATCAGAATTGACCCCAATATCTCAGGAAGGTTTTTTTTATTGTTTTTAATCAGTTCGTTTATTTGTTAGGCTCAGGCGTGTGTAACACTTTACGGAGCCGATCTTAGAAAACGAAATCCAAACCAAATCTTCACGTCTTGATTATTTGATAAGTTTCCTGAATTCCCATGGGCCTTTCAGTAGGACAAATAGATTTGAAGTTGCGTTGGCATTTTAAAAACAACAACAATAAAATCTGTTAATTTAAAGTTTAACAAACAATCAATAGAATATGGCGAAGTTAAAAAAAAATGTTTTATTTTCAAAAACATTAAAATGATGACTTAACTTACTGTTTGTTTGGATATAAAAGGAGTTTCGAAAGAAATTCATAACATTTGAGAACATAAACAGTTTTCTGTGATGCTTATTATAGATATAGAATTGCTTTAGATCAACAACCAAATTACGCCATTTTAATTCGGAAAATGAAACCGTTTCAGAACTATTTTCATTTTATTGATGAATGTCAATGTCTTGAAAAACCTTCATCTTTATTGCAATATCTGTACACTTAAAACATTTTCTAATCGTCGATGGTATGAAAAGTAATAATTTTTATCATTCTCGGGGTTTACATGTCACATAGTATAAAAACTATACTAACGTTTCATTAAATTTAAGCTTAGTCCATGTTGTGTGAGATAATTTTACATAGCATTATTGCCTCTCTTTTATACCTGGTACAGACGTACAACGTACAGCGTTGTACGAACTGTCAAATACTGTCAAAACAAGTACTAGACTAAAAGAATACAACGCTGTACGTTGTATGTCTGTCCCAGGCATAAGCACGGTCATTTCATGATGTCAAAATTTCATTGAATTTCGAAAATAAAATGGTAGTTGTTTCAGTGCCTGGTACAGTGGGATATTTCAGTGCTCTGAATCCACCAAACAACTGCATTCGATGTTCGAATAAATCGATGGCAGTATATCGGATCTCTCTTTCTACTTATTGATAATTCATATGAAATGAAATACAGTAGCAGTTGGATTATATAGGTTATTTTAATCCATATATTCAATGATATTCTATGTCTGTATCTGACATGCTCAACGTTACTTTTTGCTCAAGTTCCACTTTTCAAACCTGAAAATGTCCTCGAACATTCAAATCAATACAGTGACAAGTCGACATATCGAGGACACCGACTTAAATCAGATCTAGATTTTACATATGTCGACTTGTCCATCTTAGTCACATTGAATCATGAGTGACTCCACGTTTGACGAAATTGAGTCAAAAACTATTAAAAATTGAGTCAAATTTTCCCACCGTGTCCCACGCTGTTATAGATGAAAAAGAGCGAGACTGGAGAGTATCTCTCATTGTTAGGTTCACCCTGTTGAAAAAAAGTTCCCAGAAATGCCTGTATAGATACAGACATGTCTGTATATCTGGCATCCCTGTTTCTGAGTGATTGGCACTAGTACACGGAGAAAAAAACTGTCCTGTTTGAAACAACAAACTTGTTTGTTGACATCCAAAATCAAAAAAATAATTTGTTGTTTTAAAAATCCGTTATGTTGATTTAAACCAACGTTTTTGTTTTGAAACAAACCGGCAGATTAGTTGATTCTACCTTAACATATTACCCTAAAACAACACAATTTATGGTTGTTCTGAACTAATGTTTTTGTGCTTTTCACCTTGAAAGGTGTTTATTAAAAACAAAACACAAGTTGCGTTGACTCAGGGAAACTAAAGTGGCAGTTGATTTAACTAATGAAACTGTTATTTTGTTTTCAGAAAAAAATAAACTAAAAAATTAGTTTGAAACAATTCAAACTCGTATCCACATGTCTAGATTTCTCTTAGACTGAGAGAAGTTTATAAATGTAAGTGTGCCCTTTTCTCATGTGAGCATTTATTCAAAAAAAAAATAATAAAAAACTAAATGTTTTTGAAATAACAAAAAAAAACGTACATGGCCAGCCATTTTAACTCCAGTTTGCGTCGTTTTTGACTCCGTTTCATCATTATTGGAGTCACTCAAATTTGAGTAAATGAATTTGGTATTGACAAGTCGACAAATCAAAACCATCCATCTGATTTCAGTCGATGTTTTTGATTTGTCGAATTGTCAATACTAGTGGCGTCATTCCACGAATGGTGAAAGTGAATCAAAACCGACTGAAAACTGAGTTAAAATGGCTGGCTGTGTAGGGGATTGTTTCAACCGTTGTCGTTTGTTTGTTTCAAACACCAATCTTATTTAAATCATCCTAAAATTTGCTTGAAACAAACCATAAGCGTTTGTTGAATCAACCTTTAAATCTGTTTGTTTTCGTAGCTGTCATAGTGTAACAACCAACATTTTGATAATTTAAAACGGATGTCAGTTGAACTTTACTGCTTAATTCCCGAAAAAAATTCCTCGATATTTGTGTTAGTTTTAACTACCGTAGGTAGTCATATCAAACTAACATGATTCTTGTGCCCAATTCAATGTCAAAAAAAAAAAAATAGAATATGTTTGTGTTTACCAATTATTTTTCTCAGTGTATGATTCATATTGCGAATTACACGCTATTTCTAAACAACGCAAAAGATAGTGAAAAGTAAGCGTTGGCAATTAGTGAACACGATGTTGACTGTTTGTCATCTTACGACTACGAACTAGCTTTCACGTTCGTTCAGATCTACTCTAAATCGAGTAACTTCCACTCAGTTTCGTATTTCCATGCTAATTGTCAAAAACTGAGTAACTTGAAAAAAGCAAACTGAGTAAATGCTACTCTGATTGTAAAAGCGCTGTCAAAAACGAAAAACATGGTTCAGTCCAAGGTTTAGTCGATACATCGGATATTGATTCAGAAACGGTTTGGAAGTTGAAAGGTAAGGAAAATGTTTTTTTATGTTAATAGAACTAAAGTATCGTTATCTTGATGAGCGGACGATCCGGAAAAATCCATTATTGAAAAATAATAATAAATAAATTATTTAATAAAAAAACACTCAGTCAGGGCGCATCAGGTTTTTATGGTAATGAGTAGCGTTTACTCAGATTGTTCAATCAGCTAAAATTAGATACTGAGTAGTATATACTCTAATTTTGACACGTGACCTAGTTAATCAAAAATGAGTAACGCAATAGTTACTCTAATTAAAGTAGTTCCACTTTTAACGAAAATGAGACGTTTTCTACTCAGTTTTGAGTGACTACAAACAAGCGTGTTATACACTTTCGAAAAGCTACACTGAGGATAATTCCATAGTTGTACCGACAATTAAAACATGGTCAAGAAGACTATTCCACATATTGGTTACAATAACCATGAAAATGGTCGAATTGCCCTCGTTCATGGCATTTTAACAAGAACTATTCCAACGTTAAAGCAAATGTTGAATTGACTATTTTTGAAGGTTGTTTTGACCATGATCATACTCGGTTGAAAATCACTACACTTTCATAGCCCAATAATGGTAAAATTGACAATCAAATTTTTCTCAGTATATTTTTTACAGATTTGAGTCAAACGTACTCAATGTTGAATTGTTTTCAAACAGCGTGTTGAAAGAGCTTGCCTCCGCTTTGACAAGAGAACGTGATTTTCGCACATTCCTGCCCCAAAAAAATTGACGGTTATCGCAACCCGGCGGGAGGCTTAGCGTCCGTTTCTTTGTTGGAGCTTTCTTGGGAAGGTAATTAGCGGGAGGGGAAATATTTTTCCATCGAAGAGGAAACCTAGAACCAGCCGTAATCTAAATAGCTTCGGTATGATAATTTTCGATGGAATTTTGAAGCGCTTTTTTGACAGCGGGTGCGAGTTTGCACCCACCGAGGGGCGCTCAGATAGCTCGCTCATTTAAATTAATCAAAATAAATAAGCATTCTAATTAACGAGCGCGCCGGAGGAAGTAGTTCCTTCGCTGCTTAAGTAGACATATTAATTTATTCTTCTATTTTAATTAATATATTAGTGCGATAATTAATACACTTGCAACAGCCTGCCTCTAGGCAGCCATGATGGCGTGCGCTCAGAAGGGCATTTTACTTTTATTTACTTCTGTTTTAGCTTTGTGGTATTTACAACCTGTCTCTTGGATATGAATATTTATCACACGAGTTACACATGGCTGTTGCACAGCGCGAGTCGAGCGATAATTTGACGTTTCAATAGAAACGAGGAGAGCAAGTAGTCGCACTGAAAGAATGTTGTGAGCTGTTAACAGAAAATTCTCTTCCGAAATGACATTGAGCTACGTCCCAGATCACATTGACAAATTTGCCACCCTACCAAGACGCCCAATCCGGTTCTCACATTTTCGGATTCCACGCTCATCAACGGCAGGAATAAATCAAATGCCGATTATTACCCTACTTAAAGGAACGACCATCGGAAAATATGAGGGCCATGAATAAATTATCACCCTCCCGGATAAGCGGATCCACGCTGATGCTGGTTATCCCCTCTTCCCTCGGATAAACCCATCAGCCGCGCATAAATCAAACCCGCAATCAAATTTTGCCCCTTTCCAGCACCCTTCCCGAAGCAATCGAAAACCCGGTGAACAAATTAGCGCGGATCTTCCTTATTCGGCCTATCGAAGGAGCTTGCGCCCGCACGCACCTCAACGCACATTCCGCCATTTGACAGGAGAGCGTTTCACAAAAACTTAAGCGCGAACCGCGGGTAACAAATTGCTGAATACCAGCACGTCCCATCGGCCAACGGTCCATAAAGATCCCCGCCGCCGTATCCAGCGCGATTGAGGTTATCTGCAGACAAATATGGTGCTGGCCAAGCGTGGCTATCGGCGATCGCGCATGTTTTTGCTCGAATTTTGACAGATGAGCTAGATTCGCGATCCACACGGTGCGATAATCCATTTCTGTCACAACAGCCGCGACCAGTTTAGCGCGAGCGATTATCGCATCGCACACGGCGTTTTGTTGATTGATTGAGGTCTTCATCGATTGGCGATGCCAGCGCCGCGCCGCGCCGCCAACTGTCAAAGTTCTCACAGAACAGAAGGTAAACAAAACACCCTTGGATGAGGTGGGGGGGTAGTTAGTCAAGAAAACGCCCTCTGGATAATTACCACTGCGGCTGTGTCTTCCAGTGCAACGTATTTAATGGCATAATTGTCCCCTCTCGCGTACATGAGTTTGACATTTGCATAACTGCCACCGTTCGTCCGTCGCCAGAAACATTGTCGCGTGATTAAGTCCATTGCATGCTCCGGTATATCCAGCTTATGACTTTATTAGATTTTCATGAGTCGGCGGAGGCAATTAGGTTCCTCAGAAATAGTGGCGTAATCAATACGCTTACTACTTTCTTGCACGATTGTAAACAATAGAACCAAGTCGAACGGAATAAGTTGGGATTGTTTTGACAGGTCTGGTCCAAGCTGAGTGGAGGGGCGTTCCCATTTTTATACTGCTCTCTTCCACGAGTTGCACACGCTGGACGCCGAAACGTAATTATCTGTCACGCCATCTTCGGGCGAAGGAACCTTGCTTGGTTGCGATCGAAATAAGCGACTGAAATCGGCACTCACATACTCTCTGATCCACTTAAAAGAAATTTGACAGACCGCGATTGTCAACACTTATCCAAATTAGTGGTGAAAATCCCCTTTGATCAAATCCACAATCTCTCCCAGCACTCTTTGTTTATTTATTTTCGTTTCTCTCCACTTTGAACTTTTCCAAATCGAAAACAAAACAAACCGAGCGCATCCGACGACGCCACGGGAAGGGACCGCAGTCAGACAGAAGCGATGACATAGTTCAACGAGGGACCATAAAAACAGTAAGAACAGATGTCAACTGCCTGCTGTTGGAAGACCCCCTTCGTCCCCTCGTCTGTCATTCTCTCTGCTCGGGAAATTAATATGTTCGATGATATGTTGGAATCACGTTGGAGCCGGATTTTATGGCTGGTGATGATCGATTTATGCCTCCGCTGTCACTGCCGCACCACTCGAAGGGGTTCTGCCACCAATTATCGCTCCCGAACAATCGAGAAGTGGGACTCCGGGATGTTCAACGAAAGCAACAAATCAGGGAAGCGTGTCGGGTACAAATTTCCTCCCAGAAATAGCCGAGCGGTCGTAAAACTGCCCGCTGCTCTGATATATCAAGATTCTAATGGGCTTAATGCACTGTGACTTGTGAGTTAATAAATTTTAATTATTTCGTAATAAAAGTGTACATTTGGAGAAAGAAAAGCCCGGTCGATTAAAACGTCCGCCGACTTTATGCCGAACGGGAGGCTTAGCCCTTACGCTTATCTAGATCCATAGCTCCGGTCCGGGAACAATTTACGTTCGACTAAATTATCGATACTATATTAATTAACTTCAGTTCCAATGTGGGCCGGCTGCCGATGGTGGTGGCCATTGCCTCCAGAAGAAATAGAGCAATTGTGCGCCATCAGCAGGGCGGAGACCGAGCCCCTCTGCCATTCGCAAGGCATAGCTTATCTGCTGACTGGCAGTCAATTTCGCAGCGCAGTTTTCCAACGTCTTGCGAGGAGGAGGAGGAGGATTGCTTGCCGGACTCGCAAATGAATTTATTTATTTCTTCAATTAATCGACTATTTATTTCACTCTGGCCGGGAATCGTGGAGGAGGGCGGTTGGAAAAAGTGGAAATTTTCGTTCGTTGAGACTAAATGAGTGCGGGAGCCTGGTTTTGGGTGGGGGGGGGGGAGGCTCCTATAGAAAAGATTACGATCATCATTATCCTTCGATTTCTTACGCCCGGGGCCAGCGGGGACCAATGGTGGTGAGAGCCAGCGAGATTCAGTGCCTATCGGATGGACGTGGCGTAGTTTTAAATTGATCAATTTATCGGGAATAGTTGCTTGCTAAGGAGCTTTTGTTTTTGTTTTTGCAAAAAAAAAATGCTGGCAGAGAGCGGGGCGATTGGGAATTAATTCGAACGGGGAGGAAGATTGTGATTACTTTAGAGATTGGTTGTGTCGCTGATTGGTAAAAATATGATGAAAAGAACATTTGTCGACTCGTACAAAAATGCTTCGCGATAGTAGATTCGGGTTACGTTACCTGACATATATTTCAATTTGATTTAATTTACATACTTAAGGCATTTCCTTTCATCGTGCATTAACAAATTTTACACACCCACAAAAAAAGGCCATGGAGTAGTGTGCTGCCAACAATGTTCAAGTGGTGCCCAAGGACAAGAACCCTCCCGACACGCAAGAGCTCCGCCCAATGAAACAATATTGGGCCATCGTCAAGCGGAACTTAAGAAGACTCACAAAGCTGTTGTGAGCGAGAAACAGTTCAAGGCAAACTGGCGTTCTACGGCGAATAAAGTGGACAAGGAGACTGTACAAACTCTTATGGCAGGTGTTAAACGAAAGACCCGGCAATTCGCATTCCGTAAAAAAGAAGGATATTTATCCTGTATTCTGTATTAACTAAACTTGAAAAAGACAAAGAATTTGAAGTATTAATAAAAAATTGATCGAATCACACACATGACTGTTTGACCAAATTTTGATCGGCACACCCTTTATTTCAAAATAACAAAGGCACGTTTCTCTACCAATATTAAGATATGTGTGTAGCTAAAGTGATTTTTTTTTTTTAAATATGTCTACAATTTTAGTTATGGTTGAAGACCCTGATTTCTGAGGAAAATTTACGAATTCCCGTCAGTCCAAGGGCAGTCTACCTTTCAATAAGCATTCTTTCATTAGCGTGGTCACAAATGACGTTTTTGGTAACTTAAAGCTGTTCATTTTTGAGCTGAAACCCAGAAATGGATTAACGTGCATTTACTAAGATTTGACTAACGGTGCCTGTAGAGGAAACTGGGTGATATTTACGAGAATATTGACATTTGTCGAATAGGTAAACAGTTAGTATGCGTAGATAGAAAAAAAAGTATTTTAGCAATATACAAAATGCACTATTTTTTACGTAAAATTTCCGTTCGTTCAATTCCAAGCCAAAGACTGTGAATCTGGCTAAAATTTACACGAAAAAACCACAAATCTAGGATTCGCTTTATGTGCATTAAATAACGCAGAAAACAAATGTTTTTGTTTTTATCTGTGGATTGAGCGAAACGACTTTGAAACAAAGTGATAAGTTCATAGAATTCCAATGATCCGCTAAGCTGAACTATACATTAGGAAAAAGATGTACTTTCTTTTGAGTTGCACAAGTATTTTGAGAAAGTTCCACTGCGGTGAATGTTCTCAAATGTTAAGAGAAGTCCTCTTCCCAAAACTTGATAACCCAAAAACAGACCTTCCCACCCCCTGGATATCTAAAGTTATCTAACTGGGGCCATAAAGCCACTGATCATTATATTTACATGAACTATCAGGGATGATCCACGGCGGTGACTGTCCCCCAGCGGCCGGAGCTTCTTTGGTTCGAAAGGCCCTCCTGGTGCGGCCTGTTGGTGGGTTGATAGAGAAAACAGAAGTTTTAAATGCAACAAAACGCTTGGTTCGGCCATTTTTGGAAAGTATGGCAAGGATCGCTATTTCAGCTTTCAGCTTTAAATAGCAAGTTTAGTGTAGCTAAACTTTGAAATTCCATTTGTAAAATGAAGTAACATGCTAAAATTGATTGCTCAGAAGCATAATTCTACATGATTGCTGGAGTAATCTATTATTCATAGACAGCTCACCGCTAGAGTTTTGTTGACAATTGTCATTTAACAATGGTCAAATCATATGCAACTTTCTCATTTTGCTTGCTCTTCAATGCGTAAGTGTTAATATCCTCCTAGAATAGTTTGATTTTATAGTAAAACATTTGTTTACTATATATTTTAGTGACAACAAGGTAAGAGTGGCGTTAAATACTTTTAGATTTATAAGGAGTGTATCGAAAAGTAGTTATAAACTTCCAAATAATAAAATAGGCATGAAAACATGGTTAAAATTAACATACTATTTCAGTTTATTATAGCTTAACATGTTTACAAAAGATCCAAACGGAAAAACTAGTCATCATGTTCATTTCTGTAGAATGCCCGTTACCTTTGATTTGACACCTGCCATCAAATTCTGCACAGTGACCTTTGTGCACTTCCTGGATGCCGCTGCCCAATTTTTCTTAAAATCGGTCATGTTTTGGGACACTGTACCATCCTTCTTAAATATACGCTTGACTATTGCCCAATAGCGTTCGATCGGTCGCAACTGGGGACAGTTTGGTGGGTTGATGTCTTTTTCTACGAACTTGATGTTATTCTCCGTCAGCCACTGTAGAGTGGATTTGGCGTAATGTGCCGATGCCAAATCTGGCCAGAAGAGAGGAGGGGACTGGTGCTTTCTATACAATGGTAGCAACCTGTTCTTCAAACATTCCTTTTGATAAATCTCAGCATTTATAGTTCCTTTTGTATAGAAAATTGAAGAACGCAAGCCACATGTGCAAATAGCTTGCCAAATGAGCACCTTCTGACCGAATTTCTCCATCGCAACAGTCGTATCTGCGGTTGGCACACGTTCCCCAACAGATTTAGTATAAAACTCCCGACACGCAAGAGCTCCGCCCAATGAAACAATATTGGGCCATCGTCAAGCGGAACTTAAGAAGACTCACAAAGCTGTTGTGAGCGAGAAACAGTTCGAGGCAAACTGGCGTTCTACGGCGAATAAAGTGGACAAGGAGACTGTACAAACTCTTATGGCAGGTGTTAAACGAAAGACCCGGCAATTCGCATTCCGTAAAAAAGAAGGATATTTATCCTGTATTCTGTATTAACTAAACTTGAAAAAGACAAAGAATTTGAAGTATTAATAAAAAATTGATCGAATCACACACATGACTGTTTGACCAAATTTTGATCGGCACACCCTTTATTTCAAAATAACAAAGGCACGTTTCTCTACCAATATTAAGATATGTCTCAGCATTTATAGTTCCTTAAACTATAAATCTCCTTAGATAAATCTCAGCATTTATAGTTCCTTTTGTATAGAAAATTGAAGAACGCAAGCCACATGTGCAAATAGCTTGCCAAATGAGCACCTTCTGACCGAATTTCTCCATCGCAACAGTCGTATCTTCGGTTGGCACACGTTCTCCAACAGATTTAGTATAAAACTGCGGCCCCGGTAGCGTTCTTGAATCTCCTTTAACGTATGTTTCGTCATCCATCAAAATGCACTGGTCGACATTGTCCAAAATGCAGCTGTACAGCTTTCGAGCCCTGGTTTTGGCACGAGACTTTTGTTCCGGAGTTTGTTTGGGCACTTTCTGCTTTTTGTACGTCTTCAAGTCATTCCTGCGCTTGATTCGTTGAATCATTCCGATGCTGGTCCTGAACTTCTTGGCTAGATCGCGAGTAGAGGCAGATTTGTTCCGTTGAATATAATCCACAACTTTTTGGTCCAAATCGGGGTTGCTGGAGCCGGGTTTCCGGCCACTTCTTGGTAAATCCTTGAGGGAGCACTCCTTACCAAACTTTTCGATGATGCGTTTTACACTTGCCGGGTGAACATTTACTCTTTTCGCAATCTGGTTGTAAGTGACACCCTTTTCGGTGCACCAAGTGTGCAGAATTTTCTTTTTAGTCTCAAATTCAATTCGCGACATTTTGAATACAACTTTATCAACGGAAATGAATGAACCGAATAATCATTTTTGACATATAAACAAAGCAAATGCCGCTTACACGCTAAAAATATATACAGTAGTTTATGCGTAGTAACGCATCGAATGTTTATAACTACTTTTCGATACACTCCTTATGATCTTTATATTCTTGACATCAAGTGGCTCGAGACGGGGATCTTACCTGGAGTGTGCAGAAATAGCGATCGGTACTGTTCAGCCCGATCAGAAAACGCTCCACTCCATGCCTCAAATGTGCAAGGCTGTACCCAATCGACAATAATGAATTCGCAACGAAATATTGAAAGCCGAGGACACACTGGTGGCCAATATACGAAGTTGCATTTGTTATGTCCAGGAGGATGATGTCTTGTTTTGTTCATTTGTTTGTGACTAAATTCTGTTTTGTTCGACACAATAAGTTTCATTTATGTCGATTTTGATGAACGCATGCCATTTTTGTTTTGTTAATTCACCACAAATTTGATGGGTTGCATATGCTTTGTCCTACACTGTATGTTTAAACCTTCATTAAATTGAAAAGCTAGGAAAACTTTGAGTAACCCTTCGCTTGATCACTTTTTAAAATAAAAAATTAAAACTAAAACTCTTTTTCAAACTATCACTAGTGCACACAAGCAAATTCCTTTGACTTCCATTAGAAAAAGCTTACCCTTTGACGGATAAGCCCATTTTGTCTGCTAATTACAGACTTCATCAGTGTCGAGTGCCTCTCCTAAAATCGAGGATAGGGGGAAACTTGTCAAACATAAGTTTTTATCGTAAAAAATGGAGACCTTAGTAGCTTCGTTTAGTATTGAGATGATTTCAAATATTTTGATTGAGCTTAAAATTAAGGTGTTTTAAATGGCTATTTTGGCTTTTTCACATCGCTAGTTTGAATTTCAATGGGACTTAATCCAAGCAACTACAAAGATTTCACATTCTAACTCACCTAGACTTGTACGGTACAGTAAAGAAAGAATCCTATTAAAGTTTGGCAAATGCAATTTTTGTAGTTTCTTAGATTTGCTCCATTACATTTGCATCCATAATGGTGACATTTTTTCGTATTCCAGAGATCTTTACGTTAAACGAGAGACTAACAATTTTAGAAAAGTTCAAAAATATGTGTGCGAATGTTGAATAAGATTCGCATTTTAAACTCTAGGAGCTCTATTGCAGGAACTATTGCAGAGCTCATGAAACTTTTTTATGATCCTTTTTTTTTGTACAATTAATAGGTTTTTTCGATTTCAATTCCTAGAAAATCGGATGAAATCAAAATGACATCAAACAATGTCCAGAAAACATGCTTTAAAGAATTCTTCTAATACATAGGTTGTCTTTAGCTCACTTGGCTGAGTACACTGCAAAGCAAAAAAATGCATGGCGGCTTCCTTTGGTAACCATTCAGCAATATTAACAACTATTAACAGATACTTTAATAAAAACCCTACAGTTGCTTAATTTTCGAAACACTAAGCAAACAGCGATGAAATTGTTTCTGAGCGATTTACGTAAGGAGTGTATCGAAAAGTAGTTATAAACATTCGATGCGTTATTACGCATAAACTACTGTATATATTTTTAGCGTGTAAGCGCCATTTGCTTTGTTTACATGTCAAAAATGATTATTCGGTTCATTCATTTCCGTTGATAAAGTTGTATTCAAAATGTCGCGAATTGAATTTGAGACTAAAAAGTAAATTCTGCACACTTGGTGCACCGAAAAGGGTGTTACTTACAACCAGATTGCGAAAAGAGTAAATGTTCACCCGGCAAGTGTAAAACGCATCATCGAAAAGTTTGGTAAGGAGTGCTCCCTCAAGGATTTACCAAGAAGTGGCCGCAAACCCGGCTCCAGCAACCCCGATTTGGACCAAAAAGTTGTGGATTATATTCAATGGAACAAATCTGCCTCTACTCGCGATCTAGCCAAGAAGTTCAGGACCAGCATCGGAATGATTCAACGAATCAAGCGCAGGAATGACTTGAAGACGTACAAAAAGCAGAAAGTGCCCAAACAAACTCCGGAACAAAAGTCTCGTGCCAAACCAGGGCTCGAAAGCTGTACAGCTGCATTTTGGACAATGTCGACCAGTGCATTTTGATGGATGACGAAACATACGTTAAAGAAGATTCAAGAACGCTACCGGGGCCGCAGTTTTATACTAAATCTGTTGGGGAACGTGTGCCAACCGCAGATACGACTGTTGCGATGGAGAAATTCGGTCAGAAGGTGCTCATTTGGCAAGCTATTTGCACATGTGGCTTGCGTTCTTCAATTTTCTATACAAAAGGAACTATAAATGCTGAGATTTATCAAAAGGAATGTTTGAAGAACAGGTTGCTACCATTGTATAGAAAGCACCAGTCCCCTCCTCTCTTCTGGCCAGATTTGGCATCGGCACATTACGCCAAATCCACTCTACAGTGGCTGACGGAGAATAACATCAAGTTCGTAGAAAAAGACATCAACCCACCAAACTGTCCCCAGTTGCGACCGATCGAACGCTATTGGGCAATAGTCAAGCGTATATTTAAGAAGGATGGTACAGTGTCCCAAAACATGACCGATTTTAAGAAAAATTGGGCAGCGGCATCCAGGAAGTGCACAAAGGTCACTGTGCAGAATTTGATGGCAGGTGTCAAATCAAAGGTACGGGCATTCTACAGAAATGAACATGATGACTAGTTTTTCCGTTTGGATCTTTTGTAAACATGTTGAGCTATAATAAACTGAAATAGTATGTTAATTTTAACCATGTTTTCATGCCTATTTTATTATTTGGAAGTTTATAACTACTTTTCGATACACTCCTTACAGTTAGCCATTTCTTGGTTTACTTCCTAAAACGCTTTGTGGATCCCGACGAAGAAAATTGACTTTTCCGAACTATGCGGCTTTTGTATGATATGAAAATGAATGGATTTTTAAACAAGACTGGGCGCCGGCTCATGGAGCAAAAAAGGCTATTAGCCTTTGCGAACGTATTTTCCCAAGCTTTTTAATGAAAGATGAATTTGAAACCTATGGGCTATTCGGTATGGTCCATCTTGGAGTCAAGAGCCTGCTGTCCACCACATAAATCACTAGAACATCTAAAATCGTCTCTTTTAAAGGTTTGGGAACAAATATCTGTCAAAGAACTCCCGGCCATCGTGGATACCTTCCCGAAACGATTGAAGACGTGCATCTCAGCTCGAGGCGGCCATTTTGAAATGAAAAAATTGAGCTTGTAATTTGCAAACATATCGCTGTGCATATTGATTTTTTAATCCAACAATAAAAGATAGTCTTAACTGGCGAACCAGCCCAGGAGGCTGAAAGCCACTCAAATAAAGCTAAAAAAAAAAGATAGTCTTAACACAATTTTGCTGTACGGATAATATTCGGACAGCCAGCAAAGACTAAGTGAAAATCCAACTTATCTTTTGGAGATTTTATCTGTTGATAATGTAAACTGAAGAATTTAGCAGCCACCCCAAGTGAGTATCTTTGTTCAATGCTTTTTACAAACATTGGGAGTTGTTCCGAGTGTCAACGTGATTCGAGAGAGATCTCCAGTAACAAAAATCAATGCGACTGTAAGAGTAACTTTAAAAGTCTTCAATCCTCATCAAGTCAAAGATCCATCAAACTGATCTTCAATTCTACCCTGTAAAGAACTCAAATATTCAAAGGCTCAGATGACTGATCAATCAATCTCGAGCACTGGAAATTTTGGTTCCTGTATACAATGAAATCTACAGAAGAGCCATCTCTGTACACTCAATAATCTAATTTACCGAAATCGGAATCGATTTCGAATGGTTTACCAAATACATCAAGGCAAATCAGCTTTTGTAAGTTCAAAGTATAGTAATATAAAGTCCTTCTATTCAAAGTACCTCGGAAACGTATTATTAGTCGGAAATCTGCATCTAAAATTTTCTTGTGTGACCTTAAAGTTGTTTCAAATAGATCGATTTATTGAGCTGTTTCCCATACCTTCCACGCCAAAGTCACGAGATCGAATCTCAGCCCGAACAAGTTACGAAAATATCCAAAATATGTTACTTGGGTTATATTTTTTAAAAAGTACACACTTAATTCATAAAAAAATGTCTTTCTCTTCAAAGAAATTTTGTGCGCGGAATTTAGCTACCAAATTCCATGACGTTTCAGCATCATATCTGTGAATTGGTAAATACATATTTCACATATGGATTAAGGCTTAATTCTAATGGATTTAAAACAATGTGTAGTAACCATAAAACACTACATGGGGTCCTTTACAAATACCATGGGAAGACTGATATCAAGTGCCGTATTTCTTATTCCAATTTTGGCCAATAAGAATAGTTAAAATCATACAGACTGCACTCCTCTTTAAGACTATGCATCATTTGTAATAGAATGTGAAAATGATGCAATAAGAAGGAAAGTGAATGTATTTAAAAAAAAAAACTACTTTAATGAATCCGTTGTATACAATCGGTGATCGAAATTGTTGTTTTCTTTTTCGATTTAGACGCTTTTGATTTGTGAATCTCATTTATAGGCTTTTTTTGTGGCAATTGCTACCTTGTTTTGTCATGTCTTTATTTTTACAAATAGTTGCATAGTCGTTAAAATCAAATGTACATTAAGTAAAGATAAAGTATTTGAATTTAGTAAGATTTAATCTGTATTAGTTTGTAATATTTTTGAGTGTAAGAAAATCGACTGTTTTTTTCAAAATCGCCCAATGCGCTCACACTTCAGATGTTCCCATTGACACGGAAGGGTAAAAAGTTCCTGGGGCGTTGAAATTTCTATCCCAAATTTAGTTTTTTGGGATCGAGTGAGACCTCATGAGTGGTACTCAAATGGAAAAAAGATGATATGAAGATAATTGTTGCAAAAAAGTTAGAGATAAAAAAACAATGACGATTAAAAAAAATAATTCTAGGCATATTCAATAAATAAGCTTGAAATATTATTGAATAACAAACAACACGTGATAGAAAACAAATTCAGAGAAGGAAATAGATTATTGCATCTTCATAAGTTGCTAATTCATAGATTTAAGTAAAAGATATCTTTTACAAATTGTCAAGTAATCAAAATACCGAATATCGTCCTTCAATCAGCATTCAACCTAGCTTTATATAGATGCAAGACTGTCAGTTTGCTTTAGTGACAGAAACACAAATTCTCAAGTACTTTTTCAAAAGGACGTAAGTAACAAAACGTAAACAAACGCGTTTTTCATGGAATGTTATTAAAAAATCATGTATATATGCCCATATTTGTTGAACTTTCTGATTGGATTATTTTTGAACGTTTTATATAACTTTTTACAAAACGGTGTAAAATCACTTTTGCACTTTTTGGGAACAATGTACATACGCCGCTTGTGTTGAAAAGTAACTTGCGAATTATTGTTATATCATTTGAATGCCCCTTAACGACGTGTTAGTAAAATACTTTATACCACAAGGTTAAAATTTAGATTTGTTTTAAAAAACATTGATTTTTTAGCAAAGATATTTTTGCAACGTTTTGTTGCTAAGAAACCTAAACGTCATTTTGATAAGTTCGACGTATCTGCGAGAAATATGACCACTTGACGTAACATTTCGAGGTATCAACATTCTCATTCGCAGGATGACGTATCATTTTGACGCAAGTAACTTGCGATCTATCATACTGACTTATCAAAATGACGTATTATCGTTTTCTATTGCAGATCGTTGTAAGAAACATTTTTCTAAATGAAAATGGAATTTTCACTCCTAGTATAATTTTAAAGAACGGTGATGTAATATCTTTTACCAATGTGTCATTCAGTGATATCTAATTGGGATAAACATGTCCGGTTTTCAAATAGGAATAAAAATAAACTCAAAAAAGTTCAATGCTGATTTTCTCATTTTCGGTCAAATGTTACTTACGCCCGTTTGAAAAAGTACTCAAGAATTGTGCATTCCAATGCAATCGAAAACCAAAAACACTCACGCCTACTCAGATAGAAAGAAACACTGAATTTTCTAGGTTAAAGCAAATGCTAGACTCGGCAGAAAATAATGGGATATTTCATTCAAACTTTAGCCAGATAACACCTGAATTCAGCCTGTTGTATTAAAGATTGCAAACAATTTTGTTGTTTACGACTCCTTTGGCTTAGAATTGAACGCGGGGAAATTTTAAGCGCTTGTTAAAATAATTGTTTTTTTCTGTGTAGAAAACGAAGTTTGAAAACCTTTTGAGATATAATTATAGAATTCAGATAGTGCAGAAGATGATTTTTTGTAATGGTATCGATGCAAATTATTTTACAATTGCCAAAGCAACATTCAATTGTTCATCATATTGGCTTATCTGAATAAGGTTCTTGAACATTTCAGCGGTAAACATGAATGTGACATCATTAACTATTATTGTTCTCTCAAAGGACCACGTCCAATACGACACGAACCTGATTAGTTTTGTCCAAAGGCCAAAATTTCTCCCATATGTTTGTTTCTTGAAATACGAAAGGCTTGTGTTGCCATAACTGAACAATAAAATATGCAAACTAGGCGTTAGATGTAAACAGACATGACCAACAAAAAACATAAAATGACAAACCATTTAGTTAACTAAATGAATCTCACGTCAAAAAAAATTGTCAGATTGTTATATTATAAAACTTCAGCATAGCTCATGGCAAGTACAACTTTCTATATCATATTCTCGGTGCTTCTTGGGATGGTATAATGCAATGAATATTATATCAATACTAAAAATGATATCGACAATGCTCTTGAATCTCTGACTTCTTCTTTAGTCGAAGCAAGAGCTGTCTCAGTTCCAAAATGCGACATAAAGTTGAAATCAATTGTAATAGACGACGATTTTCAGCTTTCGATCTGTCTGAAAAATATCCATAGAAGACAATATCAAAAAACATGCGATCCCGCAATGAAAGTTATCTGGCGAGATTTGCAAACACAAATTAAAAAGCGCTTCTCTGCCCTGAGGAACAAGCAATTTGAAAATAATGTGTCAAAATTAGACTCGAGTTCCAAACCTTTTCGGAAACTCTCCAAAATTTTGAAGAAATCTCAAAAGCATTAGCTCCAGTGCACAAAGAAGGTGATAAAATATTGTTAACAAATGTGGAAAAAGCTCAAAAACTTGCTATGCAGTTTGTGAGTTCTCATAATTTTAGCTTTGGTTTTACTAGCCATATTGAGAATCAGGTTGCTCGAGATTTTCTGAAAATATCCTCCCGGGAAAATATTTTTGATGAATCCTGGGGTACTGATTTGGATGGTATAAAACCTAGAACTAAAAAGCTACAACATATGAAAGCTCCAGGTGATGAAAGAATTTTCTTAATACTCATCAAAAAACTCCCAGTGAGGACCTTGTCTTTCATGGTAAAATTATTTAATAAATGTTTTCATTTAGAAGACTTTCCTGCCAACGTTGTTCCAATTTTGAAACCCGAGAAAGATCCAGCTGAAGCTTATAGCTACAGACCAATAAGTTTACGTATCCTAGAGGGTTTGAGCTGTTTAGTGGAATATTTACCTGTAACTAGAAATTTGAAGAAAAATCAGTATTTTCCGAACAACTACCTTTGCTTATCTTCGACAGATACGCGTATTTCGTCTGCAATGTGCAGACTTCTTCAGTGTCTCGTACTAGTCGAAGTCGAGTTATTAGTACGAGACACTGAAGAAGTCTGCACATTGCAGACGAAATACGCTATCTGTCGAGAGATAAGCAAAGGCAGTTGGAATTAAATGGAAAATACTAATTTTCTTCTAATTTCTAACAATAAGTTTACTTCCTTAAATAAGACATTTTTTGAATAGACAATTTTAAATAGAATGATGCTTCACATCAATACAAACTTAATATTTGCAGATGAGAATTTTGGATTTCGCCATGGCCATCAACTACTCATCAACTCTTAAAGAATTATTAATTCGTTCAAACAAATCTGACGGCTGCTCAACTGGAGTTGCTTTTCTAGACATAGACAAAGCATTCGACAAGTTTGCTTGCTAAATTGAAAAACTTTTAATTTTCCGCTCTATATTATGAAATTAATTCAAAATTATTATAGAATGCCATATCTGATCGACTATCAGTTAGAGCTAGACTTCCTCAGGGTAGCATTCTTGGGCCGATATTATGTAACATTTTTACTTCCAACCGCCCTGATTTGCCTCAGGATTGTCAGAAATCCTTGTTTGCCGATGACACAGGCATTTCCGCTAAAGGAGGAAGTCTTCGTGTCGTTTGCAGGAGTCTGCAGAAAAGTTTCGACATTTTCTCTTCTTATTTACAGACATGGAAGATTTCTCCCAACGCTTCCAAGACTCAACTTATAATATTACCACATAAACCTAGAGCTTCCTTGTTTAAACCTAGTAGTAGTCACATAGTAACTATGAACGGTATTCCAAATGCTTGGTCGAGTCAAGTGAAATACCTTGGTCTGGTACTTGATCAAAAATTCAATTTTAAAGCTCACATTGAATGTATTCAAGCCAAATGTAATAAATATATAAAATGTTTATGTCCTCTTATAAACAGAAAATCCAAACTTTATCTGAAGAATAAATTACCAATATTTATACAAATGTTTAGACCGGCCATGCTGTATGCTGTTCCAATATGGTCTATTTGTTGTGCTACCAGAAAAAAAACACTTCAAAGGATTCAGAAAAATATTTCTGAAGATGATTTTCAAACTGCCTTCTTGGTACATTTCTAACGAGGTACATATAATCTCGAATGTTGACAATCTTATTTTGCAATGTTTAATTCCCTTTATGCTTAGTTAAAATTAATTGTTTTAAATTTTAAGATTAGTTTTGTTATTTTGACACGCAGGAGTAAAAACCTGTTTAAAATACTAAACTGCTAAGGCATGATCAATGTTAACAAAATTAGGAACATATTTTAACAAATAAGGTTGATACGTTACGTAAGTAGTTGGAGCACCTAGATTAACATGAAATGTAAATATTGATAAATTTGGAACAAATGAAGAGTTAAAAAAAATCAATATTATCAATTTCCCTCGATGTCAATTAAAATGAATTTCTTATTCCTCTAATTATAATTTAATCAATTTTCAAATCCTACACTTGCTCTAGTCACTGGAAATTTGTTATATGTTAAGAACTTATTATGCATATAATGAGTTCAAATAACAAATTAGAATTTATGTTTTATATAAGAATAATTTCGAGCCCTTGTGACACCTGAAAGCCATACAGTTAAATTATATTATGCAAAAAAATTTTACGTTAAAAAATTTCATATCTCCTTCACTTGATGTTCAATTTTGTTCATTAGCGCACTTTCATTCTAAAGTGGCGTTTTTTTATGACATGAAAAATGAGTTTTAAGTTTTTTCAAACCAATTTAAAAATTAAATTACAAATGCTGGAATGAAAATGATTATTAAAACTTTACTCAATCAATCCAGCCAACAATTAAATCGATTTTTCCACGAAATGCTTTCAATTAATTATGGCGCCGAAATCACAATACCCAATCCAAGACCGTCTTAAATTTTGAATTCTCACCTATCCCAACAAACTTCGATTTAAAAAAAGTTGATAATCAAATTCAATCATCTAATTCACTGTCCACCATGTCCTAATTTCCCCCAACAACTTCAGTACAATTTCACAATCCCAAAACCGTTCTCCTCGCTCTTTCCCCCACTCATTCTACCCGTCAATCACAGAAGCGCAATCATCACCAAAACATAACAAAACTCACCCGAACTCGGTCGATCGCTGTACCGGGTGCAGTAGACCCAGGCCGGCCACAAGTTTCCGCCTCCCTCGCCATCCTTACTGCTTCCCGTTTCCGACCGGGCATCGTCCGAGGACATTCCACCATCATTGTTGTTGTTGTTGCTGCCACCGTTGTGACTTCCATTCGACATTCCACTGCCATCGCTGCTGCCGTTGTTGCCCGGCAAGCTGGACGCCACCGTGGCCGTCGGTTTCGGGATGGGCCGTGGGCTTAGCTTTGGACTGGCGCTGGACATGTTACTGCTGCTGATGCAACTGTTCGGGGTACCTGCCGTGCTTCCGTTGCTCGAACCTATCGTCATCGATGCCCCGTTCGAGGCCACGTGCTGTCCAATTTGCGAGACAGTTTTGCACAGAGATCCTAGCGGTGGCATCGAGTGGGGATGGATGACCACGGCTGCCGCAGCTTTGGCCTGACTTTCGAGAAGCTTCGCCTGGAACTTCCGGTGGCTGTTGATGATCTCCTCGTGGAGCTTTGGGTAACTGGTTGCGCTGAAGCCGTTCAGAAGTGCTGCCCGAGGATCTATGCTGGGCATGGTTTCGTGCTGAAGTCGTACAGAGTGGGGATCCGTGGGTGGTAATGGTTATTGTTGAACATGAGCATGCTGGCGGCAGTAGGAGTTTGAGCTTCATAGCAGGTCGAGTCCTGTGACTCACTATCCGTGTGGTAGGGATTGTGGCTACTGCTACCATTGCTGGAACACAAACGGGGGACTTGCTGATTTCGTACGGACGGAAGAGGCTGTCTCGCCTGTGGTGCAATGATGCTCCGTTGGGGCTGTTGGAATCTGAGCTACACGGCGGACTGGCCATGGGACTGGGTGGTTGTTGGGTGGTGGCGGTGGGAGCCACCGAGTTTTACCAAAACAATCGCTCAGAATATTGTGGATCGAGAACGTAATACTCGGTTGGTGCTGTGCCGGAGGCGGAGGTATTTGATCGGTGACCTCCTGTTTGATATGCAACGGCGATATCGGTACCAGTGGCGACATCTCTTCGGCAGTAGGCGAAACTCGCGTGGTTCTCGTTGCGGTCTGGGTCATCATCGTTGCGGTTGCGGAATTGACCGGACTCTGGCTGTGGTGATGATGATGGTGATGGGGCGGACTGGGTGCACTCTGAGGACTGCAACGATCTTCCAATGCCATGCTGATGGCTGATGGTTCGAATGTCTTCTTCAAAAAAAACACTTCACTTCACTTCCCTTCAAGGTCAATCAAATTGTTTACCAAATTGTTTTGCTTTCTCACTTGAATAATTTCGTCAAAATATTTTTGCACACCTTCACGCTTATCAATCGTCACTTGAGGACTTGTCATTCATTCACTTCACTTCACTTTACTTCACAGTCGAATGCGCACACGTCAACAGTAGGAGGCAGCGGACTCGAATGTGCTTCCACGAAGGACCGACACCGACGAAGTGTAACGAAGGGTGTGTAGTGTCCGAGAAAAATCACTGCCCGGTCAATGGAAAAACAAACACGCGCCCGGCTGATATCACCGCAATGATGGAATCTTCCTTCTATCGACGACACAATTCACCACCGAAGAAAGAACACTATCTTATGACCAATGATCCGATCGCGCGCGCGCTCACCCAAGAGAGAGAGCTCTATCCTCTATTATAAATTGTGATGTGACATAGTCAAATGTCACCTGTGATCTGAGGCTCTGTGACTGACAGCTGAGTGGAGAGCTCAACCAAACTGACTGGTTTGTTTTTGCTGCGGCTGCTGATTCTCCTGGTATCTCTATTAACTCTCAGCCCTTCTCCCTTCCACACTGCCTTCCAGATAGCCTTCTCTCGCTCCATCCCGTAGGCACTAATCAAGATGATTAGTTTACACAACGCACACAACGAAGACCGCAACTCGATCGGACGTGCCAGAACAGAGACCCTCTTACGGCACCCCTGTCAGCAAGAGCGAGACCGAGCGCAAATAAATTCATCAACACAAACATATTTCCACGCTAATTGCCCTGCGCTTGTGTTGGTGTTGCTCTGAGCAGTAGGCGTGGCAAGCCGGACACGCCCGTCCACACGCAGTGCAATGAGCGAATCGAAGAGAATTAACTTGTTTCAACCGCACCAATACCAGCGCGCCCGTCAATTGTGTGTGCGGTTTTGTTTCTCTTTTCCCTCCACTCGTTCGCTTTGTACACACAATCGAGTAGGCTGCCGAGATTGGTATGTGGTTTAATACAACTTTATTATTCAATTGAAATTTTCCTCTCGATTTCGCTCACCATTTGATCATCGTCGCGATCATCAGCGCACTCATTCGCTCGAAACCCCACCCCACCCCCAGAAAAAGAGAACGGCTGAGGTGCAATCCGGTAGACCACCCAGGTTGCTGCGACGGGCTTCGAAAACCCACCAAATCGAGATGTTATTTTTATAATTGTATTATTTCGAAATCAACTTCTCGATGTGAATTAAAATAAACATGACCAGCCACCAACTGCGGTAGGTCGGCCGCAGTTTCAACTTTCAATTAGTTTGGAACAAGAAACAAACAGTCAACCTGTCAAAAGCTAATCACACAGCTTTGAAGTGCATGCATATTTAAAGGTGCAAGAAGAAGAAGAAGAAAAAAAAATCTGATTAAAGCCGTCATTTTGCGACCGAAGAAAACGAAAAAACAGCGCCGTTGGTCGTCAATTTATTAAATCATTATCTGCATATATGCTAATTATAGCGTGCGAGTGTGACTGGTGGCTCGGCTGGAAAGATCGACGCCATCGCGATTCCCGCTTTCCGTGTGCCGCGGGCTGAATGATCAATTAGTTGGAACTGTTAGGTTGTTTTTTTTCCGTCTAAACTGTTCGTCTAATATGCTCGTTGAAGAATAAAACACGTTCGTCAAGGCTGTGATTGGATGCAGGGCGGTCAATTTGCTGTGATGTTTTCGGTGTCCCGCATTTGATGGGTTGGAAAAATTCGTTCGATCAAATTACATGCTAGGATTTATGGGGTGGTAAATTTAATTTATTATCCCGTCGGACTGGTCAATTCGAGCGGCCAGTGGAGTGGATTGATTTCGGCTTTTTAGATTGTTATGATAATGG